>BRZM01000036.1:1242141-1761000 GCA_033238685.1 Lates japonicus
TTAATTTATGCTTTATTTCAGTTGCGTATTGCTGGAGATATGGCTGCTCAATGCACAATTTGCTGTGATGGTAGACATGGGTGCTGCTTGCTATTTATAGATCCAGGGGTCTAGACCAGCTCTGCAGCTGAATGCTGTGTTGAGAGAGAGGATGGTGGGTGGCATGAGGTGGTATCGGTCTTTGGGGGGTGGGGATGTCTGTGTGGGGTTATCTGATTGAACATCAGATAACGCCACACAAACATCTCTACGCCACGTGTGTATAAAGATGCATTTGTGCATAAAGATTGTATGTGGGGAGGGAAGAAGACAACACAACAGAGAAACAGAAAAAGGGAGGAGGTGGATTGAGGGTGGAGTTGATGTAATGCAGCCTCTGGCAGCCATAACGCAGGTCAACAATTGCTGCACAGCTGACTGCATTTCTAAATGTACATCTTGGTTGCTTCAGCAGCATGAATATTTAGTAATTCCTTTGTGTTTATTTTTCACTAGTAAATTTGTTGGATGTCTTTGACTGGGGATTGATCGCATAAGTTGATAAGCTATGTTTGTAAACAGCTACCCAATCAATCATAGATACATAGAGGACAAAAAAACTGCTTTATGGCTTTGTCTGTAAAATATGTATGAGCAGCTCTGAGATCCACCAAAGTAAATGTATTTCTCATCCACTTGGCTGTCTTGTATGTGTATGGGGAGAGGCTCTCCTGTATCCCAGCAACTGTGCACCAGAGTCAGGCTAGAGAACCTAAAGGGGCCTAGTGACAAGACCTGGAAGATGAATGTGTGATTGTATGTGCCTGCCCAGGTTCTTCTTTTGATATCTATGTGTTTCTACATTACGTGTGTGCATGCCTTATATAAGTATTTGTGTATGAGTGTGTATGTGCAATGCACTCTTTTCACTTTTTGTAGCATCAGACTAATTTGTTGATACATTTAGTTCAGTTAATCTGATCAGAGTCACAGTCAGAGTAGTGTTTTTAAGTGCCAGTTTGAAATGGCGTCACCAGTATTATCTGAAGCTCTCTCCACTGCCAAAATCTCAAACATTTATTGCCAGGCAACTTGGATAAAACCTTGACCTTCCTCTTTCTTCTGTGACTGGGAAGGCAAGTGATTCTTAATGATAGGGTGAGGGCGTGTGTCGCTTCACATTTTGCAAACTTTGTGCCACCTACTTTTAAACCCCATGAAATGTCTTCACTTCTGGCATCAAGTCCCACCCCAACATCCTGTTTTGTGTGAGAATACATCAGATCTTGGAAGAGAATTACAATCTCAACTCTCATAAAATAGCATGACTCTATAAAATGCATGTGTGTGTTGAGGTATTGGTGTTGGAGTTCAAGATTCATATCTGATCTTACAAACCAGCTCCTTCCAGATGCATTACCTGTGTTACTGTGAATTACATACACACTCAGCAATGCAGCAGTAGTTTTTAACATTCAAGAATTATTTAAAACAAAAGTAGCCCAAGTCTTACTAACTCAAATACCTCAGAGGACTCTTGATTGCAATGTTTTTTTTGTGTTTTTTTTGCCATTTCATTTTGTTCAAGGGCAGCTCATTTCACTTCAAACTGCGGTGTGAAGAATGGTAATCTGAAGTAAAACAGAACATTATTGAAAATAAAAACTGAAAATATAAAATATAGTCAGTTACTGTGTGTGTTTTGTTTATGCACTTTCAAAACAGAATTTGCATTTCGGGTGTATTAATCATGACACGACAACAGGCAAATACACATTGACTGACTATTACAGAAGGGTTCAGTCACATTCCATGGACTGTATGATGCTAGGTTTACTGTCTTCATCTCCTACATTAAGTTTCGTTTATTATTGTTTACTATTACATTTGTATGCAAGGCACTCATTGGCCTAAATGTAGCAGTGGAACCCTGCTGGGTATGTATTAGTTTTTTATTAGTGATGTGACAGATATACGTGCATCTGAAGGTCAGGTACGCTTAATTGGTATGCTACAACAGTGTGTACACACACACACACACACACACACAGACATTCTTGTTCCACTATCCCTGTGGGGACTGTCATTGTCATAATGCATTCCCTAGCTCCTTACCCTAGACTTAACCATCACAACTAAATGCCTAACCTTAACCTTTGCCCTAACTGAAACCTAATCTTAACATTCAAAAACTGTCTGTAACCATGGGGGTTTCAATTTGTGTCCCCATGGTGAAACCACGGGTTAATGTGCATTCACGTTAAAGTCCCCACTGGGAATTACAAGGAAACACACACACACACACACTCCTTTTTACCCTAAATATAACATAAATAAAACATGTCCTGCACCATCATAATGAACTCATAAATATTTGATAAATGTTAATAAATATTTAGCCCATGTAGACTCACACACAGAAGCTCCTGTTTATTGTATATGAATGGGAAATATGTGCAAAGCATGTGCTCATGCAGCACATGCACACAGACACACAAAGACTGCCTCACACTCTATCCCCTGGTTGTAGTGTGATTCAGCGTCTGTGTTGTTCCTCATTTTCCTCTGTCGAGTCTGATCACCACTGAGTGATTTCATTCTCTCTCTGTTTTATAACCATTTCATTAGTCCACAGCCTCTCATATTATCTTTCCAAATTCATGCCTCTGCTATATTAATGAGAGGACAAAGCCCCTGTTACAACAATTCAGACAGCCAAATGAAGGTGTTTGTGTTGGTGATGACGTGGAGGGTGGGAATTATTCCATGATGACAATTTAATTTTTTATTTTAACAGTAATATCATATGGTAATGTTTCCATTCAATATCTGTGATGTCCATGTCTCCATATCCCCCCAGAGCAGATTACTGTAAGTGAGGCACTGCTGGGAAATTTAACATGACTAATGGCAGACAGCTGCAGTGCATCTCAGAGTATGAGTGTGAGAGATGGTGTCGTTTTTGCCTAGTCAGGCCATGGCAAATAAATGTTGAGGCTGGTTCACTCTCAGTTTAATCCAGATGCAACATTAACAGAAGCTGCTGTTTCTCTGCTAATTATACTGTATGTTTCTTTACTAGAAGAATGTTGACCCTGTGAAGGTTTTGAATTTCAGTAAGTTTTCAGTTAATTTCTGATGCACCAGTGATTTTGTGATTATATTCATAAATGTCATACAAATACAACTAAATAGTTGGAATTTGTGTAATATGTATGCATGTATTTGTTGTTTGAATATTTTTTTGTTTGTTTGTTTTAGTGCCTGTAGTCTTGCAAAGACTTGCAGAGATTCACACGTTAGTGCTTTACCTCAGCTGCAGGTTCAATTACTAAGCAATACTAAAATACCCGCCTGTCACCACAGCAATCAGACATGTGAAAATGTCATGAAAAAATGTCTGGCCTCATGTTGAAAGGTATTGATGTCATTAGTTATCTTTTACCAATTTAATCAGAAAACAGTAACATTTCAGGGGATTTAGTCATCACTTAATTACCCTAATAAGGGTCCTAAAATTATTCTTGTTCAATTAATATATTGTTCTGTGTTTTTTCCTTGCAGACGGTGCGTCATGGTTTCCCTTACCAGCCCACTGCTTTGGCCTTTGACCCTGTGCAGAAGATCTTGGCTGTTGGCTCGAGATCAGGCGGCATACGGATGTATCCTTTACCCCTCATCTGCTCACTTCCTTCCTTAATCTAACCTGGAGACACATCTGAAAAATACATATACATAAACACCTATTTGTTTTGTTTCTGTAAATGCATTACTTGGCCTTTGTCAGTGTTCATTATTGTACATTATACAAAACAAAAACAATGAAACATAATCTATCACAGTAAACATAGTAAAATTGAGTGCTTGCCTTATCTGGCGCTCTGCTGTTTTGATGCTTTAAGAAGAAATGTAAGTATTTTCAAGAAAATGATACATAAAAATATTTCACTTTATAAAATGTATCATCTCATCTGTGTCTTTGTTAGGCAGGAAAACAGTTAATCTCAAGTTGTTTGACACTAATGTGTATAAATAAGCATAAGCATACTTAATTAAGACATATTTCAAACCAAAAATTCACAATACACAAATTAAATGAAAATAGTATCAGGGAGAATTACAATGTTGTTCACAGAAATAGTGTATGTGGTCCTACACAAACGTTTGGCACTGCTATACTGTCTCCAGGCAGGGACTTCCCCTCCTCCACTCCTAATTCTCATCCCTCTTTCCACCCTGTCATTTCATGTTGCTTGGTTGTCATGTCGCGGGCTCAGAACTGTCTATCCAACAGCCCATCCCCTGGGTCACCCGGTCATGGGGATGGGAGAGGACATGCGAGTGCAACCCAGGTAGGAGATTACACTCTCATAAATACCCAGGCTTCCCAGTATCCCTTTAGGGAAGTTAGGGCCGAGGCGGCGAACAATTATTGATGCTGCTGCAGCTGCACTGCTGGTTCTGCTGGGGTAATAGATGGACTGACTGAGTGATTTCTGTGTTGAAAGAAACAGAGGAAAAAAGTGACAGTGACATTGACTGAATATTTGAAAGAAAGGGAAAGAAATGGAGAGGGTGCACAGAGGTGTTTGATGACACAGGGAATAGCTTATGAAAAGAGAAAAAAATGTGGCACAAATGTAGATATTTGATATCTATTATTTCTCCCTCTCTTAATCTGTTCTGTTTCTCTCTTCTCTAATGAATGCCTGAGTGTATGGCAGAGATTTCAGCTGGGTTGAAGCCCCCAAGTGACTTAGCGTTTGTATTGACATGCTGCACCCACCTTTCTCTGCTTCCATGTGACCTGTCAATGACTTTCTTCTTCTCTTTGTCTTTCTCTTTCCATTGCATGGTCTCACGTACATAAAGTGCTCTATTTTGCTGTTTCTCTTTCTGCCTCATCCTCCATTGCCTTCTAGAGGACCCTTTTCCCCTTATTTCTGCTTTTATTTATTCAATTCACCTTTCCTGTGTCCTTCACAGCCTGTCTTCCTTTTCTTCCCAGGGCTTTGAACGTCTGCCTGTCATCCTCTGTCATGGTCTCTCTCAGTTATTTTTTTTCCTCTGTTGCTTTTCTAATGTGTTTCCCCTCTCTATATTCCTTCTTTTGAAGCTACAAAGTCCTGTACATTCTCCATTTCTACTTCATAAATGGTACATTAGCAAGTCTTGTCTTTTGGATTTATTCTGCACTAACACTATGTTAGAAATATATATTTTGTTCCTGCAAAGAAATCTGCTTTCATCTCCTGGGGCTTGAAGTTAAACATTCAGATGACTCTATTGATTGACTGTGTGGGACTGCGGTTATGTGGGCTCTCTGTGGGAGGTGCCTTTTACCAGTGTGTGGTGTGTAGGCATGCAAGCCTGAGTGTATGTGCGTGTCAATATAGGCGAAGAGTGATCAATACTGTATATCTGAGTTTCCATGGAGTGTGGTAGCTTTGTCAGAAAACATTTTCTTTTTGCACATGTAAGAGGCTGCTGAAAAGTTAAGAGTTTCATTTTCCTCAAAGATTTGTACGTGATAACCTGGATACTTGCTCCAGCTGAGGTGTTATTTTGGAGGAGTTGTGGAACTGAATAAACATTTTGCACTGCAGTGATTTATGTAGTGAGGTGAGCTAGATGCAACTACTCTGAGATACTGTATGTCCTATCTGAACCATGTCTACATCTTTTAGGCTGCCTGCTTTCCAAGCAGACATCAGGAGTATCACCTTTCTTTCATGATAGACTTAGCCACTCAATTTCATCCTTACTTCAAGGCTTCATAAGTGAGAGAATGTGGAGTTAACATGGCTTAGTGGTTTGTCTGAAGTACGACTTCAGTTCTCAAAGGACGTTACAAGGCATAAGCTTATTATGATTACACTGAGTGCATTCTAAGTTAAAGAAAAGTCTTGCAGAATCTTGCATTTACCATTTATACCATGTAAATTGAAAAATAAATGGGTTAGCATGTTTAAAAATTAGCTTTGTGTCCCTGATAACTTTTATCCTTGATAGGTTTACTAAGTTTTTGTAATAATATTGTGTTTACTTGAATCTGTCTGCATCTTCTGCTGCACAAATGGCACTTTGACAAATAAATTATCATTAAAACTAAAACAAACCAAAAAAATTCCAAGCTGTTTATGCATTTGCTTAAGATCGCTCTATTGTATTGGCCCGATGTGCTTCTGTCCTCTGGTACATCTGAGAATAGAGTTGTGGCACATTGAGGGATTTCTAAAATATGAGCTGAAAAGTAAGTAAAGGAAGGAAGCAGGGTTTATTGTTGACGGTAGACAGAGAGAGATGTGATTAAATTACACAGGAAGAAGTAGTTGAAGATAGTAGTGTGGGCAGAAAAGCATCTGCTGCATAATAATGACATGAATAAAACATACTTAAATTATGTGAAGTAAAACCCAACTCAAATTCACAGTACAGAACATAAGTCTCGGCAGTGCCCAAATGAGTAAATATACTCATTTGTGTGTTAATTATATTCACTGTTATGCTCACAATTATTTGAACTGTAGCATATGATTGTTTTTTTTAGTAATTCACATCCTGTTTTTATATTAAGTATAATTGTGCTGTGTGCTGTTTTCCAGGAATGTAGCAACTGGTTGTCCAAAAGAGATCAAACAAACCATATGACAACAACAGACAATTTGTATCACTATATATCCTACAGCTCTAGCTCACTGTTGGGATCTGTTGATTTTTCCATCTGGCTCCTGTGCTCTCTCTATAGCTGTAGCCCCTACCTTCCGCACAATCTCTCCTGGTACAAATTAGTAAGCAATCTTATAACCCTGCATGGTAATCTACAGTAGTGTTTTGTGTAGCATATCGACAATACAGTGCCTTTTGCATTTCCTCAATGACAAATCACTTTTTTCAGATTTCATCCCATGTCCCATTATGATTTTGAAATGGGTGGAAGGAACCTATACACCTATAACCATTAAGAAACACTGACGATACAGGAGTATACTGACTATTGCCATGATCTGTTGTATAGTTCTCTATTTTAGACAGTATTGTTAATGCATGTAGTGTGTCTAAATCTCATAGATTTACCATGAATGGCTGAGGGAGTCACAGAGGGACTGGTCCTGCTCTGGTGAATGGTGCATAGTGACGATGTCATCAGGGTTGGCGCAGTGGGTTGGCAATGAGGATCTCTGCAGTGGGCTCTGAGGACACTCCTCCCTCTGCTTGGGACAAGATTACCAAGATATGCTGAGATTTGGTTTATTGAGAGCAGATAGAACAGAGCAAGACTTTGACAAGTGTATGTGTTTGCATTGGTCTGGTTCTTTCTCTGTTTCTCTGCCTAAATGTCTGTCTGCTTACTGAGCTTGCATTCATCTGTGCCATCTACCTGTGTCAATACTGTTGGTGACAGATGTATACCTGTGTATGTGCACGTGTTTGTGTCTTATTGGTTTGTGTGTCGGCACAGTGAAAGTAGTTTGGGTAATAGAATTGTCCACAGTCTGATAGACAGTCACTTCTCGTAACAGTCACTCAGGTCAGAGAACAGGAGAACAAGAATGAGGTGAGAGACAAAGAGAAAAATAAGAAATAGTGGTGGTAGAGAGGAAGAGGACAGAAAGAGGGTTCCTATTGATGGCAACATCTTGTTTATAACACATGGGACAATTAACTTTGATGCATATATGATCACTTTTTGCCTTTTTTAGGTGTTACTAGGCCTGGGTGACAATTCAGTAATATTGTTTATCAACTTTCAGTGGAATCATGTTGCACCAATATGATCATAACTAACATATTTGGTTATTTAAATGTATAATTCTCATTGATTAACATAATGTGTGACAGCAGAACACAGTTACTTTCAGTCAACATCAGTTTAATTATTTTCATATTGTGAGGTAAAAACCATGAACAGTAAATACATATCAGAAAAATCTTACCAGTATCATGATATGGATTTCATTTGTATCATGCATCTCTAGCGATCACTGCTATTTATGTACGTTTATGTCTCTTATCTTGATATAAGTTATGACACACTCAACCAAATGTGTCTCAATATACACTGTCAGTTTATTAGATAAAATGTTACAAAAGAAGTGACCATAAAGTAGATCTTCATAACCTTCAATTTTAGGATTCTTTGGAGGATTGTGTTGTATTAGTTTCAGCAAGGTGTTCCCAATAAACAGTCCACTGATTGTAAATAATACTGAAACAGGATACTGTAAGCTGTGTTAAATATCTTTGATCCTGATTCATTATGTCCCTGGATGTGATACCAACACTGAGGATATCAATAGACTCAACTAAAGCTGATATTGCGTGTCGTCCTCTATCAGCTCAAGGCACAGCCAAGACTTTTGCCTGCCAAAAATTTGCTGACAGTGCTGAGCAATCGAGATAAGTTAGACAGTGTTGACAACACTCCTCAGCTTACTGCTAGGCAAAAATTAGGATGCAGCTTTACTTTTACAGGGGTGAATTCTCTCATCAGCAGCCACATGTTGTTCAATGACCAACAGCAAGCAATTAATAAACCTAATTTGGCCAATGGACCATGAGCGGGCAGTGAGAGGAGGTGAATCTGTGTAAATACTCAGCAACTGTTACAGTGCATTTTTAATCACAGTCTTACTGTGTGTGTGACAGGACAGCTTTACAGTGCCAGTTAGACAAACAATAACATCAGATAGTCATCAATTAAGCATTCATTGTTATCACACTGTGTCATTGGCTTTGGTGACTATTTGAGCAGGCTTGTAAGCATAGTGAATATTTCTCTATCAATACTAACAGTGCTACTGAGCTACTGATAGCTCAGCTACTGCATACGACTGCTGATCAGATGCTACCCAGATTATGAGTGTTGGGTGCATGTGCCCACACCATGGTCTATTTACATAATTTCAGCCACCACTTTTACCATAAAATGTACAAACTTGAGCTCATTATCAGCCCCCCCCCCGCCATGGATATGAGCACATGCACATATAATCACAATGAAACAAGTACAGTCCCGCTTAGTGACTCAGTCTTGATTGAATTACATGTAATAGGATTTGCAGCCCTCTATTTTGTAAACTAGAGTAATGGCAGTTTTTACTGGGGCCAAAGGTGAGAAGGCTTGGTCAGTTTATATTACATAATCCCATATAAAATATTGCTTCATGTTGTTTTTTTAAAATTATCTTTAGCCTTTTAATGATTTCATAAAGTGAAATCAAATCAAATCTTAAAACATCTTTTTCTATAATTTTTGATCATATTCTGTTCATATTATGAAGATAGTAACTGGAGTTTCACTTCTGTTGTATTAGTATCCTGTTGTCTTAACTTTTATTTGATAATGGGCTGAATCCACAAGCTGGCAACCCTTGTGTTTTAGTGGTCTCATTTTGTCTTCTTGTCCCTCCTTCTTTTAATTAGTTGCCGTCCTTCCTCAGGGTTCCATTAACACTGGTATTTTTGGTTTGGTTGGAAGACCACCCATTTCCTTCCGGCTACATATTGATCTCATTTACAGTGCTGTACCATTCAGAGGGGGAAAAGAAAAGCACCCAATGCCCTATAATGCAGTGCAGTCTGTTGGTCTCAGTCTTAATGACAGTCTTTTAACACTTTATATTTCATTGCCTGTACAGTAAGAAAAGAGGAACAAATGGAAAGAATCAGGGGATTTTACTCTATTCTCCCTCTTTGTTCCCTTCTTGCTGGTTTGTGTTTTCCTCTGTTCTCTCAACTTTAAGTCTTTCCTCTCTTTTCCTTCTGTGTTCCACTATCTCCATGTTCCTCCTCCCCCTTTTCTCCTTCCCTACACCCATTTCTCTGAAGGTCATCCCTCTCTCTCTTCAGTGTGACCTTTATCCTAATGATCTTTCTGTTTTGCATTTTATCTACTGACATAAACAATACACTTCCTTCTTCCACAGCTCTGGACTCTTCCTTGGGGTCATGATATGGCTTCAATATCTTTTGCCATAATTTGTGACAAATTATAGTTTGTGATTGTTATGCTAAAAGTGCTGTTATAGATTTCTGAGACCAGTGGGCACATAATGCTTCCTGCCCCCTCTGTGGCATTTTGTCTTTACTGAACAGAGGAAAGTTGCAGAATTTATTTATTTAGCTATTTTGTTGTTCACTTTCTTTGCAATCTGGTGTTACCAAGGACTCTGAAAATATTCTCTTTGTTTGGGCTTGAAGAGGAGTATTCTTTTTGCTGTAGCAGAATTTCTCGTGACCACATTTGACTTAGTGGCACATAGTGTAAAATACAGTGTAGAAACTGGTAGATTTTCTCCATGCTGAAGATATTTTTTTCCTGTATTTAAAAACTTCACAGTTATGTCTTAAAAACATAGTAATTTTGAAGAAGCTACAGGAAGGAGGATTTGTTCCATGTGGCGTGCCACTACATTTGTGAAAATAGTTTCAGTAGAACTTGACTGCATTGATTTCATCTTTAGCCACTGAAGAGTTAAATAGAGTCTATGCTCTCATTCTGAAATGGCTTCAATAATTATTTTACATCTGCCTCATCTTATTCATCCTTATCCTCCTTGTCCGCCTTGTGTCTTTGCTCTTTGGTCCTTTGTCCACTCTGCTAGGGATAGCGAGGTAGATGAGTAATGAAAGGTCACCTGACTATTAATAGCAGCACTGTGAATAGTCTAGGAAATGCCGCTGGTATATGTTCACAGTCCACCGACTCCTAAATCATACATTGCAAAATGTAGACAACATGACAGGAGATGCTTTCAATTCAGCTAGAGTTTCATATCGGAACATCAGTCAGCTGTAAAGCTTTGGAGTCATGTTTTTATATTTGTTCCCTATATTTGAAGATTCTGGACCTTTTAACATTGTTTGTGGACTAAATACACCGATTCCTACTAATCATACATGGAAAAAAGCATCATAGAAGAGCAAAATAACTGGAATTGTTTGTTGTGCTTTCCAGAATTCAGCTGCAGAATGAACAGCAGAGCAAGTGAGCTACTTTAAAAATCATTCTGTACACAAATTCTCATCAGGCTTTTTCAGTGCAAATTCATGGAAATATTTATATTTATGTATACTTAAGCAGGTTAGATAAATGATACAGAAATAAGTGTATTTTTCTCCAAAAATGTAAATTCATAGTTTCCAAAGAAAGTGGGCAACAGCTAGGCAAAAGCTGACAGGCTGACCCTTGATTTTATCTGATGTGTTAAGATTGCTTGCTAGCCTTTACTGCAAAAAGAAGAATCACTGACCTGCACTCAAAGGTAATATTTTATTTTTTAGTTGAAATGATAACAAAATTACTCAAATAGCCCACTTTGATGTTAAGATATATTGAGGACTTGTTGTGTAAATAATATAGTACTCTGTTTCTGAGTAAAGTAACAGTGTTGCTGAGATGTGTTACTCATCAGCCCTCTGGCTCATGAGGCTGTGCACACTCACATCTACCCGCACACCAACAAACAAACAAACAAACAGAGAAAATCTGCTGATGTTTTCTGGAGCAATATCATGCTCTGACTTCAGTAGTCAACCTATTGACTGTACCCTACTGTGCCCTCCAGCTGAGAGGAACTTGAAATAGAAGTGAAAGGAAATGTAAAAAGAGGCCTGTATGCATCAGTGTGCTTGCATACATTTATGTGCGCGCATGTCCATGCATATATCTGAGCTTTCAATATCCTTCCATAACAGGTGGCTGAGAGAGAAAGAGAGAACGAAATGAAGATATCACAGAGGCTGAAAGTCAAAGATGTAGGACTCTATTTCCGTGAAGGCAATGCAAAGTGCAGTTCAAGGTGTAACACAAAAAACAGTATTCACAAAGCACAGCTCTGTGCTGGCTTTTTCAGTTGCTATGCTGTATGAAGGTATTCCCGTTTCAGCTGGTGAATGGCAGTTCTGTGATCTATCTGCAGTCTGTAATTGGAGTGAGGGCCTTTGTCAACCTCAATCATGCACGCCAGATCCACTGGCTAAATTTCTGTGACCAGCATTAGATTGTTGCAAAATAACCACACCTTTATTGGTTCTCTTGTCTGCCTAATTCTCACAGTTTCTTATGCAGTGTAAATCACCAGAGAGGTTGGAGTCTGATACGTTGTAAATAATTCTACACTTCCATGAGGGACAGTGTAAAATTCTCTTTTCACTAACTCTCTTAAGACCATCCATTCCCACCAATCCTTTCTTGGTGTTTTTCATCCAAAAGCAATGGATTACTGCAGCAAACAGCATTTAAAGAGGATAAAAGTAGCAGATTTGAATGTCCCACTGTTGTTACTGCTGGTATCAACCCTACCTATAATGTATGATAATACATTCTTTTCCCGCCCCATATGTAAGGACTGGGTTATGCTCAAAAATAACTATTTTGTTTTAGGTATTATCCGACTACGTCAGATGGCACAAGTGCTGATATCCGTTGTGAAAAGCCACACTCAAGGGCAGAGTGACATTTTAGGCTCTCTCTTTTGGAAAGGATTCATAGTGTGGCGCTCATCTGTACATTGATTTTCACACTCGTTCAACAAAGAGACAAGCACTTCTCTTAGCATACTTCTTATGTGTGCTATGTGCCTCTGGAAACAAAAATACCAAAAGTGTACCTGCATGGCCTGGGCAGGATGTATACAGCGCACTTGACTATGCTTCATATCTCATGCCTTGACTTATAAAAATGGAGGCTGGCAACAAAGGCTCATCAGATTTCTGCTGTCCCTTACAGAGTTTCTGTGATGAATCTCTTTTAAACCATTTAGAATTACTTCCGCCCTGTAAACCCTAAGGGTGCAAGTATTTAAGCTGGCTTTAATTAAACAGTGTAGACCATCTTCAGTGTGAACTATATTCATGTCCTGGTATTTAGCCACTATGCCTTCAAATCATCTTCATTAGTATGACTTTATGTTCATGCCGTTTGGATTATCTTCCCTCTCTCACACTGTGATACAGTTTACCACAGTTATATTTTTGTGGGAAGTATGCAAATGAATCTAGGATCTGACTGGATGGTGGTCATGCCGCTATCATCACAAACTGCAAAGAAATCCTGTGAATGCAATTAGCTTTGCTGCCAATGCAATGGTGCATGTAATCTTTAAGTCTTTAATTAGATCAGATTACACGTCCCTTTGAATTATATGATTTTGCTTGCTAGGACTTATGTTTACTCCACGTGATGGTGAGGATGTGTGTGCATTTATGCAAACCTCGTGTCATCAGAGGAGAAAGAGTGAATGATGGAAAGGAAAAGGGAGGATGTTGGTGTTTTGGAGTCTGTGCGACAGGAGACAAAGAGCCACTCTGCATTCTTATCTCAGCAGCCAATGATGTCACGTGGAAAACTGTGTGCATTGCAACACAATAGAAAATTGGACTGTTAGATCTATGTCTATATTGCATTGCAGTGGAATTAAAAAGTCAAGAAGTAATAAGAATGATAATAATGAAAAGAACAGCTTTTCAGCAGTTCCTCTCATTTGCAAGTAGTCTACCAAAATTTAGAAGATTGCCATGCTAGTCCATATCAAAAGATGTCTCCAACTAGTGCATATACTTTGTTTCTTTCTTAAACAAAAACCATAATTTTGACATTCCAACGCTAATCCAAGCCAAATGTTTTATTTTTTCTAAGTTTCTTTTTTGTAAGTGTAAGTGTGTAAGTGTAAGTATAACTGCCTGCATGATGCTTATTGTTTATGATACTGCCTTTTACTAAATCACTAAAAAATTGTTTTTATAAGCTGGAAATGCACACATGCAGCATGCCTCTGAATGGGTTTCTTAACAACATATGTGTGCACGCACTCAAGCTGCAAACAGTTTTGTTACTTACTGTACATCCCGGAGTGATATATTTTCAAATAACTTATTGTTTGTTCAGTTCACCTAAACAGAAATGCAATGCATTTGCATGACATTTCCTGACTTAATGACTCACAGGTCTCCTGCATGCATCTGAATTGAACCACTGACTGGTGCAGAATGGATTGTAGGATACTGAGGGCCTCCAGTCTTAGGTAAAAGCAGCTTGCATTCCTCAGCCATGTTTGCAGGTGCCATTATATGCGTTCGGCCTTGGAGGCCTTTCATTGAAATGCAGACTTTACTCTTACAGGTACATGCATAGACATACAGTACTTGAGGTTTGGCTTTCATTTACAGTTGGTGGTAAAACCTCATATGCTGAGCTTATATAATTGTGCCATAAATTTAAGCAGCAAAAAATAAAAATAAAAATAAATGAAAAAATGCAAACGCTGGTGATGCATAGTAATAGACAAAACTTGAAGCTGTCATTTTAGACACAGTGCACTGATGATAATATACAAGCAAATACGGAACCAAACCTGCTCACTGCTCTTTCCACTGGAGTTTGGAAGGTGATTAAGAAAGAGGCAGTGACCTCCCTGTGAAATGTGAATCACATAGCAGATGTGTAGATTGATAGAAATTTGTCTCTCTGTGATTTTGTCATAAAGTTGATGTGTAATTAGTTTTTAAAAATCCAATCTTCTTATTTCCTCAGTTGATTATCTGGAAATTTTAATATGTCACAATTTACTGTATCTTGTTATTGCTATATGAAATACCAAAGAGGATGTCATCCAAATCCAGAGCAGCATAGCCAACTGCAGTTGCAGTCACCCCATCAGCCTCGGGGGCCACACTGAGCTTATTCTGTACACTGTCACCCACATGGCCAAATTTCCACAGGGTTTGGTCAGTGCATGCTCATCTTGTGGTGTTCTTCCACTTTACAAAACACTATTCACCAAAAAAGGAAAGGAGACTATGTGCAGGTGCACAAATTGTTGTGGTCATGGAGAAGAGATGGTCAGTGTTGTGTGAGAGGGTTGTAGGGCTTGAAGTAATATACCAAAGGATAATTGAGTCTTTGTGATGCCATGGAAACAAAACGCTGTCTCACACAGACAGCCCAGATGTACTTGACCATCTGTTTTATTTATCAGATAAAAGAGGACACTGGAAATCTCTTGTAGAATTTGCTTGTTGTTTTGTCACAGCTGATTCAATGATACACAACATTAGCAACCCTTACTGATTAACAATAATAACCTCCCAGATCAGTGGTTTTAGTGCAGCATGATCTATGGATCCATCCAACATTCCCATGACAAATGTCTCAAAGAAGACAAAAAAGAGGAGATAAGAATCAATAGGTCCAAACAGCAGAGGGTCCTTTGGTTTATCTTTCAAGGACATGCACTCAAAACACACTATACCATGCTCGAATGAAGATAATACAAAACGTGTCCTTGGTGAGCACAGAAAAGGTGGTGTGACTGTTATAACAGTGTCTCAAGGTAAGATTGTGCAGCGTAGCACATCATATCTCATTAATTCATCCTGTCTATCACCAAAACAACAGACCCTAGCCAAAGGGCTTTACTGATGCCAGCTGCCTCCCTTGTTAATTTGATTCCTCACCTCATCGCCTGGGACTGGAGCAGTCAGCCACTGAGCTGTCCAGGCGTTTTGTCTAGACATCTGGTTGTGAAGACAAAGGGACTTTTGTTGCTATTTTTCAGATTTTTCCTTCTCCACCACAAATCTGTTTGTTTGTGGGATCTGGCTAAATTGACTGCAGGTGCTAGAGAGAGACACAGTTTTCTCCTAATCACCTTTATAGGGCTGATGGGGGGAGACACAGATGAGATATTATGCAGTAGTTAATTAGTGGCCTTGAATGAAGGCCACTAATTCATTTGAAAAGTGGATCAAGACTGTCTTTATGTCAGGTTGTAAATTACATTGTTTTCCTTCCCTTAACATCTGTGCAATCTCTTTCATATGGTGTGGTTTTGACACACACTTACAGCACAACATAAGTATTTAATTTTTAAATGTTAATAAGTTCTAGTGAAATAGCAGTCCGAGAACCTTTAGCCTGTAATGTGACTATTTCCAGGTGAAACAGATCATGCAGGCAGAGCATCATTTTGAGGGATTTTATGAAATTCCTCAGGGATTTGATCGCTCAAATGTGGCCATGTCATGGTGAGCATGGGGCCTCTGGAAAACCATAGTGATTCGGTGCAGGATACCACCCACAGTACAGTTGTTGTTGGCCTTCACCCACACCTCCTCACCTGTTGCTAGATCAGTGGGCAGAAGATGTGGGAGAAATGAATAAATCAGAACAAGCTCCTTTGGAAATGTAAACAAAGTTTTTTTTTTTTTCCATGACATTTAAATACACACTTCCAACCTACATCCAACTGTATGCATAAACTGAACAGGACAGATTACAAAATACAGTGGTCAAATGTCCTTACAAAGTCTAAGAAGATGACATTTTTTGTATCATGTGTAGTTGTTGACATCTTCTATAAGTGTGGTGAAATGGAGAAAACTTGCTGCCACTTGAATGACAGATTGTGGATTACTACTATGACACTGATTGGCTCCTTTATTGCTCCCTACTCTCTACCTGCCCACTACCACAGAGTCACAAAATTCCTCTTGCCTACAGATCCACTCTTTCAAATACAAGTGATCTTAAAAACGCAAAACTCACTGATAGATAATTTTGGTTCTTCCTATACATAAGAGACCATTAGCTATGAATTGTACCTATACTGATCTTCTTAACCATGACTGTTGTCTGGAATAAGCATGTATATGCTGCCTTTTGAAGAGGGGGTTTTTGCGACTTTATACCCAACCCTCTCTCTCGCTGGTCATGCCTCAGAGCAGAGTGTAGATAGATGAGACCAAATGCCAATTGCTGCTATTTCCACTGCTTCTTTGTCTCGTGCTTGGGCCGATAGGTGGCTCTTTTATCTGCTCTTCTGGCCCCTGAAAGATGAGGAGGAATGATAAAAAGGGCAGATCGAGGAGGAACAAATTCCCAGAGACAGATAAGAGGATACTGCAGGGTCAGGCTGTGAGAGAGGGAGATGAAAAAAGAAAGCTAACATAGGGGATATATCTGGGAGCACGAGAGCAAAACAGTTGTTGCTAATGCAACCACAGTGGGTTGAACATTGTTCAGCGTGAATACCCTCTAAATGGACATTTTCGTGGGCCACTGTGTTGTTTACTGATTAGATTAGAGGTGATAATTCTGTGTGTCCATAACGCACAACGAGCACGCACATAAACACAGTACAAAATATTGATTTACTTGAGGAGAAAAAATGTACTTTCGCAAATGTGTTGATTTGTTAATTAATGCGGTAATCTGTAAAATTATGACCGTAACAAGTACAACCTAACTTAGACAATGTAGAAGTGCAACTTATTTTAAAGAATAATTGAATTGAAAAAAAGATTGAATATGACGCTAAATGACACATGGGAGGTGCTTTCAGCCTTTACCTGTTAATGCTGGAATCAAACTGTGAGGAATTCGGTAGTGTCAGCAGAAAACTTGCATCACTGCACATGATGGATTTGCTGATATCCTTTTTGACTTCACTGTTTTTTGTTCTGTGGACTTTGATTTAATAAAAATAACCCTTTACATGCGATTTAAAGCCTTTAAAGGTCAGTTTTGATTGACTTTGGGTAACACAAGTTAGTGCTATTAGACTCACTGCCATTACCATTTTGAATTAGTGTAATATTATTTCTAGCTGTTTCTCAGTTTCAAGTGTTTTTGTTTCACTTCCACTCCTTTCTTTATTCCCTCCATTTAAATAGGATATTTGGTCTCCAGTTGTTCTAAACATCTGTAGTTTCTGGGGTGAATGAGTTATGCCTCAACACAGCAGCACTCGAATCTATCAGTGTTGCGTCTGTGTGTTTATGTGTAGCCGTGCACACATTTCAAACATAAATTGTGCGTGTACACTTTAGTGTGCCTATGAGTGAGAGAAAAAGACAGAGAGGTTGGAAGAGGTGTTGTAGGCTCTTCGGAGAAGGATGCACGCCTCCAAGCGTAAGCAGCCGATTGGTGTAGGTGTATATGTGTGAACACAAGGGTGAACGCAGAGACACCTGCAAGGAAAGGAGAGAAAGAGATTGGAACGAGAGATGGGTTCTTGGCAGCGTCACGGAGTTGGGCTGATTTATCTTCCCACATTGTGACTCACCATTTGTCAGCCATACAGTTTACATTTTAAAGCAGCTACTAAAAGACACAAAGAAAGAGATGGAGAGAATGGGGGTAAGAATAGCGAAGAAAAAAGAGAGAAGAGGGGGTGAGAGAAAAGCTGAGGAGAAAGACTGATTTTAGGAGAAGAATGCTGGAAAGTAGGCCATCAATGTTTGTCTCGCTGAAGCCCGCTAAAAAACAAAGCTGTACAATAAGGGTTTTTAGTTTGCAGAGTATATGTTGGTTTCTGTCTAAATGCAGAATGTCTTTGGACTCCATTCGTATGAGTGATCTGTACACTGCCATGATGTCTGGTTGAGGACATCCTGATCTTGGTGTGTCTGAGCACATTGTGTGAAGATGAACTAAATCCATCAATATGAAATTGTTATATACTAAAGCTTTATCAGGTTGTGCAAATCCCTGATAGGCTGTCAATGTCACATGATGCTCTTTTCAATGTAATTTGATGAAGAACATCAGCTTTCATGTCAGACTGTAGATCCAGTGTGGGGACAGTACAGATAGCATATTATAACCTCGTTACACATGGTTGGTTGACAACGTGTGTGTGGGAGGACTGCAGTGTTTGGGCGACTGCCTTAAGCAATCACCATCATGTGAGCCAAGTAGTAATGTGTCACTATTGGAAATGTGTACAGTAAATACCTGGCAAAGATTATACTTGTGTTGTAGTATGGTTTGTAAACTGCAGTGCCTATGAGACTGCAAAGGTTTCAGAGGATTATGCTGTGGTAAACATGTATGGTTTCAGATGAGTATTCATGCAGGAGCTTATTTCTTTGTCTGAGTGGTCAGAATTTTGAATTGTAAAATCAGATTTTTCTATGATTAGCTGCCATGTATTGTATTCCTGTGTCAGTCACACATGCACTCGTCTTCACATGTATCTGATGACTTCTTTGTTCCCCTCCACTCGGTGTCTTACATTTGCCTCTCAAAAGCACTTGATGAGCACCACAGAACACTTAATGCCACCAAACAGAAATGCTTTATGGTCCTTTATAATCGCAGCGCTTGGAGTGTTCAAACCCAGTCCCCCTCCCTCTGCTAAATGATTGGCTCTGACAGTTGTTCCATTTGCCTCACACTGACAGGGCTGTTGTGCTTATTTAGGTATGCAACATGTGATTCTTTCTTCTGCATTATAAAACTGGGGGCCACACAACAGGAGCAGTTAAGCCATTTATTTTAGAGGCGAGAGCAGGTGTTCTGATACAGACCCACATACAGAATTGATGATGACTCAAATGTTAATTAATAAACCTTCTCGTGTTACACAATACACCAACAAACCCTACAGTAGCTGATCAACTAATTCTAACCAAATACAGTCACTGAATATCCAATGCAGGAAAAATGGCAGTTAGGAAGCTAAATTAAAGCTGCTTTTATGCATACAGACATTGATCATTGTATGATTAAACTGTACACAAACAACATGAGACAGGTGTGCACACAGTGCAGGGAAACAAAGATGGTGTCATCTACAGAGAAGCAATCACATAGTTGAAAATAGCATCTGACTGGACAAGCTCACTCACTGGCCAAAGTCTTCCACCTGGCGACAAGCATTACTAACAGTATGAGCTGCAGTAAATGCCACAGACAGCTTTCTCACTGCTGTTTATCCCTGGAGCAGCGCCACAGTTAGCAGTTCTGACAAGTGCAAAGCCACTGCAGATTCTGGCCGATACTCAGCAGCGGAGCAAGACAGGAGTTTTGACACCCAAAGTGATTATCAGTATGCACTGGCATAGGCTTGGCTCATCAGTGGACCAATCACAGGAAAATTGGATCTCTGAAATCACAGGGCACTAGGAAGGAATTGAGGAATATACTTCTGTGTTCATAAGCAATGATGATTATCAAAATGTTAATATTGTCACTCTTGGATAGAAATCCTGCAAGTCCAATTTTTGTGATTCTCATGTTTGAACATCTAAGGAAGGCAACTCTCTGTGGGAGACATCAATAAACCTCATTTTTAAAAAGGAAATCAGAGCTGCTTCATAACATTTTCTTTTGAATTCTTAGAAAGTTTTTATGCTAAATATTTTTGGACAGTTTGGAGATTCAAGTTAAGTATCTCAACATGAGCAATCTCTGTCACTATAATACTCCAAAAGTTATCCTTTGAAATACTTTAACATCTTCTAGATGAACTGGCAAGAAAATTTGGAACAGATATTAATGGTTCTCAGACAGTGTGTAACAGATAATGAAATAAGAGGTAGATTTAGATGCATATTGAAGAGATGATAAAAACTTATCTTGCAATTGTTATAGAAGGCTTTAGCTATTTTCCATCAAAAATAGTTGGGAGCACTGTTCCCCAGTGGATAATCTTAACAATTTTTATGAGTTATTAGGAGTAGGACCCTGACAGGGTTTATGACCAAATAACTGCAAATGACATCCCCATCAGCCTCAGCTTTGTCGCCTAGTGCTTGCTCATGGTGGGAACTGTTGGGTCTCTCTCTGTAAATACCTATTTTAAAGAGTATGGTCTAGACCTGCTCTATATGAAAAGTGCCTTGAGATGACTTTTGTTGTGATATGGCGCTATATAAATAAAATTGACTTGATTTGATCACCTAACCAAATTTAGTCCCAACCTGAAAGGTTCTGATTAAAAAGCTGTTTAGAACTTAGCATGTCACCATGCACAAACTATATATAAAATGCACAGCATGGCAGCATGGTTTTGGAAATCTCATGCATACACATATCACTCCCCCGCACATTTGCATGCACACGTCGGCTAATCTTAGTCCCTGACGAAGGATTATATTTATATATTTACATTTAAAAAATGTAAGTAGTCGCAAGAAAGCTCTAAGCTGTGTTTTGAAAGGTATTAAAGACATATTAATTTTCTGCTTTGAGGCAGAAAAGTGATTATGGATATGTTACCTAACATTAGGTTTTAAAACGTTGCTTGAGTTTTTTGTAATACCTCAGCATATCACAAAAGTGCCTGCCTAAAATGTATGCAAGCCTCTGTATATTCAAGCAGTAATAAGCAACACTCTTGGGTTGTTTGTTGTTTTTGCTCCACGTAGCATCCTCTTCTTCTCTCTTTTTCCTCTTCTTTTCTATTTTATGTGCAGACAGACAATAATGGTCCATGTCTGCACATTTTAGCTTTGTTTTTCTCTACACCCTCCTTTCTTTTTCAGTAGATTTTCTATCAACCGTCTTTCACCCTCCAGTTCATTGTTTTGCATTACAAACCTCTTCCATTTTGGTCTCCCTCACAGCTTCCTCCATTCCTTTTTTGCCTTTCTTCCCATTGCCCTTCATTTAACTGTGTTTACGATAGCCATCATTATCTTTCCGTCTTCTGCTCCTGCTGTCACCCTGTTTTTCCCTCTCCACACAGTTTCTCTGCCTAGATGGGCAGGCAAAGAATCAGGCTGGGGAAGGCAGTGGGTAGTAATGGTGGTGCTGGTTTCTAAAAAAAGCATGCAGGAGACTGAATAGATATCTCCTGTTGTCAAATTGCACATTACCCAGATAGAGCGACAGAGGATCTTGAGTTCCTACCGGCTGCTGCACCGTGTCTGTGCTCTACATGTTCTTAAATCTGTGTGATTGTGAGTGTGATTCTTGAGTGGCAGTGCGTGTACCCTGGCAGGCTTGGCCACAGCAGGACCTTGTATTAGACTGTATTAGACTACACTTACTTCTTTGGAGCAGAAAATCTTTCTGGGCATGTCACCGTGGTACTTGACAAACAGCTCAGTCCAGCTTTTCACAGACCTGAAACATACGCACCCATGCAGTGTATCATTTTGAAGAAGCCCTGTTAAAAGAATATGAATTTTCCTCAATCCTTGCACTGATCATATTTTAGATTTTATTGAAATATGTTATATGCATATGTACATTCTTAGCTGAGCCTCTTTAGGGTTCTTTATTGTGGCTGTTCTGCAATGCTTTCCCTGGTATGAAAGGAATTTTTTTTTTTTCCCTTGGGTTAGCTTTGTCGGGAATCTTTGATTGTAGAGAGTTCACATGGAGGGCAGCAAGCCATGTGTGATCATCTGTGCTTGATAGAGGAGCTGATGTGTTGAGGAAGTCTGTGGTGTTTTTTTTTTGGAAAGACAAACTCTGAGACCATAACTTATTTGACAATCAGCATCAATACAGCCTCAAACACTGTCAAGTTCATTTTGTCGTTTTGTCAGTATTTATTCCTGAGTGAAAGGCCACCACCTTTAGCAGATTTTTTTTTACACAAACCTGCTGAATTGAGACAGACTTTAGATTCTCAACAACAGATTTCCTCTTATGTATCTTATTTTAAACTTCAATTATTATTATGCAAATCAAAAACACACAAACTCTGAAAACAAATTCATATAATCTTGTGTAAACACCTTAGCTTGGGATTAAGAGTACCAGTGTAGTTCTATTCTCTTTGCTAGAGATAGAAAGAGCAGAAAGGTCTTCATTTTGCCAGTCATCATATTTGATTGTGGCTAGTTTAGTGGTCTTACTTATGTAATATTAAGATTGGAAATAAGAATAGATTCATTTGGTTTTAAGTGTAAGATGAGAAACAGGAAGTTAGTTTAAGATAAGAATTGGGTCAGGACATGTAGTGTCTTCACAATTGTAAACCACTATGTATGTTGTGTGTGTGTGTGTGTGTGTGTGTGTGTGTGTCAGATACATGATTCATCTACACAGCAATGGCTCATCTACCGCTTCACTGTGATTTATCTGGACTGACATGTATCCAAAGTCTAACTGTGCTGACTTTGTAAATTTGTCTGATGGCTTTTTATTTATCACCTGCTGTGTTTGAGTTGCTAAGCAGGTGTGGACGTCTGCATCTGACCATTTATTTTACATTAGCACACTGAATCCGTATTGGCTGTTCTGTCCTTCTTGGCAGTTGGGCAAATAATCACAAAATAGAAGCCTGCACTCTCTAATTACATTTTCAGTTGATTTAAGCCTTTTAAAAAAAATAAAGATGTTAGTTTTCTTCCTTTTTGATGGCAGTGTATTGTGTTGTGAGCCATAACTGATACTCTTTGAAAGAATAAATATTTCTTATGTAGAAGAAGTGACTTTGTTAAACTGTCATCATCTGATGAATAATTGAAATAGGGATTATAAAAGTTTACTGATATGTTATGAAAGCTGAATGGGCCTCAATACAATAACTTTATTCTGTAGATTCTGTGTGGTTCCTGTACAGAAAACAATAAACTGCACAGACTTAAAGACTTGCTCATGTACAGCAGCACTGATCGCCTAATAAAAGTAAACAAAACCAAATTTCAGGTACTCACACATCCCACCAAGTGATGAACTTTATAATTACAAGAGCTTACAAGAGCTTTATTTAAACTAAATATGTACCAACAATTGAAAAAAAAAATAAAAAATCACTGTCACTTCTTCCAGCAACCATATCCGACATCCGTGTGCATTATTGTCTGCCACAGTGTTTGTTTTGATACCACCACTTGAAATTGTCTAAGCCAGAGTTTAAAATTCCACACACAGGAGCTTTAGTCATTCTTAGGTCCAGAAGTGCCACTTTTTACATTGATATTTTATGGACAGAATTGCCCTAGGCTTATCCTGACTCTCTTTCTCACTGGTTTGAGAGAAACCTCAGTCTGGTGCATTTGCTGTCCTTTCCTTTGACCTGTAAAAATCTCTATATGGCAGACATGTTTCCAGCTTCCAGAGGACCAATTTTATTGCCTCAAAGCAGGTTATCTGCAGGTTAATTACTCACTGAGCTCCTCACTGTGATGCAGTCGAGAGTGTACAAATGGTGTGCAACCTTGGACGTGTGTGTGTTTAATTGCTTATACACCATAGTCATTTATGGCAGCGATGTAAAGCAGTGGCCCTTGCAATACCACACCACTGGTATTATAGCATACATGTTTATATAAATCACCTAGATTTTATTTATTTTATTTCATTTTTATATTAATAAGCCAGAAACAGAAAATTAGATGCCAACAATCACTGCTGCGCCAGAGCAGAACACTTAATCTGTTTCAGAATCATTTACAGGCTGTGCTAAAACCAGAGAGAAGGGAGGATGAGGGCAGTTCTGTTCTCTTGTAAGATTACGGTCCACATAACAACCTCCCAGCACAAACCTTTGTGTGGACAAGAAGGAGACTTGGCTGTTGTGCCTACCTCCTCAGATGAATATCTTCTTTTCCATCACTGTTTTGGGTCATGGTCAGCCACAGATCTGCTGCAGTGGACATTAAAAGGTGTCTCAAGGGTACCCAAGGGCATTCACACTGTGCAGGCATCACCAGAATGGGGTACTTAAACCCTGCACCTCCTCAGTGATAACAATTGTATTATCTTTCTATCTCCTAGTTTTCTGCAATGTCCTCTTGCTGCAACAAACTTACTTACAGGTGACTGTAATTGCTCAAACATTCAGTGCCATAATTGAAGCCATTTCTAGACTGCATGGACTACGTGGGTGTTTCCAAGCTCGCCTACTATTTTTGTTCCTATAGGTGCAGCAGTGCTAAGTGAAAAAGTGTTGGATGAAATGGACTGTAAATCAGGTCTTATCTCTAAGCTAATAATCAGCTCTGCCAGTAAACAGAGACAGCTTTTCCAAGATGAAAAACTTTTCACATTGTGCACAGCAGCAACATTTGAATACACAGCACCACAAAACTGCAGCCGCAGGGAGAGGTTGTGTTTGGAAGTCCTGTCATGTGATGTTTTCTGAGCATAATGTTGCCAGACGTTAATTTGCAATACAGTGATCTACATAATAGCAGAATAAACAGAAGCAATAATAGATTAAGATTTTATATGCCCATTGCAGCACTATTGCAGTATTAATTCTCCTTTATCATGTCTTACTGTAATTAAAAATGCATATTAAGAATTAAAGATATTACACTGCATTTGTCAGACAAGGTGAAAAGGAGGTTATAACAGGAATATTGTTTTTAGATGAGACAGAGAGAATTTGTGGGGATGACAGTAATTTTTTTGTACATTTTTAATGCTATTTTGCAGATGTCTGGTTCCATTTGCACAAGTACTAATTGGGCTTGTGAATGTGTTCACCAGGCGTTACATTTTGGTGAAAATACTGATATGGGGGCAGATATGCTTCAGCATTTTAATCACAGCCAATTGCATGCACACGTTTTAGATTGCGAGGGCCCAAGCAAAACAGATGCCTTCTCTCTCTGCTCTTACACCATCAGAGGAGAGAAGAGACCTCGGCATTATAAGATGTATTCACAGGGTGATGTTTACTCTAATCAAGGGCTTTTAAGTGTGATAGATTGATTTCTCTCTCAACAGAAACACACATGTGAACTGATTAATTGAACCATCTGGATTGTTAATTATGGAGATTTTCATATTCATTGTTAAAAAAACTAATTTTTCAGCTGTCCTCTCCCTGTTTGACTGAGCAGTAGCTTCCATGTAATACCGGGGAAAATCTTTTCTCTCCAGTAAGCATGGTGATTGGTACCATGGTAGTCAAAACAAAAGTAAAAGATGTTTCCATGTGACAATAAACACTCTTTCCCATGTATATAAAGTAAACATCGGGGGAAATACAGAATGTCAGTATGTAAGACTAGACTCTGGAAATAGTAGGTTACACATTAGTCCAAAATGAACAGTCTGACAGTGGATAACATTTATCTGAAGCCTTGTATCATCTTCGGACAAGCTGCAATTCAGCACCAGCAATTGTAGCCTTGCACATCCACTTTCTCAGATGACACTGATTGTGTGCATGGGACATCTGAACAAAGTTTTAAAGATGATGTCTTTTTGCCCTACAAAACTGTAAACATGGGCAAAACTGCATAGAATGGATTAAACATTCTGTGCTGTATCACAGAGGTAATTTATGTACATAGTAACTGTTGTGTAGTGTTTATTGTGTATATTATGTATATTTGTGATTTTTAATTGTGGCCATGTGATTCTTGTCTGTGCAGTGTTGTTGATGCAACTGCGCTGGTAGACACTGTTTGGCCCCTATAGTGAATTGAATTTACTGGATTGAAGCCAAAGTGTAGCATAACATCAGTTAAATGCATTAGTTTTTGCCATTGTAGGTTATGTTACCCATAGCCATGTTTAGAACTGGCACATACAGTGTGTTGGAGCCACTCCCCGTTGCTTACCAAGTCAATAATTTATGGTAATATTAGTGGCTTTGTCCTCTGTATTGAATTTGGGGGAGATGATGGCAAATTTGCCCCAACTTGCAATTACAAGAACAGTGCTATGTCAGTTGGTAAGGATGCTGACTTTAGCTTTATTGATATGTACTGTATGAAATGCATACTGAAGACCCTCTTGCATGATTTTTCCAGCACAGAGAAATAGCAGAAATTGACCAGCTAGCTACAGCTGATAAAATCTGCAAATGAGAGCCACCATTTCAGCTAGGTATCCTGACAGATATGACTAAAAGGGAGAGGCCTGCCCTGCAGGACAGTTTGGTGGATTCAGGGCAAACTGGATGACACCATGCCATCATTATGAACCTCTGCCATTGTTAAAAATATAGAAACACCAACACCATTTTAAGGGCTTTCCTCATATTAAGTGTTTAAGCTTGCAGTCTTATTCTAACACAGGCATGATGTGCATTTGTTAACATACAGTATGAGCAGGTGACTGCAGTAAACACTTAATTATCTGCAGTGTTTTATCAGCAGTGAGTCATGTCTACAGCGTCACCTGCATGTTTGAGATTAACAGCACTTCACAAGATTTTGTGCAACTGTGTTGGATCTGTCAATCAAATTTGTTGGTAAGAAAACACTGTAGAGACCTAATGACCTAATGTACAGAGCTGTATACAGTAAATGCCACCCACACAAATGCAAACATGGGCAAAGACACACACACACTGTGCACACACTGTATCTGCTCTGCTGTGAGATGTTTATGCTCAAATCTAAATTGGCCAGCTGTGTCCCCACTGTTCCACCAGCATTATTACATACGCACAAAACAGTTATTATACACACTCATGCTCACACACACGAGGAGAGGGAGAAGAAAAGAGAAACGTGATGGAGTCAGGACAAGATTAACTGTGATTCATACAGGATGAAGGAGAGATTTTTGAGTGTGGATGGGGGAAATGAAGACAGGATGAGTGGATAGCAGGCCAATTAGATTGAGAAACAAGTCTCACATTGGGATCAATTCAAGTGAAAACCACAGTGGTGTGATTTTGAGGAATTGCATGGCTGTAATCAAAAACAAACTTAAATGTCAGCACTTTGAACAGCAGCCCAGCTCAGGTAATAAAACCTCTGCTTGTAGAAAAACATGGTTGCAGGATCTGTAATGCCATCCAGACGTTTCTGTATTCTGAGCTTGGGTTGGCCACTGGCTTCCATCTCAGAGCCAGAAAATATGAATTTGGGATGAAGTGAGGGTGACTGAGTAGGGCTTCAACACTCAGCTGTGGTGGTAGCTGTAACTGTCAAATGGATGTGAAGGGAAGATTAAGAGAAGATTCGCTATAGTACTTGTGTCACCTAACCCAGTCCACCAGATTCTATAAAACAGAACAAAAAACGAGTATTTTCTCTCCATAGTTGCATCCATCACATCAAAATGCCTTATATCCATGCTTGCTGAACATGCCACAAGAGTCTAAACTTAATGTATCTCCATCATCAGTTCTCAGTTATCTTTTCACATATCAAAATTCATAATCTCATCATTTATTATAAACTTCATGTGACTGTCCACCATTCTCCAACTCTACAAAACATAGAAATATTGCATGCTTTGTTTTTGTTAATGATGAATAAATGAGTGCTAAAAACAACAACAAAAAATATGTATAACATTTAGTAGTGACATGCTGGTGACAGTATATGACGTAGACAGAAATTAGACAGTGGTCAGAGAGCAACTGTGACTGGAAAAAAAAAGGCAGAGGAAAGGTTAATCAACTGTTAATCCAGTATTAAAACTGCATCCAGGCTCATGTTGTTGACAGACACAACAATTAAGCTGAACTTTGCAATTTTCACATTTTCCCAAACTCTGAAAACATAGTGCAGTAGGCTGTGACTCAGGGTTATTTTGTGATTACATATTTGTAAGTAGCCACACACACACACACACACACACATATCAAATACAATGATACAATAAGTTGGTTTTTATCAGATATGTCAACCTGTCTTTGAAAGTAAAATTACCGGGAAGAGAAAGCAGTAATCAGTAGTACTCGAACAAAATAATGGGAGTTGGCTGCTACAATCACAATTACTGAATAATTCATTGTAACAGCTGTACTTTACCACTATGTAAACACACCTTTGTCTCTTTATATTTGAACAGGTGATTCTGTCACTGCCATCATTGTTTTCCAGCGAATGTTTGTTCTTTCCATTGATCATGACATGGCTTAAAAATCACAAAACAGTGAGCTGGTGATGAATTATTATTAAGAGAAAAGTGTAATAATTCTAAGTTGTAAAAGTGCTTCACACACACGTATGTAAGGTGTAGCACATGCTTTAATATACTTTACAGAAAGGCACACATCTACACTCTTGAACGTGAACACTGTGGGAAGTGTTCATCACATGCTCCATGTCTTATTACACTAATCAAGGTGTTAAATGGGGCTTTTGCAAGCCAGCATATCACACTGCATAGCCATACGGTGTTTTGACATAAAATATTACATTGATTTTTTTTGCCTGCTCTTACTCCCCACTTACTTCAGAATCATGTGGGGAAACATATGGGCATAGCCAATTTTGTGACTCTTTTCTTTGCTGTGATTTTTTTTGTACCCTGAACAATTCACACTGTTAATGGATGCTGTAAATAATAGGCATTCTAGTTCCCTTCGTCTGACAAACCTTCCATCCACTTTGTTTTCAAAATAAGACACACGTGGTTTGGAGACAGAACAGAATGAAAAAACGAGGTGACTGCAGAGAAGTCTGTCACAGTCTGTGATTCAGCTGTCAGGGACTGAGAGGAAACTAGACAGGGTAGATTACACCTGACTGGCTACATGGTTCAGCCACAAAGAAAGAGCATTGTTGGTCTTTACAAAATGTGTATCTGTTAGCCTGGTCTACGGTTATGGATTAAATTTTAATACTGAATTAGCATTATGCTGAGCTAAACTGCTGAAATATTCTTGACTCTGTATTGAAATTGTGTTTTTTACCCACTTAGTCATCATTATCAACATCATCCTATCCTCTAATGGCTGTCACTGTATATCTAGGCTCCATTAAAAATTCAGAAATTCAAGAACTCTCAACTCTCTCTTAAAATATAAAGACAACTTTTTTTTGCAGTAGTTACGCTCTTTGTAGTTTAGTTTGTAGCAGTTTTGAAAATCATTGTGCTATTATCAAGGGTATGTTGTGTGCTTGCAAATTTTGATGCAAAATCATGATTTTGGACCATATAAATGAAGTTAGCTGTACTGGGGAGAAATTTAGATGAAAGAGGGCTATTTAGCAGCATGTGTCAGCTGACAGGTGTTTCGGCCTTTCACAGTCAGTTGATTGCATGTTCCCTTTTGTTACTTTTTCTACGCTTTCCGTTCTCATGCGGCACATGCCAATTATGATTACTGTGGCAGATTTACCCTCAAAATTCTTGATAATTTTTCAAATACTGGTTCCCTGATTTCAGACAGGAATGCAAAAGCAGGCTTCTAATTTCTGACTTCTTTTGTTGGCTGAAATGACAAATGTCACTGGCAGACTGAGCAAGCTAACTAACTAATACACTGGAAACAGCACTGTTCTTGTATTGCAGGGTAAAGCTAGTTAGTCCTAGCATTTTAAGTATGATAAGGGCTTTAATACTTGTGTTTTCAAATTCCATTTTTCTCTTAAATGTTTCAAGTCAAAAGGCTTTTAGATTGAGGACTAACCAATGAATGAGAAGGAGCATTCTCATCCAGCAGTTCTTCATGAATGGAAAGACATACAGAGAAGTTCAGTTGAGAGAGGAAGAATACTTCAAGAGTTTATGAAATGATGCACACAATTACTGAAGCATTAAAGCAGAGAACAGAGAAAGGTTGCAGCTAATTTAAAAATCTTATTGTAAGTTACAGTCAGATTTTTCTGTTTGTTTGTCTGTTCTGCAGTTCTGTCTGGCCAGTTATATACTGACTGGAGATGGGGACCTGTAGGTAGTAATGATGATTGTTCATCACACATCCTGTAGATGAGAGGCTTCTAATGTTGATTTGCTGTTGATGGTAGCTGATTGGCCTTTTCTTATTGTATCCATGCTGGCTTGAATGATTACATAATAATTAAGGTGTTGGCAATTTTAACCAACCGCTCTATGATGCAATTAAAATTTTCTCCACCCCATCCCTTCCTCTGTCTTTCCTTGTTGTCAGTGGAAAACAAACAAAAACATTTGCCATTGTTTCTAACAATGGACCCACTCTATGTGTTTCCTTCCCTGCAGAGATAAATACACGCTCATGATTGGAGCCTATTGGGTGCTTAGTTTCATGTTTGAAACTGATTTGATTGTTTATCCACAGTCTGTAATAATCTATTGAAAATAATAGTTGTTTAAGCCCTTTTAGCAATGCAGTATCTTTCAAGCAGTACCCCACACCTTATCACTCCATAATAAAGCATACATGTGCCATAAGTCCTTGGTTACTCTTATAGGCATAAAGTTTCTTATGTGTGAACCTGTAACAGCGATCTACACATGCACTGCTTTTTAGTTTAATTGTAATACTAAACATGGAGTATTTTCATAATATGCAATTATATGCTGCAGTACATAGATGTGAACCCGCAGCCAGCTGTGTCAAATAACAAGCTGTTTGTTGGTTAAATGTTAATGTATGTTGTAACTGATTTTCCTCTTGCTTAAGCAGAAAATAACCCCAGATTTAGAAATGTTGTTTCCTGTTGTGTGTCCTCCACTAGGAGGTGCATAGAGGGAAGAAAAAAGAGGATAAAGATGAGGAAAGATGATCCATTTGATTGGTGGACATGATTGGTGTCATTTCACATCACTAAGTTATTGAATGTTTCTTTTGACAATAAATCCGTGCCCTCCCTGTCCTTCCTTTAAAAGCTCACTGCTCTAGTTGCATCAGCAGACATCTCCTTTGTGTTTTGTCTTCTTAGGATGCATGTGCGATTGTGTGTCAGACACAATAATTATCTGTGACCAGAGATACTTTGCAGAAACACCTCAGAAATGTATGAAGCTTCATGGATTTTACTGTATAACCTTATTATTTTTAAGATGTTTTATGGGAATAAGGCCCTGGTTTGACTGCATCAGCTGTTCACACCACAGACAACTGTGCGAGCTAAACAACATGTGTTTTGATTTAAATTCATGACATTTATTTGCTGTCACTTATTGGTTTTTCATGCAGAAATCACCAAATACAACGAGTAGCTCCGACAGCTTCTCATTGGCATTCTGTCCTGTCAGCTGGCAGCAATACAATGTTTGTTGCCCGTATGGGTGTAGGCAACTTCACCTTCACATCAGCTTTGTGTTTTGACAGCATTTTATGTGTTTTGATGTGGTCCCAAGTGTGATGTGAATTTGAATGGGATGTGTACAAAGACTAGCCTGTCAAGGAGAGAATGATGCAGACTGACAGAGAGATGATTTAAGTCTGTCATGAACCATTCCCTTTCAAGTCAGCCCCTGAATCTCACAATGTACATTATTGTAATCCTCTGACCTTATTTGTCTGATGCAGTATCTACCACTTTATAGACCAGACCATATTCATTCTCCTTTGTGCATAATTTCCATGTGATTCTTTAATATCTTTCAAAAAACTGTTGTAGAGTATGCAGAAAATTACACCAGCGTAGGTGTAGGTTGTGTAACATAAAGCCTACACTGTAGCAAGCCTCACTCACACTGTCAAGACTTTATATCACACTCTCAAGCAGCCAGCAGCCTCTGACTTGTTTTTTTATTTAATCCTTTTGTTCTGGAAGTCACCTGCTGTGTGGGTATTCAAAGGAGAGACACATATAGACTGTGTGACTAAATGTACAGACCTGATTTCTTTCAGTTAGGTGACTTAACACAGGCAACTGTTTGAAATAGAGAGGGCACATGGAGAGACAGGCATAAGAGAATTCCTATATGACAGCCTTTTTCCAGCAAAGTGATGGTCTCTGTTCTCTGTAAAACCTTATTTTCACTGACTTTGGTCTAAGCCTGCATTCTTTTGGAATTCAGGAAATGTGGTTTCCCAACAACCTGAAGTAAACATATTCATTAATTTCAGAATTGGCCGAAATGTAAACAACAGTGTCAGTTAGCATGTTGGTGGTTGACTCTAATGTATGACAATATTCAAACATTTATAAGATAAGATAAGATAAGATAAGAACTTTATTAATCCCGAAGGAAATTGTTGTGCCAGACGTAGCTTCAATAAGCACAAAAACAGAAGTGTTAAATAAACATGAAACAATAAGAATAGAATAAAATAGGCTATATAAAATATATCCACCAGTATATACACACTATATATCAGCAGATTTAACAACGGATTTGACAAACATTGTCAGTGGAATAGTAATATTGCACGTCATGACAGTAACAGTGCGCACACATGATAAGAATACAAGAAACCAAGATCTGCAGAATGTATGTGTGTGTTCGTCCCCTGGTGCTTCTATCTCTTACTATTATTTTGGGCATTCTCGCCTGAGCTGCAGCTGTGCAGCAGTCTCACTCTATAACACACACACACATATATAGGGTGCAGGCAGCATACAAACACACACAGCAGACACCTGTCTGACTTTGTTTGGGTCACAATTTTTAGGCATTGTCCTCTGCCTCATTATGTCTGTTGTCTGTCATGATATCTCACCAAACCATTAATAGTGAAACTTACAAGCACCGGGTGCTAAATAAAGCCTGTTCCCTCTATGGAATAAATTTAAAACGACAGCATAAAAATAGTCTTGTGTTATCAAAAGTACATATAAACGTGTGCACATACTCCACATATATTTTTCAATAGACCCATAAATTATAAAACAACAGCCTTAAGAAATACTTGTTGCATACTTGTTTATTTTGGAATTTTTTTTTTACAAAAGTTAAGAATGATTTTGAAATGGTTATGAGCAGTATTTTGAACCGTGAACTGTCTGAGTCCTTTCTCCCGGGGGCACCTGAGATCTGCAGCTTGGTTCAACAATTCACCATATCAGAGTCCATGGCTGCTGCTGCTGTAGATGCGATAAGTCAGTCTAGCAAGACAGTCTGGATGTTTCTGCCCTGTTGGTTTCAGAGCACATTGTGAAACTGAAATGAGATGTGCTCACTCTGCATACTATCAATCTGCTGGATTTCTGATTGAGTCCTCCAGCCTATCTGCCTTCTGTAAAACATTTTACTTACCTTTTGATATGCTGTCCACACAAACACGTCTTGTTCTCATACACTGAAATACCTCTTCACTCTGCAACAGGTTAAACCTTTGTTCTGAAGCCTCCTACTCTCCATTATTACTCATATTGTGTTACATTAAAACTGAACACACATTTTGTTCTCCCTGACATTTTTCTATTTTTTCACTGTCAGACAACAGAATAAATATGTCACACATTGCCCTGAGCTGTTTGTCAGGTGTTGGTAACCACTGATACCAAGTGAGGTGGACAGAAATCTCTGGAGGGAGAAGTGGAGGGCAAACTAGTCACATCATGAGTCTCACATGCCATCATAAGATGCAGCATAAAAACTGTCCAGTACATAAATGATAAGAAACTGAAGTAAAAGCTATCCCAGTATGAACAGAAGTAAACACCTATCCCCTTCACTGATTGACTTGAGGTTTACATACAAAAAGATAAATTAACACCTAATAAATAAAAGTAAATTAATTGTGAGACTGCAGTTCATTGCAGTACTATTAATATATGGTTCTGTGCTGTACCTTGAGCTATGTTGGCAACAGTGAATTCTCAACAACCTGTAGGGATTAAATAACTACTCCTGTACCAGGTCCAACTGGCTCTGTTTTCATGTTGTGTCATTTCCCCCTCCTGCTGATTTCCACCTGCTTTGAGGGATGTGCTTGGGGATTTTGCTTCCTCTGGTAACTATACTTGTCTCCTAAACAAACTGCATGTAGATTTATTCACTGATCACAGGACTATTCCTGTACTCATTCAACGATTGTACTGTACACACAGTGAAATTACTTACTGAGAGAAAAGAAAATGCAGGATATTATGAAATAAAAAGTGCAGAATACTAATGTAGTTTATGTTAGTGCTACACTTAATGAGACAGTCATTATTTTTTACATCTGATCAGTCTTTCATCATGCCAGTTGCCAGATTATTTATTTTTTATATGGGTTTTGTTTTTGAACACTATCTGGTCAGTTATTGCACAGTTTGAGTGACAGTTTCTTTTTTATACACTCTTGCGTTGAATACTTGCAGTAGAAAGACGTCTATTCCTGTCAGCTGTAAATGTCTAGATCCCTTTGCAGTTGTGGAGTACAGAGCCACGTACACAAAGCTTCTCACCCGTGCTTGCGTGGATGTTTTGCTGTGAACTTAACTGCCACAATGCAGGAGGAGAGGCACAGTAGGGGGTGTGACAGCAATCAGCACAACAGCACAATCATTTTTTTTCAAATCCAGTCGTCTTTATGACCGGATTTGACATTGCACCACCTGCCTTCTTATACCAGACCGGTGGAAGTCGCTTCAGCAGTCTGTGCTATTTCAACTGCTGTGCAACGACAGTTTGTGCACTTATAACATAAGGTAAAGCAATAATACATAACTGTTGATTGGATGTTGTCCCTTAGTCTTACATTACACCACAATCACTAACACATACAAATAGTACTTTAATACTGTACAATAATAATACTGTTTTTGACTGTATTGTGCTGATGTACCCAGAGTGCACTTCTGTACTTCCTTGACTCTGTCATCAGACTGGGACGACCTGGGGTGGACTGCTACTGTCAGCATGAGAGCGGTGCAGCTGTTCTTCAACTGCAGTTCCTCATCAATGAGGTAAGCCAGACTCCATTACAGTGCAGTCTTCAAAACACTCTTATGACATACAGAACAGCAGGAGATGGAACACTCTATAATGAACCATCTGAATTAAAGGATCATTGTGATCATTACTTGCTCATGGACACCAAATATTTTCCTCCCTGTCTTTAAAACAATTTTCCCTCACTGCCTGTTTTTCTACTGCCAGACTAGTGCTGTGTGGGCTGACACATGGCAGTGCTCTGCCTCAAGTGGTTCATTTTAGGGCTTTAACAGCAGCTTTGTCAGTGTATTGCAGTTTGGTGCCATATTTTGTTTACTAACAAAATATGGCACCAAACTGCAATACACACTTTACTAACAAAATACTGTAGGTGTATTAGAGAAAGAAAGGTCCTCGTGTTAAAGAGCAGAAGCCGAGTCACTCGGGTCTGGAACACAAAGCTGTCTGTGTTTTACTTTCTTGTTCCTTCCTTTATTCTGATCTACTTTATGCGCTCTCTCTGCCTCTCTCTGCTTTTTTCTATACCCACTCTATTTCTTTTTAAGCCCACTGGCTCTTTCAGCCCACTTCTCCATCACTCATTGGCCTACTTGTGATGTGTCTGAGGCAAATGGATGTGGATGGGCCTGAAGAGGGGTGTGTGTGTGTGTGTTCGTGCAACAGGTATTGACTTTGTATGTGTGTATGAGTATGTATGTGTGGGCTTAAGTGTATGTGTAAGTACACAGACTTACTGTGTGTGTGTGTGTGTTTATGTGCCTTTTACTCATTTTTGGTGCATGTTTGCTTGTTGTATCTACAATTTTATGTTGTTTTTTCATGTTCATATTTATTGTTTTACTTCATTGTGTGGCATAGGTACATGTGTGTGTTTCACACTCCCCTCTGGTCTCTCATATATGAGTGTTTCCTTTCAGTGACTACTGTAGGTCCTTCTTTTTGTTTGACAGGTTGATGTATAGCAGTGCTGTGTGTCAGTGTCCTCTCAGATTCAGCGTGTGGGTTGTCAGCCGCCTCACTAATAGCTGACTTGCGTATTCAGACCGACCTCTTGACATGCAGTGAGGCGTAATGATTTACTCCCATTAGACATATGAACCCACAAAAGAGGCCACTTCTTGCAGGTACCTGTGAATATTGAGCTTTTTCATGCATTAAGAGCATCTCTCCTCTCTATATCACAGAGAAGTCATGTAAATCACCACATCTACTTGTCAAGTGTTTTATTATGTAGTCATAGTTGCCTATTCTGAATTCATTATTTTTTTGATGAATAATACATCTAAATAGGCTGAAGGTGCTATTTAAGGTTGGTGTCAGATGAGGTTTGTTGGTGGGGAATGGAGGGGGAGACTGCTCGGGGGAGGAAAAGGTGAGGATGATTGTTGTACTCGACTGAGGGAAGAAGGATGGGTATTGTATTTAGTGGTAAATGTATACATTTTAAAATCAGCAGAAAGGATGGAGTATATGTAAGTTAGTTACCAAAAACTTCTTTTCCAGAGTTTGGTTTTATCAGTCCATATAGTATCAAACTACACTGGCAAACAAATCACACAAACAGTGTTAAATGTGTTGCTTTAAAATTGATTATGGGGAAAAAAAAAAATCTTTAGGATTTTGCTGCATTAATGAGGAAAAAATAAATTACTAGGAAAACTTGTCATTACATATAATAAACAAACCCACCTTTCCTGAGTGTAATGATTAATTTGTTAAAGGAAAAGCAGTGTCAAATCTGATGTGCAGAGAGGCAGAGAAGGACAAGGAGGAGTAGCAGGAGAAGGAGAGACAAAATGTATTACTTACAGGCAGCCAGACATGCACCTCATTAATGTTTGACATGACCGAAAATGATCTTTGCGAACTATATTAGCCCTCTTAAGAAAGAATTGACTTTGTATCAGGCCATGTATTGATTAATTAATCAGTAATTCCGGCGCATCCCACAGATGCTTGATCGGACTGGGATCTGGGGAGTTTGGAGGCCAGATCAACACCTTGGGCTCTTTGTTGTGTTCCTCGAGACATTTCTGAGCAGTTTTTGCAGCATGATGGGAACATTTTCCTACGGGGGGCAGTCACTGTCGTTGGTGGGTGCTGTTGCCATGGAGAGTTGTGCTTGGTCTGCAACAATGTTTAGGTGGTACGTACGTGTCAAAATAACATTCAGATGACTGTCAGGACCCGATGTTTCCCAACAGAATATTGCATCATAAGGAGATGATCAAAACTTCATCTGTCAGTAATATTGTGGTTGCTCAGTTTACATTTTAGAGAAATGTAAAGGAAACTCTCAGTTCCTTCAGGGCACCAACCTTGTGTCATTTGAACATACATATACACAAATGAACCTATAGCTGTTTTTGTAGTGAAGTGTAGCTGGTGCAGGTGACTGTCATTTTACCTGTGCTGCACCTGGTTGTCACGCTTGGGTTACCAACAAGATGTCAAGACAATTATACCATAATGGAGTTGTGGACCTGGCTCTCACCCTGTTTGCCTCTCACGTCCTATCTTTTCCCCGTCTGGTATGATTTCTTCATTAGCTGCTGCTCCACCTCCTCTCACTCGATTTCACTCTCTCCTCCTCTCCATGCTTCACTCTGCCTTCTTGGTGGCCTTGTCAACTCAGGTGACAGAAACAAACCCCATCAGCAAAGGAAAAAAATCTTCAAGATGATCCTTTGATAATTGTGAAGTGATTAATGGCACTACACAAGTGACAGAAAGGATTATGAAAACTGATGAGTAACATGCATAATGAGGTAGTCCCACGTTGTAGGTCCATCATCAGTCTCAGCTCGTAGCTGCATCAGATTTATCCCTCCTCTGTAATCCCTCTCGATAATGTATGAGCTCCAACTAGGTAGCACACAGCTCATTAAATGCTTATTATTACTTTGTTTAGTGTAATCCAGTCTGCAGTATCAGCATTTTAAATTACCAGTTTGCCAGGTTTCCCTCACAAAGCAAAAAAGTTAATTCATAGCGTTGATAGTAATATCAAGTAGAAAAGGTGCAGCAACAAATCAGCAAACACCATCTTACTTTGGAGTGTGTAATATCTGAATAAAATGATTCATCACCTAAATAGCCACAAAATAATATCAAAGTCTGTTGTAGTTCCACAGCTGCCATCATCTCCAAGTCAGATCAAGACAAAAAAATGTGATTGAGAACAAATACAAGAGCCACTGTTATTAAAAAGAAATAATGAGACAAACCAACAACACCTTGAGACATACTCAATGTAATGAGCTTTATAGATGTTTACAAAAGTTATAGATGTTTACAAAAATGTATATGTGTATATATATATATATATATATCCATTAATACAATTCATACAAAATACTTTCTTGATTAGGTAAGATTATGTTAAAGAAACTGGAAGCGTAGGTAGTATAGTATAAGATGATCAAATTTTCAGAATGTGCAGTAATCATTAGCACATCCCCCATCAGTCAAATCTGACATGGATAAGTAGTGACATGACCTTTTCTATGTATGGAGAGAGGGTGTCAAACAAAATATGGGGCACTAGGTGGAAAATACTCACACAATAAAACAGGGTTTCCTTGCTCACTTTGAAAATAGGCTTTGGTGCAGTAGCTCTCACATTTTAATTAAGAGTCAGGCAGCATTGAAGGTCATTCACTCATATTTAGGACTTGGGAAGGCTTGGGATGTCAGGGAAGTAGTGATAGATTAAGAATTTTTACCAGATAATACTAATACAAGACGTCATTGTCAGACTGTAATTAATTTTCTTCAGAAGTAATCAAGTTTATGGTTAGTTTTTGAATAACTAGAGAAAATACTTCTATAGAGGAATGTGTTCATGAAAAACACATGGGGATTTCTGAACGCACTTTTTTGTCCATCTCACTGAATAATATTCATCTAGTTTATTATTAACCTTAAAATAGCTATAGATAGTGGAACAAATATTTTTGCTATGTAGAGTGAGTAAAGGGAGAATTCAATTCTGGAAAACAATGGTAACAATGTTTTCATCTTCTCTCACACTGTGTACAGTCTTTAATCTCATGATTAAGTTTGTAATCTAAAGCTAATTCTCCCTGGGCTCGAGTCTTTATAGTGACGCCCCGGCAGCAAAATCACATTGGGAATTACACTGTAATTACAATTTGCTGTCCTCAGACGTAGGGCCGAAACCAGCTGATGTCATTTTTAAATGATTTGTCATTCTCCTCTCACAGTTTTTATTTAGTTTAATATGACGTCTGTGTGTTCTGGTGTTTGGGCTTGACAGTAAATAGAGCATTATTCTATTATGAGTCAGTTATTTTCTGCACCTCACTCTTTTGGGAGAATGCATTCCTCTGCTATTTATTAGGTATTTTGGCTCTCACATGTGTACTTGAGAGAAACTGTATTTACCTCATGTTATTGTGACCAAATATTTGCTTTTGATAGGCATGTTCTAGGTGACTTACACCTAGAATCTACAGTATTTTTTGTGCTTTATTTGTATTTTATCTCATCAACCAGAAAAGCAAAAATCCAAGAATCAAGGTGTCCTCTATTCTTGTAATGGTTCAGTGCTGATTTTTTTCTTTTCTTTTTTTCTCCTTCAGGGAGCGTTGGTCACAGCCTGTGCAGATGACACGCTACACTTGTGGAATCTGCGGCAGAGGCGACCGGCTATCCTCCATTCACTCAAATTCAACAGAGAGAGGTAAGCATTGATTGCGCTAGATAGAACACACACATGTACAGACATTCACAGGCACTTACATATTACACAAAGGCACACCATGCAGCTTCTTCCAGTGACAGATGGATGTGACTGCCCTCGGTCAGTATGTTCAGTTGGTGGTACAGGAATTTATTAGCCTTACTAACATTACACAGTAAAATTTGTATATTCAGAGTCAGGAATGAGCACATGATACTGTATTCTGTATCCACTCATCTTCAGCATCTTGACACAGTGACAGCTGTAATGCTCCTGAAAAGTTAGCCCCTATTTAACAAATTTATTCCTTCGAGAGCTCCTTCAGAAACCCCTAGGTAATGTCCTCTGTGCTCCAGAAAGATACCCACATCCCAGACCACCCAGCAGATACTGGATACTGCACCATCTCTCAGCTGCAGCATCAGCAGTGGTCAGAGAACCTCCACCAGGAAGACGCATTTAATCAGCTCAGGATGAGATCAGCTCCTCAGAAAGAAGATCCACTGGCTGGAGGCTCTCGCTTCCATCTCAGCTGATGACTCCATCTGACTCATGAGATACCCCCCACTACCACCACCACAGGCTGTGAGAGATGATTTCCCAGTGGTAATAAGGCAGCCAAATCCATCTCCTTTGACATGTTGCCGCTTGAATCCTTGAGCCTCATGGGACAGCTTTCACATAGATGCTACAAACTGGCATCAGCAGAGAGAGCTGTTGGAGTTTTTTAAAAGCTGTTAGTCATGGAAACCAAGTTGGCCTGGACTTAACGGTAGTTGAGCTGAACAACTTTTGAAAAGCTTTGAATTGGCAGGAGTGCTCATGTTGTTGTTGGAATTTGGCAGATGTGGCTGAGTGTGATGGTCCTCCAGCAGTGACACAGAAAAGTCCTGTCTTGGAGTTTTCCTCTCCGTATCTGTTTCTATTTCTATATCTGACACCACTCGAGTGTCCCAGAGATTAGAAGACAGGTTGTTACTGCTATGTTGCTTTTCCCCAACAGTACAAGTGGCAACATACAATGCAATACGACAGACATGCTCAATGGACTGAGAAAAACATGACCACTGTGGAAATCCTGGCTCACTAGCTTTGTGAGAGCCATACCCAGTAAATGTAATTGAAGTTGAGAAGACCCGGAGTGTGTTTGGTAATTTGGCTCTCTCTGACATTTCAATAAATGTTAAATTTTTTCCAGCTGGGTTGAATTTCATCAACTCCCAGCAAACTCTACGTCACTCTTCTTTAAAACAGATGTGATGTTCTTGATGTCTCTCTCTGTGTCACACCTCCCTCTGGATGAAGAAGACGTGCCACACCCTCAGCCAGCTGCTTCTTTCAGTCAATCAGCTGCCTCACTCCTCACTAAAGGCCATCTCCTCTTCTGTAGAAAAGCAGTCTGTGGGATGTGGTTGTAAACGAGGGCTTGGCTCTTTGCTTTTTCCCAGCAGTGACAGCTTAGTCTCTGCTCTTCACCATTAAACTTTAATGCTAAACAATGGCCTCTAGATGCTGATGCAGGGTTTTTGAAACTATTTCTCCTCTGTCTGCCTGGGGAAATGTACACAATGTACATGTGCCTGGCCGTACACAGAAGCGACTCACTTGATAAAAACAACACCTGTGGCTGTCCCAGATGGGGCACAATATTTTCAGTGCCCTGCCTAAGCATTTTCAGAAACAGGTTGTTCAGTCCGGGTGTGTCTGCTGTGGTTGTTGAGCTATCCAGAGCACACATGCACAGTCCTCCATTTCTGTCTACGGGGCAAAATCTTACTGGTGTGGTGAAAGGAGCAACAATCCACCTCAGTTTGATCAACATTAATTGAGCTCTTGTTTCTTCTGTGTCATGGCAGGTATTGTAAGTGTTCAAGTTTGCCAAGTATGTATAACATAGAAAAAAAGCTTTTCCCATTGCACCTGCTCTAGTTTAGGTAGACCTCTCTTTGTGATATCACTGCATGCTCAATTTAAGTGCATACCATGTACAATGTCAGAGACCTTATATGGGGCCAGTTGGTTGGGTGCAATTTCATCCCTGATTGGCTGATTTTAGTAAGCGCCAGTGCACAGTGGTGCAGTATTGTCGAACCCCTATAGATCCCTGTAAGAAGGCTTTGTCTGCATGCAAGGAATGAGACTTACAGTATCTAATCTTCATTTGACTTGATTTGTCATGTCTCAAAGTTCATCTGAAAGACAATGAGACTGTGCTTCCCACAGTATTTCTGAATGTTTTGTGCTACTGATAAAAAGTAAAATCCTTTTAAGTTAGAATTATGGTTAGTTTCTTTTACAAAGAAAAGCTGCACTGAGACTCTCTTACCTACTGAGGCTAAAAAAGTTCAAACATGGTGGCAGAAATTAAGTGAAGCAACATTCATACACAATGGAAGTATATTTGAAAGGATTTGTCCACAGCAACACACAAAAGGAAGGACAATAAAAAAAAATTCTTCCTGTGCTAAATGCTGCTTCATACGATTGATTCATATTTCCTGTCATTCTGAAAGAGTCTATAGAGTCTATTCATTCGAACTAAAAGTCGATTTCCTACCTCAGGGCACCTGTGTCATGGGCAAAGACATTTAATGAATACGACTGCATTCTGACTGAATGTGATGGAATATACCGTGCCTTTTAAAAAAGCACATGAAGTTTAATTTTCTACTTTTTCAACAAACTTTTCTTTATTCATGAAAACACAGGGTCACAGTGTCAATACAAGTATAAGTTTTGATAAGTCAAGTCATAGCAAACTCTCCCTTCTTGCTCCTACAAGTCAAGGACTTAATCTGAGTAACAGGGCATGTTTTCTCTCCACTGAAACTTTCCATCACAAGAAAGCAACGAGACAGAAGAATCTTAGTCCTGTCGTAAAAAAGCACAACATAAAACTCGACCAGGGGCACTTTCATAATGCAACAGAACTTTAAAGAATAATGGACTGGAAGAGTTTGTTAAATCCAATTACTCTCTGCAAGTTGTTAAGGAAGAAACTTTGAGGCTCTGTAATGCAATGACAGGGTTCAAGTCATTAGTGGTGTGAATGACAACGATAGATACTGTATCTTCAAGGATTTTTATCAAATTCATTCAACTTTTTATACGTTTTTAAACTGAGGAATTCTGGAGTTTATCATAAGGGTACTTTCAGACAATAAGCAGTAAAGACAGAAAACAGAAAATACACAGTCTCCTTTAGTTTTAAGTCTGGACTGGGGGATTGCTAGCAGAGTTTTGTGGATGTTTTTCTTGATGTAGCTGGCAGTAGTAATGGGTCTCAGTCTGAAAGCACCTTAATCCAGTATAATCGTGTACACACCTTAACAACATTCCCCCGTCAAATATTTACAAATCATCACTTTGTTTTTTGGTGATTTGGTGATTTTTCCCTCATTTATCCTAATACCTTTGCTGCTTCTGCAACAACCTCAATAGAGTAATGTTGTGTGAAATCATCACACACATTCTGCTCACTGTAAACCTACCCATTTGAGATTTTATACTTAAGCTTCACAGCCTGCACCATCACTGTGTCATACACATAGCATGCCCACACAAACACAGAGGTGAGGGTTAGGAATATGTTTTTGTTTCAAAAGTATAGAAAAACCTCCTTTAGTAGCTTTCTACCTGTCTTGTGGTGCGATGAGGTAGGAGTCAGAAACACTCGCTCTCAGTTGCAGAGCAGTGAATCATGCTCTTAAGATTAACAGAGAAAAAGGGCATCGTGAGTCATCCATCAGAGGCTGGGCAGTGACTTTCTATTTAGCTCTTGTGTCGCTAGGCTGTACCCCTGACAATTAGCACCCTAACACCTCCTCAGAATCCCTCAAGAATAACATATGAATCACTGGAAACAGTGGAGAGAATTATTTTGTGATAACTGTCAGTCAACATCTTGTGCCTTCCACACCTCCTCATCTGTCATGTCAAAAGAAATTTGAAGACTTTCAGTTGACTTTCCAAACAAAATGCACAATACAATACATGAATCACGGGATACTTACTGTAGTCATTAGACCTAATGAAAGCATCTATAGTTTTGATTCATCCAGCACAACTGTTCTTTGCTGATGTAAGTGGTCATTGTAGAATTCCTGAAGTAGTTGTATCACATCTCAGAGCAGATGGCAAGGTCGCCAGTTCCCTAGATGATGTCACCAATTCGGTTAATCTCTACATCTGTTAACTTCATTAAGTGTATTTGCTCCTCAGCTGGCTTGGCATTGGCTGGTCAGCTGGAGGCTAACCCCGCGTCTCCTTCTGTCCTCTTTGATGATAATGATAACGCTCAATGACAGTGTCTGGTTCGACTGTCTGGAGTCAAAACCATGCGTTTGACTTTCCCTATTTCACCCTCAAGATCTGTATTCACCACTACTTACGTCCATCTGTGTCTTTTTGTGTTCTCATCATTTCTTCCATTGATTTCTTTTCCCTTTAAAGCATTGTCTTTCGTTTGATCTTTCCTGTGACATTTTATGTACATGTTCAGCTCATAAAGGAGGTAATCAGTGCTAAAAGGCTGCTCTAAATAGGCCTCATTCTAAAATCTTTTTTTCACAGGGAAGGTATTAAGAATAACTGTGTTACTACTGATATATTCTTTGAAATATAACATTTTAGGTGGATTTTGTGAGGAGGTTTAGATTATATTTCATCTGTTGCTTTCTATGCTAAAAAAAAAAATCAAAAATGCAGAGCTTTATCACAAAGCTTCTTTAAACAAAGAAATATGGGAATTTAGTGTGTTAAGGATAAATGAAAAAGACAGAAGACTATGTAAGCCTCTGTCGCTCTCATATAGCACCTCTGCCCCCCCCCCACCAGTTTGAGTATTGTCATCTCCCCAAGCCCCTAAAATCCTTATTGAATTGTCTGCCATCTCATTTGTCTTCTATCTAATAATCCTGCCTCTTGCTGGGTCGTGGCTTTGGGGCTGGAGCCCAATGATCCCCCCATCTTTACAAGGTAATCGACATGGACAGGAGTGACTTAATGTGTGCTCATCTTTATTCCCTGGTTGAGGTGCTTACAAAGATGATAAATGCTAATGTGAGAGCAATAATGGTTTAAGCAGCTTCATATAATATCATAATTATTTGGTATTTAAAAATATGCTATACATGCAATAGCAATGGCCAGAGTTCGTGGAAAATATGGAAAAGCAGGAGAAACATAAAATCTCAAAAGGTTTTGGAGAAGCCATGGAAAATAATTTCATAAATAGTTTGTGGCTGTTAAGTGAATATCAGTCTTAAACATGGCCTGTGTATTTTTCAATGCAATGCAAGAACGGGCATGCAGTCACTCAGGTATGGTCATAGAACACTATACAGTAACCCTTGGAGTGATATCCAGTCAAGGTCCATTTGTGAATGTATACTGCACACAACTTGTAGACTGTGTGGAAAAATGATTTGCATTTAATAATTAAGACTTCATACTATTTAAAGCTTTGAATAGAGAGGGGTAGTGATTATATGTGAAATGGTGGACCAGTTTAACCTGTGATGCATATGTCTACAAGCTACTGTGAAATGTAACAGAACAGGAAAAGTTCAGGCTTCTATCTCTGTTAGTTATTTGAAGGGCTCTTAAAATAACTATTTATACTGGCTTAGAGGGAGTTTATATGCTGAGTACAAGAGGAGTGATAACATAAAGGGCAGGAGGAGCTAAGGTGGGCGATAATATCCATTCGTAAGGTGCTGCATTGTGGGGGGTGACAGATGTTCACTTTCCTTCTGAGTGCTAAATTAAACCTTGATTCAGAATGAGTCAAACCATCTTCTTTGGATATCCATGAATGAGTCAGGACATGACTTCTATGAGGAAGGTTAGTTATTACCATTGAGCACTGGCTTAGGCTTATGGTTCTAATAGTGACATGAATAGAATAAAATAGAATTGATCTTTATTGTCACTGTTCCAAAACAATGAAACACCATTTAGCAGCTGCCAAGTGCAATGTACAGAACATACCAAAAGTTAGAGAACCTCCCTGCTAACATCATTGCTATTGAGTTGACAAAAAATGTTTTAATCACCTCGTCTGTTTTCCAACAATTGTTTCATTGAACTGCCCTGTAGCCCATGTTTGTTCAATCATTAGGTATGTGTTGGGACCAGCAATATATTCACCAAAAAGCATATCTTGGATCTGTTCGATTTTAAAACAAGAAAACAAGGAAAACAAGAACATGTTGTTCTGGCCTCCATGTTTGATTCTTTTTTAGTTCAGTGCATCATATTGTGCATAAATAAGTACACATTTATAAAACCTACTATGTAGGATTTGTCGGTTTGTAAAGACGGCCCCTCCGGCCCGGCTCAACAAGTGAGAGAGTGAGCAGCAGTGGTCAATCATACTAGAGAGTGAATGAGGAGAGGACAAAGCAATATAAAACATTTTCTGATTGTTTCACGGTGGTTACATTCTAAAGCCACACCCACAGACCAAAGGTTGCAGTCCAGAATTGCCCACTAGCATAGAAAAATAAGAACAAACCAAGAGAATAGAGGCAGAGGGCAGGATCTCTGCAGATACATACACTGCCACACACTTCTAGTGAGTCATAAGATTGAGAGGGATTACTTTTGTATGAGCCTATACATTCTTTTTTTAGCATAGACTTAAATATCCTAATCATAGTCGTGATATTATTGGTAAATAAACATGCTTTTCTGTGTACAAGGCTGTTTAACCATACTGCATCAATTGTGCTAATACACAATCCATCGATGGCACAATCCCTGAAACAAACTGAGGGTGAAGACCCCCTTTATGACTGTTCATACTCTAACACTCAGTCTCTTTCCTCCTTTGTTTCTTGTTCTCCAGGATCACGTTTTGCCACCTTCCCTTTCAGAGTAAATGGCTGTATGTGGGGACGGAACGCGGCAATACACACATCGTCAACATCGAGTCATTCATTTTGTCTGGATACGTCATCATGTGGAACAAGGCCATAGAACTGTGAGTAGCTAATGCTCCAAATACTGGAGATGATGACAACAGCAATAACAGTTATTGTGATAATGGTGATGGTTTCTAATGTAATGATCATGACAATGGTAGTGGTGTGGATAGCACTGGGTCAGATAGTAGCTACATTGGTGGGAAAATATTGAGTGGCAATTTACTAGGTCTTGTTCTGAGTCTTAATGCATTCTTTTCTCTAACATACTGGGTAACATACTGTACTGTAGGTGTACTAGTTTTATAAGCAATTTATAGCTCTGAGTTTGTAAGTAAATGAGTGAATTTTAACTAAATATGTGGTAATTGTGTTGGTGGTCTTGTAGCATACAGCCCCTTGAATGAAATGTTTTTGATCATTATTTCCTGGTTAAAACGATCAACAGACACTGAAATAGTTTTTGCACAACAACAAGTGTTTGTACGGAGAGAGGTGAACACCACATGGATTTCATTGTCAATCACCGTTTCAGTAAAATAAACTGCCTCTGTTTATCCACTTCAGATAGCCTACACACACACATGCACACAGTTAAATATAGGCTTTGTTCTAAAAATTATTGGGTGTTGAACCAATTTTGTGCTTGTTTTCATATGCTGCTGTTCAGCCTCATTTAAGTAAACAAACTGACCATGTTGTTACTGTTTAGACTGAACCTCTCTCAGTCATGCTGAACATGGTTATCTAGCTATTGATGTAGTCAATAGAACCACATTGAACCGCCCTGGCATTTGGACTTTTCTCAGGAAAACCAAGACAAACTACGGTTGTTATTATTCAGATGTATTTGATATTTTACGTCTAAAATAATCTTTATGTCTAAAAATCTTGGTTGGTTAGATCAGTACATTTCACAGTGCATCACAGATTATAAATTTAAAAAAATGCACAGTGTTAATGCTACTTATCAGTCAATACAAACCTTTATTAACGTGCACTTCTGTTTAATGTGAGCTTTGACTGTGTAGCTGAATTATGCTGCAGATTAACAAAGCACCATAAAGTATACAAATGGTGCTCAGTTGCATTGTATGCCTGTTTGTTTCTCTTGGTTTCACCCACCTACGCGCCTTTCTTGTGGTGTTACCCTGACAAGTCCCCTGCTGCAGTGTCAGTCACAAGTCAGTCTTATACCAAACCATCTTGTTGCCTTGTGACAGCCCAAACTATAGCAAGCAGTCACAACACTGATGTGTATGTGTGGGAGGGCTGTCTGCCAATCATTGCCAAAGTCTCAGAGGCTGAGACAGTGGTTGAGATTTTAACGGGATATTTGGTCTGTTGATTCCTCACGGCAGAGGGGACTTACCATTTTACTCTGCATAGCATTTAACGTCTGAATTTTCTTAAAAACTCTATTAATCTGCACAATAAATTTGTTGTGGTGTGTTTGTATTTGTACTTTGTTTATCAACTATTTAAAAACACCTAATTCACAGTATGGTTAAAGGGTTTCCCACAGTACCACCTGCCCTGAAAAACAGATTGCCTCATTAAGGTCATTAGATATTATTACACATTTTTGAAATATTACAATAAACATAATTGGAAAAGATCAGAGGCAGTATATCAGACACCAGAGGCAATGATGAAATGTCTTGGGCAGCACAGTGGTGCAGTGGTTGGCTGGGCTAAGCTGGGGTTTGGCTGGGGCTTTTCTGTGTGGAGTTTGCATGTTCTCCCTCTGCCTGTGTGGACCCCCTCCGGGTATCATGGCTTCCTCCCACAGTCCAAAGACAGGCAGGTTACGTTAATTGGCAACTCTAAGTTGTCTATAGGTGTGAATGTGAGCTGGATGTGAATGGTTGTTTGTGTTTACATGTCAGCCCAGGATGTGCCCTGCGTCTCACCCAGTGTCAGCTGGGATTAACTCCAGGCCCCTGTGACCCTCAAAGGATAAGCAGTATAGATAATGGATGGATTGATGAAGTGATCAATTGGCTATTTATAGAGATATGTTCATATTAACCATGCACATGTCTATAAGTGACTAAACAGGCAGACTTGCATTGAGAAAAACTAAATATATATTGCATATCAGACAGAGATGGCATGCACACAATAGCAAAATTGCTTGACGTTGGCAGAGCACACAACCATTTGAGCAGTCGTTTTTGTACACTCCATACTATGTTCTCTTTGAGCATATGTGATCATTTGTAATGTATTCTCTATTTTTAACCGTCAGCATTCTGTACCTTTCTGAAGTGGAGTTCATGAGAAGTTGAACTAGTAGAGAATGAATCTTCTCTCATCAACACACAGAGCGACTAGGGAGTTTCATAGTTTGGCTGGGGAGGTTTTCCACCAAACATTAATAGGGATGAGGGGGGACTTTCTGTTTTTCCTGCAGTGGAACATTGAGTGAGCAAGGGAGAACTAATCCACTCTTTCCACTGTGTACAAACAACAGAGTGTGAGTCATATTTGGTGTGTGTGTGTGTGTTTACACTTGCGCGTGCATTTGTGTCATCACAGTGTTTGTTTGTGTGACAGCCACTCACAGATGCATTAATTTCATACAAAGCAAAGTATGCTCTCTTGAAAAGAATCTGTTATAGCAACAATTCAACTGGGGCCACTATTCCCAAACAGGAGGGCCGAGCTCTCATTGAAATTCAAATGGGTTTGCAACATATTTAATGCACAATTTCATCTTCAGGAGATTCATTCCAAAATGAGATATAAAAAATGAGATGCAAGGGGAAATGGGAAAACACAGCAGCCCAGTACACACTCTGCTGCAGTTCATAGATCCTTCTGATGAACAGAATTATGTATAGGCCTGGCATCATGTCTGCCTTAATCAACATTGACATGTTTGGCTGTTTTGGCTATTTAGATTGTAAAATAAAGATCATGCTTTTACCCTCCTCCTAGCCCCACGTGAATAACTAGGCTAGTCTTAAAATGCAAATACACCACACAGAAACAGTCCGATGCACAGCCAATCCTCAAAATAAATTGTTGTAGTCCAGTAGAAGAGGGAATGAAATTCTTCCATGGTAGATTATATATTCTCTTACAGATGAAAGGATAATAAATGAGGGAGCAGAACCACATTTTAATGATATCTTAGTGGTATATTGTTGACTTTTGCACCAAAGGAAAACATAAAACATACATACAAACATAATGTTTCACATGTAAAATAACAACATGAAGTTGTTTAGACCAGCTGAAAAGAATTGTGGGTAAACTATGGGCCAAATGGATGTTGAGGGAACAAGCCAATGAAGAGGCTTTTATAAGGAACATTTGTATAATCTATATGACAGCACATTTTTCATCCCTCAGCAGTTTTGTCACTCATATGTCTTCTTTCTAGTTCTTCTAGTTCTCCTCTGTGCATGTCTTACCCTGAAACTAAAACATGTAGAAACCAGGTCAACAGGCTAAAAATTCAATGAATACACGGCAGTCAGTCAGCAGATTCCCTCCGCCCAGTGCTCTCTTCACTGAACCAGTAAAGACTATAGGGAATACTCTTTACTGTACTCTATACAAGTCTCTACTGTGTCTATCAATCAACAAAAGACTGTCATTCAAGAGTTAGACTCATTAGAATCAGCACATTACTGACATATTGATGTACCTTTATAATAGTTGTATATAATGTAGTTGTGCAGGAGATGTCACAATGTCATATAAAGCATCTGCATGTGTTGCTATGTGATTAAATGTAATACAGTATGATTGTAGTCTAATGATGACTCACTATACAACTCAAACATTTCATGCCCTTCATATCTCTGCAACTGACTAGCTATTTCCTGCTATGCCTCCCTCTTTTTTTATCTGTCGTGTTGATTATTTTGTCTTTCCTGTGATGGGTTGCCATGGTTCTGTTGGTCCTCTGTTGGCTTGTTGTGTAGATACTTTTCTAACATACAACATCCCCACTACCACCTCCAACCACAGAGACAGTAATCAGATCAAACTGGATAATTTGCAATGTGCAGTATCTGGTTCCATTCATTTTATGAAATGTTTCTAGACATTAGACTTTGTTCAAAGAAGAGTTTTTAAAAATCCTAATAGTACATTCATTGCTCTTAAGTTTTGTTTTCTAATGAACACAACTTTAAAGTAATGTAATATAAATTATCTAAGTATTATAGTGAAGCAATCTCATATTGGGAATGGTAATACAATCAGTTTTTGATTGTTAATAACCATGAATTCTTTACAAGCGAATCAGTAATGTGAGAATTATATTTCATACAGTTCAGCAGTGCATGTATAGCCCCACAGCCTTTCACAGTATATTGACATGAACACACTATTCATCAGTGAATGTAAAAAGGTTTTTTTTTTTTTTTTTTTTTTCCCCCTGATTCTTCTTTTCTGATTTTCTGATTCTGATTTAATGCTGATTCTGATTTAGTGCTCTTCAGAGACTGGCCTTGTTAGCTGAATGGAAAACATATTTTATGAGTCACCATGTAAGTCAGGAAGTTCACCTCAATTCACATATTTGTCTCCACAATTTGAATAATTTTTTCCCTCAAAAGAAAACAACTTTACACAAACAATAGCAAGCCTTGCCCTTCCTCTCCAACAACTTCATAACTAATAAACTTGAAAAAGAACCTGGTGTCACCGATGGCTCTGTGTGTGTGTGTGTGTGTGTGTGAGAGAGAGAGAGTGTGTGTGTGTGTGTGTGTGGATGTACAAAGGTCTGGGTTCAAAAGTGCAAATGAATGTTACATCAGAAAGTGTCCATTTGTGTAGTGTATTTTTTGTTCTGGGTGGCTGGTTTAGTCAGATTTGCTTTTGGCATTCACCCATTGTGGCACTTCAGTGATTGGACAGGTGTTGTGTGTTGCAGATGATTTGTTGATACCTTGGCTTATACTTCTTAGACTGCTGAAGAGACATGTATTTAGAGCTTGCTGTGGTTTTGTATTTTTATCAGCCTCCAGCAGCAGGCATGGCTAAATGGCCCCATCAGAATGCTTAGTCACACTTTTTACCTCAGCTTCAGATCAGCTCACATTTCAGCCAGTATACAAAAACAGAAGGTGGGTTGTTACAGTGAAGTTAGCTGGTGATGAAGTGGCCCTTTGAAGGGAAAAATCCCTGCTGCAGGTTTTGGTTGTAGAACATTTGATTATCTAAACCATGATATCCTTAAATATTTTTCCTGAGCCCATTTTGGAGGTAACTGAGCTACATGTTATATTTTCCAGATGTAGAAAAATATGACAGAAGATTTGGTTTAGTAAAATATCATTGCTCATATTCTGTCACAAAATTTTACTTAAGTAAAGTATGAAAGCATTATCATAATACATTGATTAAAGTAGAATGGCCCATTTCAGAATAATATTTATTGGATTATAATATTGTTGCATTAATATGTACACTTTTAATTCCTGGCAGCTGTTAGAGGTGGAGGTAATTTTAAAAAACTTTTAAAATGATATTGTCTATCTAATCCGAATTTGCTTACTTACTAGTTAAAGTACATCAAAATCAGCTTTTCATAAAGTACTTAATGTACTTAGTTATTTCACAACACTGATATTTTCCTCTTGGTCTGTCTAAGCAACAGTCACACGAAACAGAAAGTTTGTGATTGCAAAGATGTTGGTGATGTTAGGCCTTGAGTAAGAGCAGGATCAGGACCGACTTTTACAAGTCAGAGGAAGCAGGGGATGGGATTTAAGAGTGCAGTGAAGCACAGCTCTTTGTGCAGCTCTGTAATGATCTCTTTGTGTCTGACTTAATGGACCACCCAACATTTAAAAAGAAAAACACGCTGAAAAGTAAACTGCAAGGTACTTTAATCATCACCAGGAGGAATAATATGTACTTTATATTAAAAGGCCAATCTACCAAGGTCTGTACCGTTATGGTTGATAATGAGTTCCTTGACAATAATGTTGGTACTAGTTAGCAGCATTTTAGTATACAGTATGCATACAGTACATTCTTTAGTCCGAATCACCAAATGTATGTGTGTAATAGGCGGGTCTTTTTCAATTTCTCTTATCTTTCCCTCTAATACAGATCAACGAAGACTCATCCAGGACCTGTGGTTCATTTGAGCGAGCCCAAAGGATGAAGGCAAGGTGTGAGGGTAGATAAAACAAAACACCAGCACACCTCCTGTTTCTCCCTAAGCACCAGCCTGACGCTACACAATCTACAACAGAGAGGCCTCCTTTCCCCCACTTTGCTTCTGCTAAATCTTTTGCCTCTAGTTAAATCTCTGCCTTTCTTTCTCACTTACAGGCCTTTCCCTCCAGCCTCACCCATTTTTTCAGCATTTTCATTCTTTTCTGTTTTCTCTCTTCTACCTTAATTTTTTCCAATTGCTCAGTTCTCACCTCTCAGCATTTCTTCTGCCCACTCAAGAGAAACCACTTCTACAGCATCTCTCCTATTGTTGCTTCCCATGTTCTTTTCCTGGTCCATCTGGCTTTTCACATATACCTTCACAGAAGAAATTAGTGAAAATCTGCAGGTAATATCTTTTTGAGGACAGTTGGTTTTTCAGGTCAGCAGTCAAATTGGTAGGAAAAGCACAGGTAGGGGTTACAAAAGACAGGTCATTGTGATATATTGATTTCTCCCAATGGATTTTGCTTTTTCGTCTCTGGGTCAAACCATAGATGTGACAAGCTGTGAAGACATAAAATGAGATAGCGAATTTACAGCTGCTGTCACACACTGTAGTCACACTGTAAGAAAAGCATGCAGGGTGTAGCAATTTGAAGAAATGACTGAGACACACGGTATGAACCCTAAAAAGACTAAGGCTAGACAGGGATCCCACATACGTTTGTGCCTAATATTCACTCCAAGTTGTGGTAAATAAATAGTGTACAGTATCAGCTTCTAGATATGAACTCTGCTACCAGGAAACTTTTCATACATTAGAATAAAGTGAACATTATTACTTTTTTTTATTAATGTGGGTTGACAAAAGAGACATTAGACGACACAATTTCATTCTGTTTCTTCTATTAATTCCTTGTTTTATAGACTAAACTGTATTCAGTTAATCAAGAAAATAACTGGCAGATTAACTAATATGATGATAATTGTTGGCTGCAGTTTTGAGAGACTTTTTTCCAGCAGAAAAGCATAGGGTGGAACTTTTTTAAATATTTGTATTATCAGCATCTGTGGCCTTCCAGGTGGTAGAGCGACGCCCACTAACCAGAAGGTCGATGGTTTGATCCCCCAGCTCCTCCAGTCTGCATGTTGAAGTGTCCTTGAGAAGACACTGAACCTAATCTTCCGTGATGACAGCCATTCGAATGTGTGTGTGTACAAGTGAAGGTGACATATAGTGTAAAGCACTTTGTGTGCTAATTAAGACTTGAAAAGCATATAAGTGCAAACCATTTACTATTCAATTTAATTATGCTAATTCTTCTCCCTGTGATGACATAAATCTGTGAAACGCTGTCTGTGCAGTGAGAAAATCACCATGATTCAAATGCACTTTTCTTTATACTGTAAAATGGTTTTAAAACTATGCACAGTAGATCATGTCATTATCATATAAATATTTTTTTTTGCTGTATATCAATTGATAGCTAGTAATAAGACACTGCATTTGTTTAATTATTCATTGCATCTCAAGCAAACTGCATCCAGATAATACACATTGAGTTCAGAGGTGTGTTCTTTCACGAAGTTTGTCTTTTTACAAAACTTCATTTATCTTAACTGTTTGTTTTACATTAGTGACTGTTGGTGTTACTTAATGTAAAGCTTGAAGTCACAGAGTAGGATTTTTTTTCCTTTTCACTTCACCTGCTATCTACCTCTGATCTTAGGTTTTAAGATGTCACACAGTCTTTCCTCTCGACACGATAGTTGTTTCCTCCATTCTGTCTTAGAGGCTGTGCTCCTCCAACATCACTCTTGGATCTCTCTCCTCTGATCTTGTGTTGCTTTTGCTGTCTCCTCCAATTGTATGTGTGTGAGTGTAAATGTCCGTAACCGTGATGAAGCATGTGGGCATGTTTGTGAGATTGTTTTTTGTTTTTTGTAAGAGCACACCGGAGCTCTGTGTTTACGGAAGCCTGTTTTCATCCATAGTTTGCTACAAATGTGTGACTATTATGGGTAAGAAGACATGTGCACAGAACTGTGTGTATGTGTAGGTACATATGTGCATGTGTACTGTATTAATCAATAAATCTATATGTGTGCAACTGTGTCAATACACAGTTTATTTGGATAACTTTATGTATGTGACAGACCCATGCAGATGGTGAAATAAATTGTCTACATGCACAGTAACACACATTAGAATCATACCTCCCAAACATGACTAACCATAACACTCATAAGCAGGGTAGCTGAGAAACTTTGCCATTAGAAACAACTTTGTCTAAATAAGAAAACTAAAGGTTTAAAAAGGGAAGAGGAGTATAAAAAGTATTTCTGGGACTATGGGCAAAATGGCTCTCCTGCATTACAACAAAGAGTGCATTTACATAAAACATTTGTACTGTTGGTATATGCTTTGTCTTATATAATTCATCACATCTGTATTTTCCATTCCTTGTCACTCCCGTCTGCAGCTGCTTATAGGGTTTGAGAGTGGGACGATTGTACAGTGGGATCTCCGGGGCAAGAAGGCCGACTTCAGAATCTACTATGATGAGGTGAGCTCCATTATGCACTCCTATATCAAGACAGCCAACACCTGAAGGGACAGTGTTGTCAGGGGGCATTTTCAGAAAGTTTCTTGGATGATGATGTTCAAAAATGAGTCATGTTCACAAAGAGAGGGGTGCATGATTGAAGTGAGTAGAAAATTGCAACCCTCCTAGACAATTAAAGTCCTGTGGAAATATGAAAGTGAAACATGTCCTCTGCCTCAAGTCAAACTTACTGCTCAAGGCACATGTGCCCATATTGTATGTGCCTAACCATTGTCACCTCTTTGTGTCTTCTTTTCTTTGCCATTTCCAATAAACTATGACAGGAGATTTGATAGACTCACTCGTTAGACTACACTTATGTTACACATATTAACGGATGCATCACATTAACAACAGAAACTACAGCAGCTATCGCCAGCAGAATGGAGATCTGCCAATTATGTGCATTGGATCAGTTTGAATGGAAAGGAAAAAGTTACTCTTACCAGAATATATTTTGGTGCTTTAAGAGCCTCTGATGTTTTCACATCTTCCCCATCGCTTATTAAACTTAGAAACAGAAATCATCCTCAGACTGCTAATAATTTATCTCTGATAGCTCACGTAACATCATAATCAGCAGGTAAGACTAAGGCTTCTGTTGTCATTTCCACCCACTTAAGTGTAGTGCAAAATAATAGGGTGTCCCCTTTGTGTGTAAGATGTTTGGTCGAAAATCCTGGCTGTAAGATAGCTATCTGACAACAATTTGTACTAGTAACAATGCAAATAGGTATGTCATTTGAAGATAGAGCACAATAATTCCATAAATAATGCACAAATATGCAGTTGTGGAAGTGATTTTAGTGATTATAAAACTTTTCATGTTTTACGCTTTTTAGCAGTTGTCAAAAAAGGTGGGATTAAGATCAGCAAATGAATTAACTGTCAGGTATACAAGTTATTCCAATGCACCTACAGCACATCTCACAGCACAATGTAAAATTAACCAGCTAAAACTAGAATAGCTATATCTCTATGAAGCACATACTGAAGCTGCCACTGGCTCCACCTCTACAGTATTTTCATTACATGCACACAGTTACGTTGCACACAGACACACACACACACACACACACACTCGCCACATTCCTCATTCTTATTCAGTCTGGTTTTTTTGTTGTTTTTTTTTTGTTAGACTCAAACCCAATTTTAATTTAAATGGATCCTGTACCATCTCTCTGTGAGAGTCACATCCTGCTCAAGTGTTCATTAAGGTGGTTCAAGTGTCTCCAGCTGCGCGGCATTTCTGTCTCACACCTTCAACTGAGTACAAAACAACAGCACTTACATCTCTACAAAGACAAGGTAGTACTAAAATAGAGCTACAATTTACTAGTGTAACTGAAAAGCTTTATGCGTTTATGCTTTGTTGTTAAATCATGAATTACATGTTGTGTTATTTATTTGGTTTTTCTATTTTGCACCTGTATGTTGTACATCTTTTTTTTTTTCTTTTCCCAAAAGCATTGCATCAAATTCACAACTATACAGTAGGTGGAGGAAACAAACCATAAGTAGAAACTGTTGGCAGCTTAGGTATGGAGCAACTTAAGACCTTATAAACTTATATCAATGTTCCACGTATTTTAATGAACACAAATAATAGTCCAGGTTGGGTCACGAGGAATTACTACTCTAATTTAGGCCAGTTAGAAAAGCTTCAATGGAAATTTCTACACCCTTTTAAATTGGTGTGGAAAGAAATGTGGGATCAAAACTCCTTGCTGTCTCAAGAAAATGTGACTTAGGCTACATCCCATTTAAGCAATTTTGTAAGCTGGCCTGGTTATGGTTGTGTAAATGAGGAAAGGTTAATTCAGAAGATAAGAAAGCACAAATATCTTTGAGGTATTACTTTTGACATTAGAATGCAGATTGCAACTGCCAAGGTACAAGGATGTTAAAAGGGCAAGAATTTACACTGTTGTAAGTGTAAGATAACTTGGCCAAATACCACTTTGTACATTTTCTGCTGATTTTCAATTAAATGGTGAAGCAGTATAATAATTAGTTTCCATCAGCAGGTTAAGGTCTATTCAAGTATGTATATGGTCGACGGGTTCAATGCAGGGCTATATAGACGTAAAGTCTTGGCTTAAATAGAGGCCATGTGTGTAAACATCACACCGCGAGTTCCACATCCAAATTTAATTGATGCACATGTGGTTTCCACTGCTTTAGTGTGCTGTGTGAAGGTGAATATCATCTCAGCTGTGTCTTACATTTTCTGTTCTCAATGACTATCCAAATGTGAGCTGCGCTACTCCACTGGAGAACATGTAACATGAGGACATGCTGTGGTTCGACAGGATCATGTGGTGGGTAGATTGAGGGCTTAAATACAACAGGGTGATGCAGTGAATGCAAAAACAACAAAGAAAGGCAGACTTGTGCTCTGAGCTCATTACTGCTTTGTCATTTGTTAGTTTTGGCCTTGAATGTGACACTTTTCACTGCATAGCTGAGGTGTCTCAATTATGCAGCACTACAGAACAGGAGGAAAGCTGGCTTTGAAAGCTAGAAAAGGCCTAGTCATAGATATATATTAATATCTCTATCAAAGCCCCACACAGATACGCAGGTCATTTTGTGCTATATAGTAAAAATGGGCCTGTTGTCCTTTATAGCTTCCTCCTTAGTCACACAGAGCCGTCAGATGAACAAGCTTTGTAGTAGTGTACATATGAATATTGTCAAGCGATTTTTTTTATTGTATTTAGATGGAAGCATCAATTACAATCCACCCTTTGTTTAAAAAACCTTTTTTTTTTTCCTTTTACCTTTGTCTCATAAATTGAAATAAGCAGGGGTTAGAAGCATTGGAAACACCTTTAAAACATATTGTGGCCATATATGATATGTTTCTAAAATATCTGCTCCTCGTATCATATGAACAGGCCATCCATCAGTCAGCTGGCATCATGAAGGGAAACAGTTCATGTGCAGTCACTAGACGGCAGCCTGACGCCAGAACTCAGAAACACCACCAAGCCATTCCAGGTCACTCTTCCTCATGGTGAGTTATAATAACGCCAGTATACTGCTTTATAACTTACTAAATAAAATTAAGCTTTGATATTCATGCTTGGAAAATCAGGCCTGGGCTGCTGCCCAATACAGCAAACACAGAAATGGAACATACTGCAAATGAGGATAACCTCTGATCAGGGATTTATTGTGAATTAATTTATGGTTCAGCAGGTTGTCGCTATAGAGCATGACAGAAAGGAACTCTAGCTTGTTTTATGTGAGCTTTAAAATCATTAAACTTCACATAGCAGTGTGAGTATTATGTGTGCAAAATGTTTTAGTGATGTTCCTTTAGGACAAATACACAGTGGATAAAACCATATTACAAACGACGAACGAGCATAACAAAAGTCGAAGTTCATAATCAATGACATATTTCACCTCTGTGACTCGGGACGGTCTTATTTGGGATGCATCATGATTTATATCATAAACACTGGAAACATATTGTTATCATTTTGTAATGTTTAGGAATGCATGATTTAAGCAAATCTGAAACGACAGCTATCTTGATATGTGAAGAATGTCACTGCAGGTTAAGAATATCTGGCTGTCAGGTGAAACACCGGGCTGTCTCCACCACATGTCATTTCAAGTACTCTTCCTCTGACTAGTCTTTCCTCTGTTTCTTTCCTACTCTGGTGCAGTTTGTACAGCAGGCACCTGCAGGTCATCAGATCTCTGGTGGACAAGTAGTTCTTCGCCAGAGCAAAATCACTAAACAGCAGGCAAGAGGGAGGACGTGGGCGAGGGAATGTCAGGACAGGCAGCAGGGCCTAAGACATGGTTAAATACCAGCAGATTGTTTTGTGCCATATGTGCTGATATTTGGTATTATACAGGGTGAGAATGAAAGGAAAAGCTATAGAACAGAGGAGCTGAAAATAAATAGAGGTGAATTATGCTTAGAAAAAACAGTAAACATATCTCCTGGAAATGAAACACCTCTGTTTTATTAATAAATAAATGAACTAATTCTGCAGGACACAAGTCAAGATCGCACTACAACGCCCATCACATCTGTTATTTAAATGCTCTTCATGCCTATATTTTGTACCATTTCATCGAGCCATGTCATGCTTTGCTCGGCTGAACACCGCGTCACTGGTTGTGCTTCAACATGGACGTAAGCTACAGGAAGACTGAGGCCTGCTGTCCAACCTGCTTGGGGAGCCTCACCAACAACATAAAATAGGTTTTCATTATGAAAGAATTCTTTTTATTATTTTAAATTGATTTAATGGATGCACAGTAATGTTTGTTTAAAATGTCTCTGCTCTCCAGCATTTTGAAGGAACAGATAGCTTGACTAGAGATGTAAAGTTCAGTACCATCTAAATTAGGTATTAGTACACATATATGACATCCTGTTGCCAGATTGTGTGCATTTAAAAACACGACTGGCATGATCAGAAGTTTAGAGTCGATGTCTGTCCATCTATGAGGGATTTATAGCACTTGTTGGAAAGTTTTTCTGCACTTAACATAAAGAGTTGTCAAACTAAATGAGTGCAACAATTAGGTAAATAACATTTAAAAACAACTATTCACAGCAAAGGTCTCATAGGTTAGAAATTAATTTCTTCTTATGTTTTCAAAAGTGCAGGGCTTTTTGTTCAGAGCACAATGTCCATGAGGTAAAACCCATGTCCCTACCTTCCAGCTGAGACTTTCTTCTAAGATCAAAAGACAACATTGTATAATTATGCAGCAGGAGAAACATAACCCTTTTAATGCGCTTAGCTCTGATGATGGTCTGACACACTCCTCTGTTCACTGAAAAGAATTAGAAACATAGTTAAGGTGCAATCAGAAAGTGTTGCAGGAATGGGAACAAAATCATTTTTATTTTCAAGTAGAGCTGGTTGTGAGCTATGACATGTCTAGTTTTACAAATTAGATATAGCCACTATTATTACTCTTGCAAATTACAGCTGTGGAGGATAGCTTGTAATTCACTGACTAAAGCAGCTGTTGAGTAGTTCTTAGCTGAATAAAATAAATAGCTTCAAATGGGAAAAAAGATTAACAAAGCTCTGCAGCAGTTGTAGACTATCACAAATAGTTTCTGTGTTGTTGATTTTTTAGCAGGTCACAATTTCCCCTTGGCATTTTCTGCCCTTGTGCTTATGATTTATAATTTGAATTGTCACACAGAAACAACTTAGTCTATTACTGTACAAAAGTAAGCTGATCAAACTGCTAAAGGCTTGTATTAGTCTTTTAATAGAACTTGGAGGATGGAAAGGACCTGCAAGATAAGTAACTGTAATATGAATTTTGTCAACTTTTTTTTTTCTTCTTTTCATTAAATCAGGAAAGATACAGAAGGATGGAGGAAGGAGTCGTAAACCCATACTCAAAGTGGAGTACAAGACATCAAGGAGCAGGTATGTGTACTCATTTCTGATTTTATTTAGTCTTAAGCTTCTGGATTACAATAAATTGTGCTCAATACAGCTAATGGGAGTCTTATGAAGTTATTCTTTATCCTGTGGTTATTTCATTAGGTAGTAATTGAAGAAGGTTGCTTATGATACCCCAGGCCAGTGATAATCATAAGTCATCAATAGGAACAAATAGTAGTTACTATCTTTGACAAAATATCATTTTATTATTATCCTCTAAATGTGCTCATGGGACGGGTGGAGTGAAATACACGATACAAAACACCTTAAAATCCTGGTATGTGGATGAAAAACAGCACACTAGTCTCAAGTTGGTTCATTCTTTTGGATCAATACCATATTTGCAGTCGTCATTTCTTATTATATTTATCTCACTGATTTATTTATTTACTATTATTTTATTTAACTGACTAATAGATGTTTTCATTTATCTGATTATTGCCCAGTCAGCTTCCCCATCCACTAGCATCAAGAGAAACAATTCCTAAAGTCCTGTTCTCTCTCCCAAAAGCGAGCCTTGTTCTCTGGGGTCTTTCATGACAAGGCAGGATGGCGACCAACATTAACTATCATGCACGGCAAAGCCATCACTGTGTTTTAGATGGACTATCCTATTGTAGAGTTCATGGTATTTCAGAGACTCCTTTACAATGGTAAGTAAATACAAAGACAATAACAAACTGGCTATATATTTTCTGGTTTCAGTTCAGTGGTTTCAGCAGAAAAACTTAGGTTTATTAGTCCAAGTTTTGATGTATCTGCTTAAGAGTTTTTGCCGCCTGCCACCAATAAAATAAAGGGGAATGGAATTCTTTTCACTGCTCATTAGAAAATCAATTAAAAAGGATCAAAACACAAACCAATGAACAAAAAGTCATAACCGCAGATATCTAAAGTTAAAAGAATGCTATAAGGTGAATTGGGGATTCTGGAAAATAGGCTTTTCAAAATTTAGTTTCTGTGATCTTGTTCTATCTGTGACTTGTTATGTGTTTGGGCTCTAGACATTTTGAGTGCTACAAAGAGGGTCAATGAATGAAATATTATCCTAAAACACACTATTCAAATGTGTGTTTGTAATTGATGCAAATATGATTAAGCATGATCTTTTCAGTTTGGCTTTTATCTTGCTATGAGGTTCAGGAGCCTTTATGCAGTGGTAGTAAAGCCGGAGTATGATCAATTGTGGATCTGACAGAGCAAGTATGTTTCTATATGCAGTTTAACACTTCTAGCAGCTAAGCTGGTGACAGGTAGTGAAATGAGAGAGTCTCATTATCTCATGTCATTTTTTGATATGATAGTCGAGAGAGTCTCATTATCTCTCATGTCATTTTTGATATGAGATGATATGACCTGTATCGCCTCAGGGAAACATAACATATACCTTCATCCATAGTCAACAACAAAATGAAAGGATGAAGGACAATCAGTGTCATTCAAATCTATACCTCGGGAGAAACAGAGGTCAGGACATGCCACTTTGCTATCATGATATAAATGACACCACTCTGAAGCTAATCTAACTTGTTATCACTATTGGAATGAATTAAGATGAAGGTGAAAGGTGCTAATATGGTGCAGTTTTGACAGATTAACACTTAGGCCATGGGATACATTTAAGATTCACAACACACTTAAACAAATTAGGTTACCTAGTTAATTAAGTTACTAATTAAAGCTGTTAGATATAGATAGCCCCTGATAAGGCTCAATAATCAAGATCCAGATTGTTGGCAGTTTATTGTTAGCTTCTAATTGTGTTTAAAATTGTTTATTTTGAATCATTTACGGTTTCCCACTAAGAGTGCTTAGCTTTATAGCCTTCATACCAATATTCATGTTTATGATTCAAGGAATAATTAGTATTTGTATGTCATTCACAGGTTGTAATAGTTTTCATGGCACATAGCTGTGCTTAATTTACCTCAGCTGCAGTCCATGGCAATACAATGAAAGAGGATGTGTGTGAGGAGGTGATTTAAATGTCATACCCTTTTATCAATGCAAGTAGATAAGTAGTATGTAACCCCAATGTATTTTTCAGGTTTTACCAAATAGAAACAATTTAGTATATATGTAAACATTCAATAATCATCTTGTTGTTATTTAATGATAACTTCAACTTTTTCTGCCTCTTCTGCCATGCTCACAGCTTCCCGTCTTTGAGGTAGAACCTTATCCCTGGGATATCCATGGTCTCTGTTACCTGCACAGCCTATTTTGCAGACTGTCCAATTGACATTATCCTCCCTATCCTTTACTCTATAGGAGCGAACACAAGAAGACTGGTTGTTACAAAAGGTAGGGAAGGGGAATTATAGGAGGACTACTATTCTTCTTCACACACATTACTGTGTGTTTTGTGGTATTTACCTTTTTTGGTCAGGATTCAGTCTTGTCGGACAACAATCTCTGATGAATCTACTTTTTAGAGTAATAGTGTTACCCTAGTGGTCAGCCAGCTGTTGACTATTCCTATTGACTGCTGCCGGTGAAATGATTTTGCGCTATAGACAGTCATCAGGGAGTGTGACTTCGTTTTAGTTTGCCTGCTTCACTCCAGTGTCAGGTGTTTGCAGAGTTCTGCCTGCCCACCGAGAACTGCATGCCAGCTGCGTGAACGTGCAAGCTAAAGATGAAAACCACTGGTGTTATATTGAGTTAACACCAGCTGACAGCCCTTTCAGCAGCCCAGCAGGAGGGACATCTGCAAGTCCATGCATGGTCCAGATATATACTATGTAATCACTTCCCTACACTTGCTGAAAGGCAAAAAGTGCTTACAATGGCATGACTGCACACTACTGCTTTGGTACTTTGATATGAGAAAACATTTGCCTACTGGTTACTACAATATTAAACTATGACGCTATCAAGAATAGATGGAAGGCTTCCAAATGGAAGGCTAAATTTGGAAAATTGAATAAATGAAATCTACTAACAGGGTCCAGGAGAAAACAAAAGATGATGTAATTGTTTTCAACATCAACATGCTGTCTGTAACCATGTCAGGAGTGGCTTAATCAGTGGAGGAACGGGACGGGGTCTTCACACCTACCCAGAGATCATCATCAGGGTAAGTCAGAAATATTGACAGAAATATACTGAAGGTACAGGAAGATCAAGGGAACATGGGAACTACTACCTCGTTGCTGGCAAACAATGCAGCAGCATCACCTATCACAGCTTGAGGCATCTGCATGTATGTACCACCACAGCCTTACAGGACCAGACAAGGGCGGCGACTATATTTTAAAGCTTATAGTGCTTGATTTGGGTCTGTACTAACTCAGCATAGCCAGCACAGAGCAGACTGAGGTTATCTGCATTGTACAGGGTTGGCAGAGATGCTAACTGTTCTGAGGGCATGCATTACCTGGTGTGGTGTCTAACTTTGTGCAACATCTACAGATATCAGTAGCAGTCCAACCACACAGGCCTAGATGAGATATTTTCTGTAGTTCAGCAGTTGAAAAATCTAAGAATGCTTAACTTCTTGGCTCATGGTGTTTATATTGTCCCAGAGTGTCAAGGAATCTAGCTTTACTTTCAACTATCAGAACTACAAGGAGGGGTAAGGTGACAATTTCTGCACAGTGTAAATTCTAAATCAGTGGGCCACAGTCCTAGACTTTTTAAAATAACTTATAAGTGTAGCTGCAATGTTAATGTTAGGGAATTTTATTTTTTTACGCCAGACATTTTCTCTAATTTCCTGATCCACTGTTGAGTAACAATTATGCACAAACTCTGTCTAAAAGAAAGAAAATATTCTTTTCTCTTTGTTCAGACATGCTGATTTGATCAATTAAGTTCTGGGACGTGACTGCAAGTAGGTCCACGCTTTTAAACTTCTTTCTTTTCTTTTCATTCACTTTGTCTCTGAGCTGCTACTGGAGGTGATATATTTTTGTCTAACCCTGGCTTTTGTTACATAGCACGCTTGAATAAAATAATATGTTTTCATGAATCATGGTGAGTAATTTGTATGTTTGGCATTAACAACTAAAAATATTTCCACTACAATTCTCTAACCAGTCACGCTGCAGATGTTGTACAAGCTGAAGACCTCTGTGCGTTTGAGAAACCAGCCAGGTGAGAGGGCCGTACGCTGAAAGAAGTGGAGGGAAGACCCCTTTGCTGTTCAGATGGTCAGCTGGTGCCCTCAGAGTCGCATCTTCTGTGTGGCTGGCATCTCTGTGCCCACATCATCCTGGTATCGATTCAGTAAAGGTTTACTAAGACTCAGATAGTGGTGAGAAGCGAATCAAACAAGGCATCCTGTGATTTGATGCACGGTGGGTGCATGCCTGGCTAAACTCCTGCTTTGATGTCTTTACTGGCTGTTTTTCACTGACCTTTGTGTTTTTTCGCAGGAAAATCTAATGTTACTATTATTGTTTATTATTTGTCATCATCGTCCACAGTACATCTGCATCACGCTCAGTGGTTCTAGTTCATCAGTAGTTACCTGTTAGAGGACTGAATATAGGTAATGTGCCAGATGGCTATTGGTGATATACTGGTAGATGAATCTGAACATACTGTATCTGCCATCCCTAGTCACTAGGAGGTACGCCTGCAGTGTGGAGTCGGAGGATGTCATCTCCCCATCAGAAAATGAAATAATCCTGCTTCTCAGAGCTCATTCTACCACCCCAACCCCACCATCAACACCCAGCTAGCCCTACAGTGGAATACTAGAGGGCATCAAGACAAAGCATCCCTGCCTCAAGTAAGACCTCTTTATACACACCAAAGGTTCACTGCATCAGATAAGAACAATTCGATTAATCAATTAGTCCTAGAAAGCGTGTCTGAACATTCTGGTGTGCCAGGAACTAATAGACTAACAGTGAATCAATAGTCAGTGTGATGAATAATAATAAGTAAACAGTGATATTGACCAGTAACACCATAATGTTTTATCTTATAATGCCCTATGTGATTACAGGTTACACCCTATGGTTCAAAAGTGCTAATGATTGCTGATCAAAGCTTCATAACCCTGGCAGATTTTATAATTTGCATCCTAACCTGTCCTGACTGTTTTTATTTAGATTTTTGTCGTATGTGCAGATTTATAGCAGATGCTTTGTCAATCTGCATTTAGCCATTAGTTGTGGATATCATTTTTCCAGTGAATTTTCGCTGACAGAAGCAATGTGTTTTATAGGAGAATGATGACAATTGAAAAGTTTCTTTAAACAAGTAAAGTATTCAGTGCCTTTGCTATGTGCTGTATCTCCTCTATTGTATTTTCAGAGGAAGGACCGGGTGGTTCGGTCCTCTGGCTACCAGGCAGAGCTGGTCATTCAGCTATCAGGTAGATGGAGAACCTCCACAACAGATCACCAGCCTGACATCAACTCTGCCTATGGTTTTCCGTAAGTCACCAGATGCTTGACAGTCTGTCTGTCAGCCTGTTTATCCATCCATCTGTGTGGACTATTTGTCTGCCTAGATTATTAGATATTATCATAGTACTATAAGTTGACCATTGTTCAGCTTTATAATGCTGTCATCACAGAGTTATTGGCGAAGGTGACAGTGAAGCTGCACCAAAATTACACTGAGAGACAAAGTGGTTCAAACTCAAATTTTAGAGGACGTTTTACATTGATGCTAAACCACACACAGAGCATGCATGTATGTGTGTATGACACCTTAGTACACACACTGAATAAACTGAGTGAAGGTCGGGTGGTATCATGAAAAAGCAGCTGACCATCAAAATGCATGGATAATTTCTGTCTCAGTTTTCTTTTCTATTGTTTTAGATACAGTTTTAATACTTTTAAAGTAACTAATGGTGACTTGAGTAATGGTTGACCCTTTAAACATACTTCGGGAAAATTATTAAATAAAAAAATATAGTTCTCTCAGCTGAAGAGAAATTGAATGACTTCTCTTGTGCTCATTGATTTAAGACCACTTGTATGATGTTGCTGTGTATAGAGGCTCTGTTACAGAAATAAAATCACACCTTTTAAAAACCTCATCATTTGACTCTTCCCAAAGCTTGAATGGATTTTTTGCAGAAATTTCGATTTATTTTGTTTTTGCTTACCCCTCACATCTGTATGAAAATACACACACACACCATTACGCGCCGCCACTTCTTTACACTCCTACAAAGGGAAAGAAAAGATTTGTCTCTGTTCACGCTTATGATAAGTTACTTGATCAATATTGTGTACTTCATCGATATCTGTTAGCGTGGTATAGTATATATTGTGATAAACGAAATATAACATTGTAACAGTACAACACATTACACAAGAGCTCTTTTTGTGACGATTTTTGCAGCAGTGAAGTTTTTGATCTATGAATGTTGTGGTTTCCTGGTAATTTGACCTTTTGTGGTAGCTTCAGGGGCGCCAGGCTCACGCTTACGCTTAAATCTTTCTATACAGAAATGGTAAAAAGGGAGCAGGTTTGCCCAGTGTTACCTCTATACTGTAGTTTTCAGTGCATTCTGGAGCGGCGGTTTTCAATCATCTTAATTGTTGTTTACATAGAGAATATAACAAAAAGCCCTGTCCATCCAATTGGTACAATTTCCAAATTGAGACAATATCGTTGATGCTGTTGTCACAGCCTGAACCACAGAGAGAGCCGGACAGATTGGGCAGCTTAAATTTGAGAGAGAGATATTTATGTTTTTTATGAACTTTTTTTTTTTTTTCTGATTATATTGAAAGGCCAATGATAGAGTCATTTCATAGCTGTGAATATTGTCTAATTTAAACTTAAGAAACATCTTTTGTACATAGACAACAAAAAATTACTGCCAACAAGTTTTTGATCAGTTAAGCCAGAGGCTCTAGGAGCAGACAGGGGAAGCAGGTGGCTGTGTGGCTTATTGGAAATCTGGTATTAATATTGAAGAAAAGTAGCACTAGCAGTGTGAGATAAAGACACTCAATGTGAGGTAAAGTAATTACAATAAAATGTCACAGTTAATTTGATAGTGTTTGACGGTGCTACATTTTGCACCTTTAATGTCAGTGAGAATAACCTGACGAAATAAATCTGCCAACAGTGCAAATGTCTTTTTCCTCCACGTAAATGCAAATGCAAATGTGTGTGTGTGTGTGTGTGTGTGTCTGTGTATGTGCCTCCTGCTGTGTTTGTGTGTCCATTCGGCGTTTGGGAACTGTGGCATTTAGCGTGGTGGACTACTGCAGAAAAACCATTCTGTTGTGTATGTCAAACCTGGATCTATATGGAGTCACTGATCCTACCAGCGCCATTTCCGCCTCCCCACGCAGGAACAGACAGTCCACCTCATGTAGCACGCACACACACACCTGTGGGATCCTGCCACACACATGCACATACACAACTAATACTTAGTGAGCATCCATGCAAAAAAGGTGCCAAAATTATATCCAGACTACTGTTTCTTGCAGTCCAGTCTATTTTCTATTCTTTGTCCAATTTTATTTTGTCTCTGCTGGTGTTTATTCTCCTTTCTTCTGTCTCCTACTGTATCTCTTCTTCTCTGTTAGCTCCAACTGCTCAAATAGGCAGGTCTGACCTATCCTACATGACATTTGAAATCAGTGATCAAGGTGGCTTAATTATATTCCTTGATAATTGATCACTACCACTTGCCTCTTTAACAAAGTTGGTGTAAAGTTACCCAGAACAGTTACTTCAAGTAGCAGCACTTACCAACAATTTTCTCAAAACTGTTGAATATTATGTATTAATATTGTTTTCTGCAAAGTTCCTACTTACACTTATACTCCACTACATTTATCTGACATTATCGAAATGTTATTTTGCAGATTATATACATTTTTTTGTTACATACAAAATATGATTCTAAAAAATTAAGGCTTATAAAATATGATGCATTTTATACACCTTGACTGGCTAACTGGCTAATTAAATAAACAGTATATGTGGTTTAGATGAGCTGATCTCCAACACCTATAATGTTAAAAATGCTTGGCCATTCTGATGCTCCATGTTAAATTGAGTAACATTTTCTGATAAAGCTTATTGATTTTGGAATCAGGAACTGAATAATTTCTTTCTTCTCTTATGCAATCCAAAAGATATGATAATATAAAACCTGAAAGAGGCCTCTGCATATCTTTTTTACTTTGATACAGGGAGTATATTTTCCACAGTAATACATCTTTTTCGCATAGTGAATGTTGAAATGCAGAATATTTACTTTGAACAGAGTAAAAAGCAAAAAGTACATAGACCAAAGTTAATAATAAAAGGGTAATTTAAGAGATATTATTACTGGCACAAAATCGACTGTAATCCCAAATACAGTCCAACAACATCTGGTTAAATCTAAGAGAGTGTAATTGTATCAGGATTCAAACCCTGCATCAGTCCAGCTCTAAATCTCCCATCTCTTTGCTCTTTTCTGTCACATAATAACATATAAAGACAAAAACACTTGTCCATCTGACAATGCCTCTGTCATAGATCTGCACCTTATATGGGATGTGAAGTGCATGTTAACAGGCTGTGTGTCATTCCACATCAGCATTATTATGTATGTTACTACTTGATTTCTCTGTCCTTTTCTGTTTTCAGTCCTGCTATGCAAACATCTGTAGTCAAAAAGCTACAGAGGTTTTATACTTCCTAACCCCCTGCCTCTTTTCTCTGCTTCTGATCTTGGCTGGTGATGGTCATTCTGAAGGCAGCTCTTATTTATACTTGCACACTGTTAAGACATTCAACTCCACGACAGAAATTATTGTGCAAGGTACAAACTGCATTTATAATTTGACCCTAAACTGACCTTTTGGTTTGAGGCCAGCAGCTCCAGTGGCTAATAATATTTTAGATGTACTGAGATTTTATTATAATTCCCATTTCAGTGAGCTTGGAAAACACTTCTACAGGTACTTAGGATTTGTGTGAAGGATATCAAGTTTGATGGAGGGATGGCTTTGGGTTTTAGGAGCTGTTCCTGCTTCATTTGCTGTTGCATACATTTTCATTGGCTACTACTGCACTGTTCCTAACTCCTTTGTAAAAAGTCTTTCTTAGTTGGGTCTTTATATCAATTTTGAGAGGGCAGGAAAAATTAAATATGAGCAATTGTGCCTCTTTCTGTACCACAGGTGGTGTTATGATCTCGCTGATTTGCTATGCTGACATTGATACTGCTGAAGACAAAACTTTAAACCACACCTGAGCCACCACACACAAGACTGAGTGAACATTAGCATCTCAAAATTTCAATATTGTGAATAGGTTCATTTTCGCTTGTACTTTTTTTTTCAAGAAACTGTCATATTTTATATAATAAGTCTATTACATTTAAGCCGTTTTTTGTTTTATCATGACTATTATGGCTTATAGTCAGATTATTAGAATATTTCATTTCAAGTTTGAGTAATTACTATCTGAAAACAGTGGTACATTGTGTATCTCTCGGTCTAGTTCAGCACACACACGCACTTACAATCATGGGGAAGACTGCTGACTCTGATAGCCGTTGTCCAGAAGATGATCATCAACCCTTTCCAGAACGAGGGTAAAGTTTCACAGAGGGTCATTGCTGAAAAGGCTGGTTGTTACAGAATGCTGTATCAAGCATATTAATGTAAAGTTGACTGAAATATAGTGGTTGAATGGAAAAGGCATGAGCAACAGGGATGACTACAAATTTTGAGATGATTAATAAGAAAAGTTGATTCACAAGGAGTGGAGGTTGCGTCAGTGCATCAAGAGCCCTCTCAAGGAAAGGGACTAAGCAACTGCTGCATTCCTAATATCAAAACTACCCTGAACCAGAGACAACGCCAGGAACCATCTTACCTGCTAGGGGAGAAAAGAACTGGACTGTTGCTCAGTGGTCCCGGGCTCTCTTTTTCAGATGAGTAAATTTTGCAGTTCATTTGGAAATCTGAGTTCAAGAAGAGGAGAGGCAAAATCCAACGTGTTTGAAGACCAGTGTAAAGTTTCCGAGTCTGTGATGGTTTGGGGATGCTATGTCATCTGTTGGTGCTGGTCCATCATGCTTTATTAAGTCCAAAGTCAATACAGTTGGCTCACCAGGAGATTTTAGAGCACCCACGCTTCCTGCATCAGCTGCTGTTTATGAAGATAGCTCAATTTTTCCAGCAGGACTGGCACCCGCCCACAGTGCCAAAACTACTACATGGTTTGCTGACTATGATACGCTGATTGGTCAGCCAACTCTCCAGACTTGGAACCCCATAGAGAACGGTGGGGTATTGTCAAGAGGAGATGAGAAACAGCCCGCCCAGCAATGCAGATTGCTTTCTGGAGGGCCACCATCGCTGTTTCTCTGGGCCCATTAATATCTCAGCAGACACGAGCTGATTGCTTCCATGCTCTGCTGCACTGGATGTAGTAACTAAGTAGTAAAGGAGCCAGAACCAAGTATTGAGTGTATTAATTAACATACTTGTCAGAGGTTGACATTTCTAAATTCTGCAGTATCCTTTTCTGTTTGATCTTAAGAAATATTCTTATAATCTAAGATACTTTGATTGATTTTCATGAGCTAATAGCTATACTGATCAAAATTAAAATAAAAATATTTGAAATATGCCACTTTTATATGTAATGTGAATAAGAATATATGACAGTGTATTTTTTAGATTAAATTATGGACCAAAATTAACTTTTCACGATATTGTGTTTTTTTTTTTTTAGATGCACTATATACAGCACCTTAACTGTCTTGACTCTTCTTCTGTATTGTCCAACTTGTGAGAGAAGCTTCTGTCCTTCACACAACATTTTAGTTGGTTATCACCACACATATGTGTATGTGTATTGCATATATATACGTCAGTCAAATGCAGTATACTCATTTCACTGATGCTTAATTATTGATCATTTTAGATCCGCTTTCTAGTAGTAAAATACATTATTAACACCAGCCTGCACATATTAGGATAGCAGGTCTGTGAGCAAATGAAATGTAAGCTAATTATTTGATGCAATATGCAAATTATTTTGATGCTGCTTTGTAAGTATTGATATGTTCCTGCTAACACAGTAGTTTACTTTCTTGTTCAAATGACCAATCACATCAGCCGCTTCCAGGCCTTTGCAGGACTAGTGGGTATTTCTTGTCTGTCCGCCCCTGACACTAACGCAGTTGCTGCTTGTTCTCACTTTCTTTTCCACTCTAGGCCTGTGTGTTCTTCTCTCTCCCCCTTCCCTCCTTTTTCCTCCCCTCCCTTCCTTACATCCTAAAATACCCATCCATTCTTCCTCTCTTACTTAACATTCTTTCCACTAAACTCTCTCTCTTCTTTTCTTTCTCTTCTTTTTACCTTCTGTTTCACCTCTCTTCTTTTTCTCTCTCATCTCCCCTTGCCCTAAATCTCTAACTACACCCCTCACACTTTATTTCTACCCTCCGTTCTTTCCACCGCTCCCTCTCTCCCCGTCCCCCTCCTCCCACCTTTTGGTGACTCTGTGGCTGCTGGTGTGGGCATGTGGGCCTGCCTGACAGAGTTTTGCATGCGTGGCCTGTCTAACTTTTATTCAGATTCAAAGAAAAGGATCCGTACATCCTACCAGAGTAAGTCAGGCCTTCCTAAAGGCTGGGGGGCTGTGTGTGTGTGTGTGCGGGAGGGATGGGGGATGGGACAGTGTTTTGGTGGAACATACAAGGACAACAGCCAGCGCTGATAGAGATGGTTGCCATAGACATTGGAAGGGATAATGTGGACTAAAAGCAAAGGAACAAAACCAATTCAGATAATTGGAATGAAAGTGGTTATACGGTCTATCTCTTACATCTGTATTTTTCCGTTTAAAATAAAACCGGCCTATTCCAGTCATGTCCAGCAGTTTGTCCTTTGCAGAAAGAGAGCCACTCCTTTGAGTCTGTTAAGTAAGGGCAGTTATAAATATTATATGATCCATGTGATGTATATTTCAACTGAAGCATAGTTAGTGGGGTGAATAAAGCCTTGTTCATCCACTGGGCCTACTGAAGCTACCATGTGTATTTTGAGTGAGTGATTACAAAGGAATTCTTCCTTTTATTCTTCAGTAAAGGTTTAATCAGAGGTTCTTTTAATGCTTCCAGTGATATGTGAGGCTTGTGTAAATGATTGAGGGAAAATGTGCAAAGTTTTACTGAGGAGAAATAATTCAATAAATCAAAATTTTTTGAACTGTGACGACTCAGTGAGGCAGTTAATGAAGCCATAATGAACACAGCTTAAACACCCCACATTTGTTTTTGTTTTTTTTCCTTTAAAGAGTAGGTATGACTTCTCATTATGGCCTGTGCTTGGTGCATGATCAGATTTGATGTTTGTTGTGTTTTATATTTCGATCGTGTATGCCACTTTATCATGAGATTTGCACTACTTATCATGGGAATGTTGACATTGCCAGCTGGTTGGAAATTCAAAGTAAAATCTGGTAAATACATTTATTAGATAGAGAGTAGTGCAGGTCACATCAGGAGTCAGTCACCCTGCTCCCAGAGAACAAAATGGATTCTACAAAATCCATCCAAGGCAAAGAGCAAATGTCAAATACTAGTAAAGACCTTGATCCCCATAATATCATATGTTCAGAAATAATAATAAAATATTGGGAAATAGCTATGCAACTTATCAGAGATGATAAGCATTTCTGATAAACTGTTCTCTTTCTTGGGGCTCTGTGTGGCTGACATCAACTGAGCTGACTTCTGTTAAGTCTGTGTGACCGATTGAAATAATCTGATGGACTGTGCCCCTTCTACTTCTTCTTCCTCTTGGCTGCCGTTGTCTGCGACAGGCCTTACTGAACTCTCTGACAACCAGCAGTCCATTGACATGGAAAGAAGCAAGTCGCCAACTTCAGGTAACCTGCTCACACTCAATCACATTCCAGCCACTACAAAGCCCATCCTCCCCATATGGAAATGTCTCCTATGATTTGCAATGTGAAGCTTTGCTGGGATGTCACTGTCTTCAAACGTGAACTATACCTACAGTATGCAGCCTGTGGACACCTCACTCATCACCAGAGCATCTTCACTTGAGAATGGCAGCTGTTTAATGTTGCAACTGTTGCTCAGTGTTAGTATATGGATGTCTTAAAATCAAAGTATTGAAAACATGCAAGAGTCACTGAAAACCCCCTCAGTAAAAAGTTGTTGGGGAAAATATGATATATAACATCAGACTGTTTGTCACACTTTCCAAGTTTTCCTTTATTCCATTTCTGTTCTGTTCTGTGTTTTCACAAAGGTAAGCAAGAGAAAAGACTACACTTCTCACCTGCCCTCCTTCCTCTTTTGGTCTATTTCATCCTTGTCCAACTCTTCTTTTCTTGGACTGAGTGACAAGTTCTGTCACTGTTGTTAAGGACCTTGAAGGACCTAGCCAGCATGATTAGAGACAGAGAGGAAAATATAAAGAAAGCAAAGGATGATGACTTGAGAGAGCAGGCCCAATTATATATACACTTTGAACTAATGTTGATACAACTGCTGATTGCAGTGGTGATAATGTACAGTTGATAAGAAGCGGCAGTAACCTGCATCCTTTTATAAAATCAAGGCTTAGATATCTCTCTGAGATGAGATCAGAGCAGCTCTGAATGCCAATTAAATATTTATTTTTGTCATCCATAATGTATTATAAAAACCTCCTGCGCACTGCTTTAAGTTAAATATTTGCTGGCATGTTAGTGTGTAGCAGTGCTTGACTTAATGTAGCATTAGATGCTAGAGGATGGATAATGAAATAGGCGTGCTTACTTAGAGGGGAGTGGTGTGATGAAGCATTTAATGTAAATGCCCTTAATACATGTAGATAGTCTTATATTCATTATCTTGTCACCTACTTAAGGTTTCAGGATCACCCTTTGGAGATGTGATGGTAGATTGGAAGTACAGTGCAAGAGATAAGCTTACAGTATTAGAGCACAGTGACTTGTGATGAATATCATAGTAAAGATTAGATGCAAAAGATGAGATCTATGAAAATCTTTGCATTATGTTGAGGTCTGTGTGTTTGGAGACAGGGCACATGAAGAGAGAGTTTCTGTGATTGCATATTAAGAAACAGAGATGCATAATAGAGGGAGAAGGAGAGAGAGAGAGATGAGAACATTCCCTAGCAGGCCCTTTTGTAGCGTTGTGGGAAAGCACTTTATCTCATCAAATTCAGAACTTAAAGGTCAAATGGAGAGAGAGTGTAAGTGTGTGTAAATCTACGATTACAACACTGCCGAGCAGAAATGCTGTGTCTTCATGGCTCTGCCTGCCTGTTTGCTGTGTAAGTCTTTAGTCTCCAAACTGTTTATTTAAGATTAAGATTTACTGGTGATATAACAAAGTGAGGTGTCAGTTTAGTTCAGAATATTTTTCTTAACAGTTGATAGATTATTTATAGAAAAAATAATGCAGCATTTTGGTCCAGGTACAATTTGTGAAAAAAAAAAAAACAACCCACAAACTGATGCACGAAACCTGTGAGGTGTATGAGAAGAGCCTGTTTCAGTAGCACCAACACAGACCTGAAATATTTCTGTCATACCATATGAAATTTCTTCTAAGGAAATGAAGAACAGTTGAATCTTTTTGAATCTCTCAGAAGTAACACCTTGTTAAACCTGAGAAGGAGGATCATTTGAAACTTTGAAACTGGGTGCAGTTAAGTAAAACAAGTTGTGGGAAAATGTGATCCTAAGGGGGAAATTGGAGATGTTTGAGTATTCAAAATATTCTCTCTTACAACTAAGCTGAGGTACAGTGAGACAGTGTTTTCTCATGAATGAGAATAGGCCACAGCTGATCTTGGAATAATAAGATGTCATTAGCTGGTGATAAATTCATACATTTATCCTGAGGAGTTTGTCAGCGCTGAAGCATGAGAATGGTTCCATTGTGTGCAAATATTCAATTAGTCTGACGTGTTTTACAGAGAATAAAAGCTTTGGGGATTTTTGCCAACACTAAGGCATTTTGTATGCTCTGAAAAAATAATTTGTCTGGGTTCAGGCCACTAAGACCACTGCTGTTGCAGTGTTAAGCACATGAGCTGCACCTTTGTCCTTACAGGTGGTTTGGCTCCATATTGCTTTGTCAGACTGTGCCCACATGGGACGTCTTTGAATGACTCATGTTTGGGCCTCTCATCTGAGATAGTGCCCATGTGAAATCCTGCCAGTCATAGGGACACTCAAATGCTTTCTTCCTAATAAACTCAGAATTCCTGGAGGGAGCTCTTCATTATAGGGACAGGGGAGCTTGGACTATATGTATATATATATGTGTGTGTGTGTGTGTGTGTGTATATATATATATATATATATATATATATATATACATACATATATATAGTGTGACTCAGCAGTGACACATAGATTACACTGTTAGGTCCTCAGATTTTTGGCTTTCATAACATTCAGCTGCTCCATGATGGACAAATGTGCTACAAGCATATGAGCAGCGTTGTTGCATTGCAGACTATGAGGGCAAAAAGCGTTTTTCAAGTCAAATATAATGTCAAACTGAATGTCAAAGCAGAGATACTTCACTTCGTCTTGCTTTTTTAAGGTTTTGTGCACAGATGAAAAGAGTGTCTATGTTTTGTTCAGTGGGAAGTTCATCTCTTCTAGACAGGTTTTACTGGCAGTGATCATGGGTTATACAAAAAACTGAACCTGACTTAACTAAATGTATCTGCTAGAGATCTATTTGTGTTGCAAGTGCTTGTTAGAGCTCCAAAGTCATTACTCAAGATTTGAGTGGCCTTTACATGTAGTATGAGCACTAATTCAATATGGATTCAGCCGTTTGATGTTTGTTGTTGTTTATGATTTTTAATCATCAACAGCACTGCTTTGTGGTCCACCTGTATTGTACTTGATACAGAAATTGGTTGTGTAACCTTTCAGCCTTTTGTCTTTTTTAAAAGCTGTCCTTGTTCTGTTCGCACATTTATACCTCCCAGCCTCGCCTTTGAGCCTCTTAAGGAGAACATATGAACAGAATAACAGAACCAGGACAAGATGTTCTTTGCTGTCTTGACAGGGAGTCTTTCAGAATTGTGATGTTGACTAGGTCATGGTCATTCTGTCCCATTACAGGCCTGTCATCCTCTAATTAGAGAGATGGAAGAAAGAAAGAATTATGTAGAGATGGGTAGGGACGGATACAATATAACACAGTGTGTTCAAGTGTCTGACTCACTCACACATTTATCCAGAGAGGGGGAAAAGGCAGGTTGGTGGAGCAGTTATATTCAGTGGAGTACAGTTTCTGAATTACAATTACAATCACTTGATTCTGCAATCAAGGTGGAAATGTTTACAATGGTTAAGTGCAATCGTTAAGGAGAACTTAAAATGTCAGTTCAAGTCTGGTTGATTCTTTTTTCAACAGATTTTGTAGATTTTTTATTTGCTTAAAAATCTTCAATATAAATGCAAGAGTGATAAAAATACATTCAAAACACATTTTGAGTGGTCATGACAAATGAGGCAGGACAGCTGTGGTCTCCTTGACAGACAGAGTTCATGGTTTCTTTCCTCCTGCTGGATATCAACTTCCACCTTCCGTGGCCATTAGATGCTGTCTGGCCGTCCCTGGCACATCAGGTGTGCTGTGTCTGTTCAAGGCCATATACAGACAGTGGACAGCTTATTAAGGAAGCCAGCTATCATCCTGAATTCACCCTGTGTGTCAATAACTGCAGGCTTCTCTCTCACTTCTTCTTTACACATCTTCTCTTTTTTCCTGACCTTTTCCCTATCTTCCTCTTTTTTTATTAGGCCTAGTAATTGGCCCCTCTTCTGCCCGATAGCTGTCTCCCTCCACTCTCTTCCTGTTGTCTTCTTTTTTATGTCCTGAGGTCTGTTGTTTTGGTTTGGGGTTATGAGTTACATCTCCTCTGGGAGCTTTACCCCATGTGTGGCTATAGCAGCGCTTTCTTGACCAGGCCCAGTCATGAGATGGACTAACAAGCTGAGATGCCAGTGATGAGTACCTGACCTGGCAGGATATATTTAGCTGTGGGCACATGAGGGGAGAAAGGGTGGAGGTGTTAGTTGAAACTTTACGGTGTGCTGAACCATTGCCACCTGCACAGCTCTGTGCAACTCAAGATGATTTTATCAACGTTAAAATAAGCCTACCAACAGTCTTTCAACTAAACTCTGCTGGTGCATGTGTGTCATTAAGCATGCCATTTTACTGTGGTAATTTACCATGGTAAGTTTCAAACTTGACCATCACAGTGTCAGTCATCATTTGCTCTGCCACGTGATGTTGTTAGAAACAACCACAGGTCTATTCCAGTTTAAACCTCTGTGCTTCAGGTGCTGCTCTTGGGTAGTCAGCCTTAACATACCAAGCTGTTTCACCCCAGTGACTCTGTGTTTTTTGGATGTGGGTAGAAAAAGAGGATTAATGGGGACAAGTGGTCGTTACCTAGTAACTGCATGAACTGTTTGCCCCAATGGTGTTGCCATATCCAGCACTCATGATTTGCACTCCGTAAACTTGCTGGTTAGAAATACTCCAAGAGGAGTCTTTTCGTGTTGGAATCCACGTGTGTGTGTGTATGGGTCTGGTGCTGGTGTTGTGGATTCAAGATTAAGCATTGACATATTGTCAGCAGTTCACATGCTCTGTTCGAGTTCCCATTGCTCCCGGTCTCATCTCTGCAGTCAGATGCTTTTTAGCCTCAGGTGATGGGTAATAAACATGAGCATTAGCAAAAAAGAAAAAATATTGGCACTCTGCTTTTGGTTTTGCCTCTTCTTTTGAGTTTCTATTATGATCATTACCAATAACATTTTAACCAAGAACTGTCTCTATGAGGTATCAGGTATTTGACTATGAAACTTAGAAGGGGTTCTAGTGTTGTTTGAAATAGTGGTGTTCAGGTGTATTAAAAGTAGTAGTAGTAGTAGTAGTAGTAGTAGTAGTAGTAGCAGCACTGTTGTTTGTGATAGTAGTAGTTGTGCTTGTAAAAAACATGGTTATATATGGTTATATTCCTGGTGGAATCGTGTTGTCATTTACCTTCTTATTAACATTTTTGTTTTCATAACCTCTCAACTGTTTTCCTCCCTGTTACTTCTAAGAATCTTTTCTCCCTAGTTCACCCACTTTTGTTTGTCTCTCCCCTGTTGCCCTGAAAAGTCTGTGTCTGTTCTGTCGGATCTCCTATTCCAGTTCATTACCCAACCTCCCTTCACAATGACCCACGCATCCTGCCAGAGCCTGTGGCCAGTCTGAGAGCCAGCCACTGCAGTCCAGTCTTTTACTTACTGGACAATGGTAAGAGGAGGGATGTCTCACAGATCTCAGCCTCTTCATGGACATCTGCTTGTGGTTTTTATTTTAATGGCAACAATGCAATAAGGGAGGGAAATGCGATAATTGGGTTGTTTTTTGGACAGGTGGTTTATTTGATGTTGCACCTTGCATGCTAACTCTGCTTCCACACTGTGAGCAACACTATCAGCAAGACACCAGAGGCCCTTTTATTCCTTACACAAGCCTTACAATATTATTTTTGGTGGGGTGGGCACACAGGTGGTGGATGGGAATAGGGTTATTGTCTTTGTTGCTGCACTGGTGACTCTTACTGGTTGGTTAACAGCTAGCAGTGACAAGGACTACAGTGTGTATGGATTTGGGCTCTCAAAGGTGGCAGAAACTGGGAAGCAAATAAGCTATATAATAAAATTATCCAATTAATCTCTGAGTATCTCAAAATAAAATAAAATACTATTTTTTTCATAATCAGAATGTTTATAGATGCAGTTCATTACCCAAATGAAATTGGATCTTTTCACCCCACGATCGGTCAGAACAGGTTGACACATCAACCACGTTGCTTGCAGTGTAAACAAGCTGACAGGGACTGTGTTCCTAGGAGTAGACTGTGTGCTGCTGCTTTGTCAATATATGCTCCATGCTTTTGTGCAGATGACTGCTGGTGTTGCATTGTCTCTCTGCCCCAGCTGCAGGGGGGTAGATGTTGCCATGTTTGTTTTATGTGCCAGATCTGGGCTTTGACCTTGGATCCTTCATCATTCAGCAATGCTGCAAGGCAGGTGGGCTTTGGAAGAGGAAGGAGTTGTATTCCAGCTGGGTACTTCTCCTCCTTGCTTGTCAGAGCCTCTAGTGCTTCATTCTTAATCGTTGTGCCTCCACTGGCACACATCTTTATCACTAAAGGACAACGTGCTACTTGAGCAGACTGTGGCACTCAGAATGTCTCTAATTGTGTCTCTCTGACTGTGTGTCAATAAACCCACAATCTCATCTTGTTGTCCTCCCCTCTAACATTCACCACTGTCTCATCTCTAACTAACTGCATGGTGCCCACTATGTAGCCAGCTGCGGAGCTGATAAAAATTACTACAGCTTGCTTTGTGCGTTTATCAGTGTTGTGGCCTGATCAAGTCCAACATAAGCCCCATTTGGGATCTCAGCATTCCACGCGTCACTATAATTCAGTCGAATAGTATTTCCTGTGTAGACCTCAGGAAAAATCTAAACTGTTATTTTTTACCTCTCAATCCAACACTGTTTCATCATCAAAGGTATTTTGGTACATTCGTTGTCTCACTAATGTCTGCTGTCTGTCAGAAAGCTAAAGTTCTCACCTGCTATAGGCTAGCACAGAGGAGAAACAGTGCAAAGTAGAGTAGTGCATTCTGTGGAAATGTTGGATTTAAACATCAGCTTTGCCCCAGGCAAATGCTTTGTCTTTCCAAGGAGAAAGCAGACATCCATGGGGTCATAAAACACCCTTAAAAGGTTTAAAATAACATTTTGCTTTTTGTTTTTCGTTGGGAACCCTACATGAGCAGATCATGACGTGACGTATGTAGTGCTGAGGTCACGAATGGGGCTCGCCCAACATGAACTGTTGTCATAAATGCATAAATGTCTTATAATACTGTCATGTAAACAACAATATACCAGACTTGGAATTAAGAGTATTCCGGCCATGAAAAGAATGCACATAAATTACAGTGATAATATTATTAATCAACACAGACTTGGTGAAGTTGACAGTGATGTTGCTTCAGCTGACCAAAGTTAGTATATAGGTTCAGTGAGCATGTAGTAAAAAACCATGAAATAATGTGTAAGTATGGTTGGGTATTGTTCATATTCACAATAAAAATTTTATGAACTGTTAATGTAACCACTGAGCTGTTAAACAGAGGAACCATCTGTGTGAAACAGGTTTATAATGAGAACATTTTCTCTGTCGTCGTATCCCTAACACTGCACAGTTTATATGGTTACAACAGCATCTGGTCCCCATGGTTTCTTATGAACACACACACATACACACACACGCAGAGCTCATCTGTTATCTCATTAGCAAAACTAATCTGAAAGGCTTTACTTGTTCCTGGAAAAAAAAAAAGAAATTCATTGATTGAGAAATTCAATTAGAGCACCACACCACCCTAATTTCCTCCTCTGCAATAAGGAAATATGTTTTTCCTCAAAATGACCTGTGATACTGAGCTGCCCACATGGTCCTTCATAGCAAATAAACTGTGTAAAAGGACTGAACTGTATTCCATTAAAGTAGATTTAAAACAAACAAACAAAAAAGTTCTGCCATTTCCTCCAGTCGGTGCCACGTCCTCTGCTGAACCCACTTCTTTTCTGCCCCTGGTGGCAGAAGGAAGGAACCAGAGTCAATTTTTTTTTCTCAAATGAATCATTATCTATTCCTTTGATGCATTTTCAAGATCTAAAGTAATATTAAAATGGTCAAAATTATATAGAATATAAATTCATGGTCATGCTGTTTTCTACATGGTCTTGAAATCAAGCATCATGTAAACACCATCCTGTGTCTTCCACATATCAAGTTAACAAAAGAAACAATGAACTTTTGCCTTCTTTTTGAGAGGGAAACTGGCTCATAACATCTCAACTTCGACCTTTGCAGTTCTCTACTTACTGCAAAATGCTTGCAAAATGTTTAAACAAGTTATTTTGTTGCCTCCAGTGTCTGACTGTGATTTTTGTATTGACACCCTGTGGTGTCACTGTTTGTTTGTGCTTCCATGTGTGACATCCCAGGCCTTAGAAAATGCAAAACTGACACATTTCAGGACAGACCTTGGTCAAGGTTAATCAGATTTTTAGAATGTGCACAAGCCACAGTAAATTCAAATATGTTCTTCTTGCCTTGTTGCAACTCAACAAGTCAATGAGCAGTAGTTGTAAGAAAAGATAACCCCTGCTCCACTGGCCTGGGACAACAATGGAGCATGCATTTTGAAATGTGCCTGCCATGTGCAACTGCACCAATTTGCATGTTCTGGTTCATTGTTCATTTGAGTGAATTCCATTTCGTTTGGTTTGATTTTTTATTTTATTTTTTGTTTTGCACTTTTGTTTGTCATTCTTTGACTTAGATTACACCTACTTTGTTTTTCTTATTATTTATTTTTTTTATTCATCATTTTTTATTTGAAAGGATTAACTGGTGCTTTGTTTCCTATTCTTTTGTTTCAGTAAAGGGACCCGGCAGAAAGTTAAGTCTGCCAACAGATCTTAAGACTGATCTTGGTACGGTAGGCGAAAGCCCGCAGTTTTCACTTGATTTCCTTTGAGTCATTTAGTTTCTGCTTTTGTCACATTTTCTAGGCTTTAACGTTACTTTGGTAGTTTTTATTCTCATTCAGATTTTATTCTTTCAGTTTACTTGTCACTCTCTCCTCCTGTTCAACCAGCCCATGAGACTGTCGGCCTGACGTCTTCGTCCATTTTGCCCCTTTAATGTATTTTGATTTAAATCTTCTGTATTTGTTTCCTCTACATTTTGCAAGTGTTTATAAAGGTGATTTGTAACTCATGCCCATGTTTAAACTTGAGGCCTTCTATCGCTTGTCATGATTGGACCATCTTCTGATTTTACACAACCTTTGCTCCATTAACAGCCTTGCTCTACAGTGATTGGATCACTCGCTACCTCTCTCATTTTAACTGGATCATTTCTCTCTTAAACAGCCTTCTTTTCATTTTAACTGGATCATCTGCATTACAGATACTGACACCCCCCCCCCCCCCCCCCCCCCCCCCCCCACCCCCCATATCTGCTACATGAATTCTACATACACATCACAATCTCAGGTTTCTCTTTGTTCTGCTTCTGCAGTGTCACACATGCTGTCCCCTCTAAAAACTTCTGCTTCTTTTAGACAAAATGTGCCAGTGCTTACTTATTCCTGTGACTTGCCTCATTTAATAACTCTTTGTTATGTGACAGGTATAAAAAACATTTTTCTTTTATTTCTTTTTTGCAGCACTTCGAGGCAGATTTTTAAAAAATGAAAAAAACACGGAAAACACCAACTTTCTGTGTCTGATCACATTTAGTATCATTAACGAGAGCATTTTAAACTCATTAAATTTCCTGTAAGGTTCACACGTTCCCCATTGTCAGGAGGATGTATGTTGTCATTAAAAAAAGGGAAGAATACATATTAATTAATCTTGTACTCTTAGGAATATGGGTTTTTTGTCAGAACAGTCTGTTATAGAGAGTAATTCTCTTGTGTGTGAGTGGGCGCGTGCGTGCGTGTGTGAGAGTGTGTGTGTGTGTGAGTGTGTGCAGTAACCAGTGTGTTGAGTGTGCGTATGAGGATACAGTGCCATTCTTTCTGCTATGTAGTTTCCTTCAGGACATTTCAGGGCAATTGACTGATTGGCTGCATCTCTGTTTGCAATTCACAACACCAAAACATTAAGACAGAGGCACAGTGATTGACGTCACGCAGCTCTCGCATTGGTTGGCTAAATATTACATTCAGTTTTCAATGCCTGCATTGCCTCGGCCTGTCCTGCTGTGAAACTCTGTAAGTGTTGCACGCAGACTGGGTGGCACCCCGGAGCTTTTCATCTTCACTTTGAAATTGAATCATTTGAGCATCAACCATGTGAACAGGAGACTGGATTTAGTATGACAGACATGTGATCAGTGCCAAATACTAAGAGGACTGTGAGGAGGGGTCACTGCCTATTGTTTTTACCATTTAGCACAGTGCTGTTTATCCTCATGCTTCATGAGTTTCTACACAGAGGTTGAGGGTGGAAAGGTAACAAAAAATATGGAATGCTTTGATCACACCATCCTGTCAACCCCAAATCATTTTAACTTTAGTTTTACCACCACAGAGATGTCATTAGAGAAAAGAGCACCTCTGTATTTACTCTTCACTCAAGATAAGTGAAAATGGGAGTACTCAGGCATTTGGTATCATGAAGTTGTTAATTACGGCTGTCTTGGCAGCTTTTTGTCTTGCCAGTTACACTGCAGGCAACAAAGAACTGGAGAGTGAGAGAGCACACCCAGTCCACACAATCTTGCTTTGATTTTCTTTAACTCATTAATATGGTTTGGCTCTAAACAAACACACACTCACACACAAGCAAGTACAAAATAATGTAAGGACAAATCTTCCAACAAAGTCCCTGAGGGGATGCCATGTAAAGCTGCAATTCCAGAAAGTAACAAGTGCTTCCTGTCAGCACCATCTGTAGCCGATGGTGTAGTCCAGCCAGCTAATGTGGAGTACTAATTTGCATTAGAATCAAAAACATATTAGAGTTTTTATATTCTTTTCTATTCCTTTGATCTTCATTTGTAGCTTTTTGTTACAGCTAGTAATACCATAAAGCTCCTGGCCTTCAAAAGAAATAAATAGTTTCTGCTAAATACAAGGTTCTTTAACAATTCACAAAGGAAAAAAAGAAACAAAGTGGAGATGAAACAAGCCTGTTTTCTTTTGATTTTCATATCTCTTTCCTGGCACAAACTGGATGAAACTGCACTCAAAATTTCCCTCTACATTTTACTCTCTTTTCTTTTGCCCTAGCATTTCTTTCTCCTCCCTGCTCTTACTTACTTCAAACCACTCTCCAACTCTTTGTCACTCACTCTTGCCTTCCCTCTCCCCTCACTACCATCTTTCTTATTGACAATCTGATTTTCAACATCAGCTTGCTTCTCTAACACTGAAAAAAATGTCCATCTTCATATGTCATGTAGTGTACTACTGAAGTATTAAATCAGCATTTTTTAAACAGATAGAAAAACCTCCCAACACGGTCAGAAAACTCCAGCTATTTCCTTTAAACAGTTAAAACTGCATTGTAAATAAGTAAAATTCTCTCCCCTGTTTTCCTTTGTTTTGGTTAAAGCAAGATTTCAGTGCTCATTATTGGACTAAATGACTTATGATGATGGATATTGCAGTAATGGATTAGAATATGTTTGAAAGTTTCATTATTTCCCTCTTTGTATTGTTTGCTAATGCTTTGCCGTTGTTACAGATCATGTCAATGGACATTGCACTAGCCCCACCTCCCAGCCCTGCTCGGCGGGGAAGCCTCGAGTCCCAATGGGTCCCGAGGGACCACGGCTTACCCGCAGAGGCCCTGGCCGACCGCCCTTCCGCAAGGCCCAGTCTGCTGCTTGCATGGAGATCTCTTTGCCTGTGTCCCACACTGAAGGTGTGTGCTTGTCTTCCCAACTCCCATCCCTAAACCTCTTTAACATGCCCTCCCCCCCAACAAGTGCATGCCATCCTCTCACCCTGGGGTAAGTGGATTAAAGCCTGATACATAGTTAACACAAGGCAAGCGTATGCTAATGCAAGTTAGCAGCATAAAAACTGAAATCATGCTGTAGGTGTCAGGAGTGTTAAGGAAATCAGCCGTTAGTGAATTATTTGCAGATGCGTGATTTAAACATTTAACATTAGCCTGTTTGCTAAAACCTTGCCCTGAGCAGTGATTGCCCAGTCAAAGCTTAGCAACCATAACAAGTCACTGCCGGTCTGTGATTGGATTTCTCTACATGTAGAAGCAATATATGGTGCAGTAGTGAGAGCAATTCTCACAGTCACAGTTAATGTCCTCCAAAATGTGAACAGTCACTGCAGATTATATTAATTATGAATGAAATTTTTAGAAGATGCGTTTGCACACTGACGTAACTGGGGATCTACTAACAGATGCCGAGAGTGACTTACCAGTTAAACACGATCACTACTGCTGCCGTATGTTCACACTAACAGCACCAATGTTTGAGCTACTTTGCTACTTTAAACATATATCTCTGCAGCTTGCATTAGCATCACCTTACATTTGGACTACAGGATGCAAGAAACAGCCCTTGCATTGTGTCCCTTAATACTGTTGCCTGTGTCGACCATGTCCCAGCACTGAAGGTTGGTTCAATTTTAAGTGTTTCAGCCAGTTGATTTTTACTTCGTCAGTGCCTTCCTTTCTTTTTCTTTCTTGTGCATCAAAAATGGCATCTCTTTGACTTTAAAAGCAGCACTGATGTGTTAACAATGACTGTTTCTCCATCTAGTCATAGTAAGGTGACGTCATTTTTTTGCCTTTTTTCTTTAGTATTTCTTTCTCCTCTCATAAATAGATTCTGGATCTTTTGTATGTTGAAAATTAGCCAACAGAGCACACAGGGGGTTTGTGTAGCGTGGCCACACCTTCCGACTTTCTCACAATCCACAAAACTTTGAGCCCAGGGAGGCATTTCACCTGTCTTTATTTAGTTTATGTGTCTGTGATTGAGTATATGCAACGTCTTTACATTGCAATTGCCAGAACATTCACTTTTTTCAAGTTTCAAATGACCCATTTCAGTATGCACATGGATAAAAGAGGTGAATTAGTAGTACAGGACAACTATTCAAGCATGATTGCACTCTAATCAACAGATCTGACATTTACTTTCTTCCATTTTCTTCCAATATTCACACCCTAACTTTGACTTACAGTAGAAGTAGGATTTGTGTCCCCATGATCAGTGTGGAAATCTGTGTGTGTGTGTGTACATGCAGCTTTGTGTGTGATAAAAGGGGATGTGTGCATTTGTGAGTGTGTGCATGTGTTCCTCTGTCTCTGTGTGTGCGATGCCAAAACATTTTCAGTGCTTTATAGCCACTGTATTTCTATATTATGACCTGCTAATCTAAACATCTTAATAAAACATCTTTCTTATTTTCAACATTTGATACATTGGACCGTCTTTAGGCTCGTTGTTGGGTATATTTTGCCATTCTGCCTGTACAGAATAAGTGACAGCTGAAGCAAAAAAGCAGATAAAATAATGTGCTGTCCAGTGAGGACTTAAAATGACATTCCACGCAGTGTAATTTTCAGATATTGACCTCAGAGCTGACACCGAAAAATAACCTCTGCCAGGGTTGTGCAAGAACATTTAATTGCACAGTATGTATGAAATCTTAGCACTTAGTCTGTCACTGCCAGGCGACAGACGTCAAGACACCACTGTGTGACATCTATTGACTTTGAATAAACAATATCCTCCCACTTAAACAAAAGTGAGACACATTTTCATCTTAACAGGACTCCTGACATTCTCCTATAATGGTGTCTTATTTATCTCTCTGGCCCTCAGAACTAGATATATATTTTGGGTTGAAAAAGCCACAGCAAAATATCACCAGGCTTGTCTGTTAATTAAACTTAACTGTACTTGTAGTCTTTCATTCAATTGTTTGTTTGTTTTTGAGGGTGCTGGAAATAAAAGTGAGGATGGCAGACACTGGCCAAAGCTGATGATTCATGAAAACCGACAGACATGATAATTGGCCCTGGAAGCAGAGAAGTTGTTTAACACTTAACAGCTCTAATTTAAAGTGTGTAAAATGTGAAAATTTACTTTGCCACCTCAAGCAGTAGATTGCCATAAAGAGAGCAGCTACATATCAGCTATAAGAATATTTCCATGTATGTCAGTCAAAGTCTTCATGATCATCTCATTATGGACCCCACTATGTGCAGTACAGTGCTGCTGACTCATAAATCCAGTGCACCACCAGCACTGCTTTCATGTAATGCTGATGCATCATATATAAACTTTTGCCCCTAAGGCAAGTACACTTCCTGGAAAGCTCTGGCTGGGCAGGTCCTGCTTGTATTTGCTTTTAGTTTGGGCTCTCTCACATTAACAGAAAGTCACTGTCAGGTCACAACGGGCTAATCTCTCCATAGAAAACTCCACACTGTGACACTAACCAAAGTGGCACCACTGTAACCACCCTGCGCATACATCAGACCAAAGCAGACATTAGTTGCAGATGTTTGCAGTTGCAAGTAAGATTATGTTCCTAAATCATATTTTCTCCACATCTGTACGGTGCTAAATAGTTCTAAAGGTTTTAAATAAGGGCCAACACTTATTTTTTCTATTCTACAAAGAGTTTTAACAAATGTGATGGTGGAAAATATGGATGCTAAATAATAAACAGGATAGGTGCAGTGGTGTTTGTTGAGTCACAGTTGACCCTTTTACACCAATTCTGCAATTAGATTCGCGCTGCCGTCATCATCGCCCTCATTATACGTGATTGACCTGGAGCGAAGAGGGAGGCATTTTTTCATTAGCATAAGCTGAATGTTTTATTAGAGCCACTGCCTGCCTGTTGTTTCAATGCACCATCTGAAATTATCTTAGAAACAGTTTGGTTATGTACTGGACTACACTGTTAAAATTGACAGATGACAGAGATTGGATATGAGTAAAGGTTGTGTAGCCACAGAAACCCCAAGTAAACTTCCTCTTTTCAGTCTACTCCTTCTCTATATATTTGTGGAGTCTCCACTCAGTTTATCTTCTCTTTCCCTTTCTTACTCTCTAATTGCTGCTGTTCATCCTGTCCATCTTAATACCAACTTTCTTAGCTGGGCTGCTGTGTAATATTTATTATATATTTTGATTGGGTTTCTGGGATGAATAGGTTATGCATCCAGGAGGGCAATGCTTCAGCAGTTACACGGAGTCACTATGTACTCCCACGACGAGCACCACACCACCAGCCCCTACTGCTGGAGTGAGAGAGGTAAGGGGGCTTCGGCCACAAACCCATCAACCGCTGTCCTGCTGATTAATATACGTTCGTCCGTCCGTCAGACAGTATGTCAGTCCGTCCTGTGGCCCTGTTTCGTCTAAAACATGCCTAGAAATGCTTGCTCTTGCCCCAAGGTAAAGGAGTGGGGTGATACCATATTTATATATATATATGTAGCAGTGCATAGTGTATGTTTTGCAGGCAATATATATTTTGGCATACAGCACCCATTTGGACTTGTTACATAAAGTCTGCACTCTGTGTAACATTTGGTTGGGAATGCAGTGCTGCACATTGCCTGGCTTTGAATAATTCAGGAATGCAGCAATACAGAAATGCTTTTATGACGGAGGCTTTAAGTACACAATGGAGGACCTGAATGGGTAGCACTCAAGTAGAGTTAAAGGAGTTTTTGAATTTGGCGCAACTGCCAGCATGTGTACGTGTGTGCATTCTGATGTGTGTGTGTGGGTCTGTAAATATGTTTGTGCGTGTGTGTGTGTGTGTGTGTGCCCTCTGTATCTGAGTGTGTCACTAGGCAGCTGAATAGAATCTTGTCAGCAAGTAAAACCAGTGCATACTCCGTTAACAAAGACAGAAGTGTGTGTGTTTGTGCTCAGGAGTGTGATGTGACGGTAGGTCTCTGTCTAGTTGTCCCTTTGTAATATTTGATCACTTTGCTTCTCAGTGTGTCACCTCTTTTCAGTGGCATTTTCCTATTTGTTCCAGCGTTTTACATGACACACACTGCAGACAAACCATAGGAATATTTAGGAATATTTGTCCTCTACGCTCCTTACCACTCTCCCTCTTCTTACGGAACACCTTTTTCTTTCTAACTTCTTGTCCTCTCTTGCCACCCCCATCACGTTGTTGTTCCCTTCCACCACTCTTTTACTGCTGCCATAAATTTCTGTCCTCCAACGCAATTTTTCTCATTCATATTTCCTCTCTTGCCCTTCCTTCTCTTGTCACCGCTTCATGTCTCTCTCCTCTCGCATGCTTTCTGCCTGTGCCGTATTTCTGTGTTTGGCGGCTGCTGCCACAGAGAGTCGTGAAAACTCCTTCAGCCGCTCGCGCAGTTCCAGTGTGTCCAGCATTGACCGAGACACCAAAGAGGCTATCACCACACTGCAGTTTGGGGAGTCCTATGGGCGCAAGAGTGATGCCCTGCCCACCCCATGTTTGTGGGTGGGCACCAGCTTAGGCGTGGTCCTGCTCATCCCAATGTCCATTCCCACTGACCAAGAGGAGAGAATGGAGGAACCTGTCACCATTGGCCCCAGTGGTAAGTCCAAGTGAGGCTGGGTGTCGCACAACTTACAGAGGTTCTTAGTAACCATAAAAGAACAGTGCCATACCAAAATATTAAAAGTACAGTAATTAGCCTTTTTTCTTTTTTTCAAATTTTTTTCGTTTTACATATGATTGTAATGTCAACAAGCAATAACGATATAGGATACACTCACTTTGAAAACCCAGGACACTGATGTGAGTAAACAGCATTAGCTTTCATCTCAACTCCACTTGTATGTTTGATGAAAAACATCCACTCAGTCAAATGAGAAAATGCAGGGTTGGCTTTTAAAATAAGAGCAGGTAATTTAAGTGCATGGTGTTAAGCTACACGAGCAGCATTTGAAAGCTCAACTCTCCCCTGGTCTTATTCATACTGAAGGGCTTCTAAAACCTCATTAGTGTCAATTAGAGGGACATTTGTTGTCATGGAGAACTTTTGATAGGCATTTGTCATGCATTATCTTCCACTGACTTCATTCTGTACTCAAGAACAAGGATAGATTTTTCAGCCCTATTGTTTTTGCACTCTGACTAAACAAAACTGAGCCACTCGAACATGCATTACCAGTCCAGAGGCCCTGCTGTGTGAAGAAAAAGGTCTCCTTCTCAGAGTAAAAACGTCAATTGAACCAAAAATCCAGGCTCTTTGAAGCAGCAGTTGCTCTCTTGAGACTAAACGTACAAGAAGAAAGCTTATTACTGGAAGGTCACAGATTCCGTTCCAAGGAAAAAACTGGTGAACAGAAAAGCAAGTATTGTTGAACTCTCCCTGTGTGTCTTGTCTTCCTGTGGAGAGTGGATAGTTTCTTAAGCAGTAAATGTTGTCTTTGAGAAAAATGTCAGCACACATTAGTGTGTGTGTAAGTAAATGATTACTTTGTAGCCAAGAGTCGATAACATTTTGTACTTTATATTAGTTATTAATATACAGTATATATGTCAAGGTTTATGGTTGTTTAACTTATATCATCCATTCATACTGACATTGTCAATCTAATTTTACAAGTATAAATCAAGTTAATCTCAGCATCATGTATGTTACACTTTGATGAACAAACTAACAGGGTTGGAGAAGTGTCATGCTTTCAGGTTTTTTTCATTTCCACTGTGTTTTGAACCCTCCTGGCCAGTGGTAGTATGGTGCAGCTTTGGGAATTTTAGTTTCAGATCTCATGCATCCCTGTCTTCCTCTGTTGACTCTACCCAAACACTCCCAGGAGCGGTCCTGATGCTGAAGGGCTCTGTGTTGCGCTTTGGTTTCTTGGACTGCATGGGAGCACTCATTCAGAGCCCCTACGAGGTTTGGCGAGACCTCAATGCCTCTGAGGACCCTGACCGACCGCGAAGGCGCAAGCTGGTCCACTTTTCCCCATCATCCTCCCAGGATGCCTGTGGAGATGGGCACTTGGCTGTAGTGTGCTCCGAGAGGCAGGCCAAAGTATTCTTGATGCCCTCGCAGTCTTGCCTCTTTGTCCACAACATCACAGAGTCATCATTTGTACTGAGAGCTGACGTGGTGTCTGTGTGTAACAGCGTCGGCTTGGCCTGCTTTTGTGCAAACGGCCACGTCATGACACTCAGGTACACAGAAAGTTTTGCATGTGTTATTTTTGTCCGGCTTATTAGATGTTTTGTGCTCAGAGATTTAACTAAAATCGTGATTTACCTGAAATTTCTATAATCGATTCTTTCTTTTCAATTTAATGTATCTTTCTGTGTTGATGGATATTTCTTTGATGTAGAACATGTGGGTTTATGGCTGTGCAGTTAATGGTGTAATGACTGAGATATCACAATTATTTAGACTTGGTTGAGTGCAGTATTGTCAGTTTGCATTTAGCTCCTGCCCTGATGTATCAAATAAAGTACATAATGTAATACATTATAAGTATTTAATTTGACCACACTTCAAGAAATCTGTCTGTGTTTTTCATATACACCTCTGGATACAAGCAAAAATGTTTTCAGTGCAGAGAAAATGTGCAATTGACATGTAACTACATTGTATATGAATGGAGATCTCCTTTCTGCTTGGTTGGATGCTAATTGGTGGCACCATTTGTCCACCTTAGATATTGTTTATAGTTGTAATTTGTACACTGTAAGATAAAAGGTAGTTTTCTATCTGTCAGATGTCAGATTAGATTAGATTAGATTAGATTATCATGACTATTTAATTTCTATAGTTTTGTCTTTGACCTGTGGTGTGGTTTACTTTCCAGGGTATAGTTTTTATTATATAAATGTTCCTAGTATCTAACTTGTCTTTCATTCTTCTTGTCTAGTTTGCCCAGTCTAAGACCGCTGATGGATGTCAATTACCTGCCTCTGACAGACATGCGCATTGCAAGAACCTTTTGCTTCACCAATGGGGGGCAGGCACTATACCTTAGCTCCCCAACAGAGATCCAGAGAATTACATACAGCCAGGAGATGTGTGACAACCTGCAGGTCAGCACTGCAGTTTGTGTGTGTGTGAGAGAGGGAGAGAGTATCTATGACATACAACTCTCTCTGATCAATCTCTGATTTTTGCTATTTTGCTAATTTGTGTCAGCTCACATTTTGGCTCTGAGTTCTGAAAAGTAATGGCGCAGTAAATGAGCAGGTGCCATTATCCTCAGTCTTGGTGAAGCCACTGGTCATATGCAGTCTGAACTCCACTGGGTTGATAGTATGGGTATGTTTTTAACAGTGCACGCAGTGTGTGTGTGTGTGTGCGCACGCGCGCATATACATATGGTCATATTCATATTCATAGAGGTGTTTATTCTTCATCACTGCACTCTGACTAATAACAATGGAGCTTGTGATATGATGCTGCCATAGTGCCATCTATAGGCAGACAGTGGTGCAACTCAGATTATGGTCTTGTTTCTCCTAGTTATTGAGGAAAAGTTCAGAATCAGAATCTTTATTGTCATTGTACAAGTACAGTTACATTTTAGTGAGCAGCTTCCCACTGCAGTGCAATATGAAAAATATTTTAAAAAGGTTAGAAAATATAAAAGTATTTTTAATAATTCACAAAAACTATAACTTCACAATTTGAATATACAACTATACACTATAACATAGTGTCATAGTTATCAGTATACTGTATGTAGTCAATTTACAGTGAACTCAGCATTATCATACAATTATACGTATGAGCACAATGACAGTATTCACAAAAGTGATGAAAGGAAGAGAAGGTGAAGAAAACTTTGACACCACCCTTTCTCAGTGATTACCAGTGTATGGTCAACAAATTTTGGCATTTCTGGTGCACAATTGGAAAGAATTGTCTTGTAAAAACTGTATTGATTGTTAAGAATTGTTCATTTTCATTCGTCACAGGAAATGCTGGGAGAGCTGTTTACACCAATAGAAACACCAGAAGCCCAGAACAGAGGCTTTCTAAAGGGCTTCTTTGGAGGAAACGCCCATACCTTCGACAGAGAGGAGCTCTGTACGTTTTTTCTTCTTTCTTTTTTTGTCTTTCTTTTTCTTAATATAAAGTGCTTCATTTCAGTATCTACTAATTCAGCTAAAGAATATGATACAAATCAATCAACATGTAAAAGTTATAAATGGTTCAAATCTTCAAAGGTTATCTGTACAGTCAGCAAAGGATTACAGTAAAAAAATCCATAGCCATGATATTAATACAGAATGTGTGTGTGCCATCTTTTCTTTGTTACCTGATGTTGTTGACAGTTGGTGAGGCAGCAGCTGGGAAGGCATCCCGCAGTCTGGCGCAGCACATCCCTGGGCAGGCGGGGGTGGAGGGCATGAAGGTGGCGGCTAGTGGAGCCGTGGGGGAGCTGGCTCGTGCCCGCATTGCTCTGGATGAGAGAGGCCAGAGACTGGGGGAGCTGGAGGAACGAACTGCCCTCATGATGACCAGTGCAGAAACCTTCTCCAAGCACGCTCATGAGGTAAAAGCAAGAATATTACAGTAGTAATTACAAAATAAAATGTTCTGTAGGAACCATTTTTATGATTAAATGAGTTTTGTTAGTAAACTTTGGAAATAGTACAAAATTATTTTAATAATGTTTAATTTGAAAAAAAAGAAGTTAGATTAAAGCTGTTTGAAACTAACATGTAAAATACTATTAAGCAAACTCAGTTGCTTTCATCCTATTCCATTTTCCTCATTTTCATAATGACTATACACAGTACTGATAGAATGTATAGTGATCGCTTGTCGGTTTCATTTATACAGACAAGCTAATGCATTTTTTTTAATATGTTGTTATTCCAAAGAAATACACTGCAGCAGGAAATGAAGCTGTGATAATTTGTTATTCCTCCCCAGCAACAGCATATAATTTTGTCTCTTTACAGCTGATGCTAAAGTGCAAGGACAAGAAGTGGTACCAGTTCTAATAGCAGTAAGGGCTGAGGCTGCCCTTGGACTGCTGAGAGCTTTATGCCGGGAAAGGGACTTTCACTCTACAAATGAGAGCAATTAAAAGCGAGACTCAAGAGTGACTTTGTCTTTACGGCTTCTGGACTGGCTATACTGTATGTGCGGTACTCTCACATTGTTGAATGACAAGGACGGGCTAGTTCCTTGTCTAGACATGCAGTGGTAAGAACAGAAAGAGGATGGCGGCATTTGAAGGACTGAGGAAACTGGAAGTATCCGACAAGTCTGTGTGCGTGTGTGTGTGTGTGTGTGCGTGTGTGTGAGTGAGTCTGTGTGTGGTTAGGTTTTCTGGACCTCACTGTGTAGATACTCAAAAGTTAAGAAACCAACAAGAAATGCATGAAACAAAAATGGATGACTATTAAAAATATCCAACTGCCATATTAAAAAGCAGCATGCTACTTTAACAGGAGATACAAAAATAAAAAGTTTTATTTAATGATGTAAGCCAACAACAGAAACTATGAAAAACTTTATATTTTTTGAAATACTAACAAAAAACTATATATAAAAAGGGAAATGTATACTTGCATTGCTATTAAGCCAAAAGTTGTGTTCCTTTCCCTTTTTTTTCAATTTTTATTTTTTGGTTCATTTTAATTTTTTTCTTAGTCTCAGCAAATATTACTTGACACCATATAAATGCACATAGCTATCTCTACAACCCTTATAGAATAAAACTTTGTTCATACCAATTACTCTGGGCTGCACGGTGCAAACACAAATCAGTAGTATTTACACTTAACTCTGCACAATCTAATCACACAAATTTAATTTCACTTTTCGGCTGCTGCTACTAAAAAAGCATTAAACAATGATGACAGATATCTAACTCCCCAACTATAATTGTATGAAAACAGAACAGATTGGTGTGAGACGTATGTAAAGGCTGAAAGAGATAAAAGCATATTCTGGACACAATGTGTTTGTTTATAGTAGGAACCTATATACTATTCACGTGCCATAAAAGACAAGATGGGTGAATCCACTTACTGTAAACTAACAAAGAGCTAATGAGTAGTGAGTTGTCATCATATGTTTCCTGTTCATCAGAGCAGATGAAAAAAAGTACATGGAGTTGGCATAGAGGGAATTTATCAAAGTCAAATAAGTCAGCTTTCTTTTGAAAAAAAAAAAATATATATATACATATATATGAGGGTGTTTTTAAATTTTTTTTTGGTTGTTCACCATTTGAGTCTTTAGCTGCCTCTGTCAGATGTACAAGTTTAGTGAGCCATTGTGTGTGTGTGTGTGTGTGTGTGTGTGTATGTATGTGTGTGTGTGTGTAAGAGAGAAAGAGCGCCACAAATGTTAAAGCGGACTCTTTCTCTGTCAAAGCAATCAAAAATGAATGACACCCTCCCATCTCTCTCCATCTCAGTCTTTTAAAAGTTGTGGAATGTGCGTTTTTGGTGTTAAACCGCAGTGGTCCTCTTTTCATAATCATAAACGATACTTGTAACCGTTGTCACTGTCTTTGTGACAAGAAAACCAAGAAGAGTTGGAATCACATGTAAGTCGGGGTTTTTTTTCAGTTAAAGTTTCAGGAGAAGTAACAGTATTTTTCAGTGATGTTCAGATGTTGAGTTAGTGAGGAAACTATGTACATGTGTAGAACATTTGCAACAATTTCAACTGAAGGCAAATTTGTCATTTCTTTCATTCAATATTGTTCTTGATGACTTATGATATCCTCTTGTTGCAGTCCTATATTTGATGGTGAAGGCCTCTCGACTGAAGGCTTTTGTATGTTAAAAACAACAAATGTTTCATGATACATGGTTGTGTATCATATTGTGATTGTGTTGTACATGTCAATGGGTAGCCACATGACATTGGAAAACAGCATTAATGGAGGAGGATATTTTGTACCTGTGTATTTGTCTGTATTTTGAATTGATCTGAAAGGTCAAACAGAGGATTATTGATCATCTCTCACACATCAGGCCTTTAAGCACACAAGCATTAACATATGTAACACATTGTGTCTTGATCATGTAGACGTCACTCCCACATAAAATACACACAGCGACACATACAGTATACTCAATGCCTAAAAAAGACACAGACACAAGTGAATCTGCACTGGTGTTCATTTCATGCCTGCTACTGTCAGGCTGCTGAAGCATTCCTTGGGCTTAAATGGCCTTCAGACCCATTTGTTTTCACCAAATTCAAGTCAACTGAATCTGAAAGGAGATCCATGTGGATATCTAGTTACACATGATTCAATTGAATGAGAGGTCTTAAATGTAACAAAAAATTAATAAATTTCTCTTCTATCTGTACCGTCAATGAGATTTGTGTTCAGTGCAGTTCTGTCAATGGCAGAGAAAACACACAAAAAAACAAAAAAAACAAAACCAAAAGAAAATAGAAAAAAAATCTGACTTCTTCTGACAGGGTGTTTTGTTAGTATGTTTTGGTTTTTATATTAAATGTACAGTTCAATCTTGGGTGAAAGGTGAAACAAAAAATGATAAAAGATAAGAACATTCTTGGGATATTTTTCTCTGTATATGTTGTACCTGTTACTGCTGGTACTGTATCTGGTATTCTGGCTTTGTCTAAATCACTGGAACTCTGTAGTTCTTCACACTGTAGTATCCTGAAAAGGCATTCCTCTGGTTTTCTCAATGATGGCAGCAAAGTTTGTCTTATTTAAATGGATTCTACCACTTTTTGTTCTTATTGATATTATACTAGTGTAATAGAAATTACTTGACAAAAAAGAACTGAAAATATGTTGATGCAAAAGCAAACTGAAATAAACATTGATTGATGTACACAGTTGAGAGCTCAGTTTCACTGACCCCTAACCAGAATCACCTACTGTCATTTTGCTTGTACACAAGTGCAACGTGACGTTTAATGTGTGGGGCTTTTTGCCTTCTTGTTTCAGTACATCCACCATTTTGACCAGCAGCACCCAGAAAGTGAAGTTCCTTACATCAAGCACGCTTGAAAGTGCAGTATGGTTTTATTACAATAGTAAATGTTAATTTGACCCTTTCAGTGTAACATTATCACTGGAAGAGGCACACAGTCAGCAAATAATCTCACATGAAAAATGCATTTCTCCAAAATATTATTACTGTGAGAATAAATCTATTTCTCCTGTAGTTCATATATCATTTCACAGTTCTATACACCTCCCAAAAGTTATTGGTTATTATAATTTATTGGGAAATACTGTACTTTTTATGTCACTACATTTACAGCTATATTTACTTTACAAATCAAGATTTTACATACAAAACATAATTAAATATTTCCTGCTGTAATGGAGTACATTACACAGCAGTGTATAAAACAATTAAAAGTAGCTCAATCTTTATTAAAAACAACAGCAAAATACTACTAACACATAAATGCATCATAATCTAATAACACCTCTATAGCATTGTCAATATAACTCTAAAACAGGCCAATTAGTACTTTACTTTCATATTTAATTGGCTACTATAACATGTGAGGGTCCTTTACACTTGGGTAAAGGAGGGTTCTTACGGTGTGGTATTATATACAACCTCCGTCACTGAAAACACAAGGACAGGGAGGACGATATTTCCAAGCTTCCAGTAACTCATCTCAAAAACTCACACAATCCCATCCATAGACTGATATATATCCGCCCCAGTCATTTAGCGTCATGCCCAGAATGCGTTTAGAGTTTTACTTCCGGGTGCCTGTACAATCAGAATTTCGTTCAGGAGTCGATTGCTCACTGAGCCAATCCAATCCAGAATAGGCAGAGGGGCGACCAACCGGATCGCTGTATTGCGCGTTCTGCTCCCGCCCCCTGTTCATTCAGGAATAGTTTACTGAACTGTACAAGAATTTGGAGGTAGCTAACGGTAAGGGCTCTGTCAGTCAGTTCAGCATGTATTAAAATAACACAATGTTAGGCAGATATAAGTCACCGGCAATGCCACGTTTTATGAGTTGTGCTATTCCACATGGAAACGGAACAAACTAACACTGAAACATTTTCCACTGACTTCTATTCATCTTGTTGCGATTTGGATATGTTGAATGCAATAATGGCAAGTTTGGGCAGTGAACCTCTGTAAGAAGGCTAACGTTAAAGAAGAGTCGACGTTGGACAGTTATGTCTCCTCGACTGTTTTCGTGGCTGCTGCTGCCCTGCTGTCTGGATATGTTCAGACATGAACTCCCAGGGGCTCAGGCGGGCTTGGTACTCAGTGCTGCAAAAACTTTGGTATGGGGACCTGGACTGGAGGCAAACATTGTACTTCCAGCTCGATTTTTCTTCATACAGGCGGTGGACAGCTCGGGAAAAAAGTGAGTAATTTAGGCCTGCTCTGGCGCCCTGCAGCCACGTCTCCAGTCGCAATAACCTGTAAATTTTAATGGGAAAACAGTGCTGCTTTCAAGTGCTCCATGTAGCGGCAAGTAGTGGTATAGTAAGAGACAACGTAGGTGAGAAGGACTGTGGTATACATCGGTTTCAGCAAAGTAAAATGATAATAATGATATATCATTATAAAAATATAATAATTAATACAACTTGTTTTGAGTAAACAGGTGTCTCTACTTGAGCCAGAGGGCACGAGTTTGTCTACTAATTTAATAAATAACTGCAATATGTGATGAACAGTAAAAATGGCATCTCTATCTGTCAGTTAACAAAGATTCTGCCCACATTAAGGTTCATGTTTGCTAACACTTTGTCTTTAATGTTTTTCAAAGAAAAGCGCATGGGGGGGTAGATTCTTTTAAGCTCGAAAGCCCTTGCGTCTGGTTTTCCCATTAAGAACTGAATGTACTCAAATGCATCATAACAGTCGCTTTCTCTAATGTCATTTCTAGAATAAAAAAAGTTCTCATTTTTGGGCGTGTGTTGTTGTTTTGGAGATACCCTAGCTGCAAAATGACAGACAGGTGAAAACGTGAGCTCCCTATAATTTTGATGAGGCAGGACATTGTTAATATTTCTCTGTTAATCTCAAGATGGCGTGATTATAAAGAAATGACACCATAGTAAATCCGTCAACCACGTGTGGTGTAGTATGAAAATTGAAATTTAAACTAGTCTGTAATGGGAGAGCAGACATCAAAGTTTGTCCTGCAGACAGAAAGATGTTAGAGAACCTCCAGTGACGCCTTTAAGTAAAAAGCTCCCATGGGTCCAATGAAGGTATTACACTGTGTGTGTAGTTACTCAGTGGGTGTCACTTTCACACATGCTTTCTGTCTGAAGATATGTATCAGTTTGCCAGTTCCATTCATGGTCACTACAAAAAACTACATTATTGTTGTCTGCTGGTTCAGAAGAGACACAGTAGTAGCATGGTGATAGCAATATGCCGTGAAACTGTATCAGCAACATACACTGTAATCTATTACAGTGTAGTCACAAGCTATCAGTACTATAATATGATTTTACTGTTTTGGTACAGTCAGTATGACAAAAAATGTGTCATTGTTCTAATACTTTCTGACTGTATTATTTATGAGTTTGTGGTGAGATCAAGAATATAGATTACTTTTTCCCTCAGATACTTCTCCCTTAAGCTATAGTGTAGAGCAAGTAATACTCAGCAACTAATGTAAACATTCAGTCAAAGGAGCTCCACGTTTTCGGTTATAACGGTCATTGTTATTTTGCATGAATATTTTTGGAAGTAAAAATAACAATTATACCACTGTCAGATTAGCATCAGAATAAATGTACCATGGATTTACAGTTTTAAATACGTAATTCTGTTAAAAGTTTAATCAGAATTAGTAGTAAAAACGAAGGCCTTTGAAAGGAATACCACAAAAATTTAGAAACTGTATGCTGCTGTGTAAGGAAACATCTTTTTCATGAGCCACCCAGATTTTTTTTTGTAGCTAGAGAACAGGAACTTTGATGTTTTTAAAAATAAATCATACAATGCTACTTGTACAACTTGCTGCCAGTTTTTGGGGCTTTGTTCTCTCTTTCACAGTCTCCATATTCTTTCCCTCACAGTTTAACAAAATCACCAGGTGAGAATACATTTGAAGTGAAGATTGTGTCTCCAGTGGAGCAGTTCACCAGGATTTGGATCCAGGTTCTGGATCGTCAGGATGGGTCATTCCTGGTTCGCTACAGAATGTATGCCACCTACACGGACCTTCACATCCACATTCTGCTCAAGAACAAGCACGTCGCCAAGTCACCGTTCATTCTCAAAGGTCAACCCACAACCTTATCCACCTACAAAATATGTTTTAGGATGAGATTTGTATTTTTTTGGATCTGGTAGCTCACAAAGACAGCACATGTTAATGGCATGTGCAAGGGAAAGATCTCACTGATGTTTCTGTGTTTGTCCTGTACAGGCCCAGTCTACCATGAGGGATGTGACTGTCCCCAGCCTAGTGGCTCTGTATGGGAAGCCCACATGCACTGCCCTGAGTCCTTCCCCCAGATAGACAGGGACCTATCCCTGTTCACTAGTGTCAACCCAGATCGTAACGCTCAGGAGATCCCACAACGTTTTGGACAGCGCCAAAGCCTCTGCCATTATACCATCAAAGATGACAAGGTACACCATACCTACGACACCAGAACCACCAAAAACAGAAGTAATAAGCATTAAGGTTAGCAGTAAATAAATAAACTTATGACCAAAGGGTAGTATAATAACAAAGGGTAGTATTTCTTTAGGTTGAATAGTAATTAGGGCCATATAATAATGTAAAGTCAGCCAGGAGAGCCTGAAGCTATGTGACACGCCTGAAAGAACAGTGTGTCAGCCAGGTGTTCAGGGGTACAGTCTTCTCAAAATACCACTGCGGACGTCAATCCAGGTTGTTGTAACAGTGATATGTCTAAAGCCCGATTCACACAGTGCTAGCATTACCTGGGAACATCCAGTAATTTATCAGTTTTCAGTGATTTACAGTCCCATTGAAATGTATACAGTTGGACAGTTTATACAATGAGACTGTAAATTATTACAAACACAAAACTCTGTTTCACAAATTTTGTACATTGTAGATTTGTAACTGTTTTTTCTTTCTATATCTAATTGTGCGTCAGCAGATGAAGTTTGCTCAGCTGTTATGCTGATGGATCTGTTGACATGCAAGCTCAGTAGCTGTTATGATTTCATCCATAGCACATTTAGAACTTTTCATTTGTAGTGGCTTAAAGTTATGAACCAAAGTTTATTCCTGAGCACTCTTATGATGTTTTTATGTTCTTATAGTTTCTTTTTCCTTTTAGGTCTATGTTAAAACTTTTGGAGAACATGTCGGTTTTAGAATCTTCATGGATGCCATCCTCTTGTCACTCACCAGAAAGGTAAGGTCTTCCTAAACCACCTGTATGATACAGAAATATTGTAACATATTTAATTATTTAACACGCTTTATGATAAGTTTTATTTATCACTTACTTTTAGACGACTAGACATAGACTTGACAGAAATTTAGATTGAATTTTCCACTTCTATATTTGATTAATCCTTTCATTGGGAGGGTGTGATGCTTTGTAGGGATTCAAAGATTCTTCAGTAATATTTATACACTTGAAAGCAGGAGTAGGCAGCAGTGCCTCTTCTATTATGTCTCTTCTATTATTTTCTTAATATATATTTTGTAATTGATAGCCCTTTTCTTTTAAAGAATATACTCCATTTTCCTTCTCTATGGTGTTGTGCGTCCAGGTGCGGCTCCCTGATATGGAGTTTTTTGTAAACCTGGGTGACTGGCCATTGGAGAAGAGGAAACCCACTGACAAGATTCATCCTATCTTTTCTTGGTGTGGCTCTAACAATACCAGAGATATTGTCATGCCCACTTATGACCTGACTGAGTCTGTCCTTGAGACCATGGGAAGGTAAGGCTCAGCACAAAATGTTCAGCAGTTTTGGACTTAGCTAAAGGATTTGTTAACTCTTGTGTAGACTAAACATTACTGATTTTTGCTTGTATTCACTAAGTCACGTCTGGGCACCCTTAAAGGAATACGCTACCAAAAATCCTATGAGTATCAAATAACCACTGCCTGAAGGCTTTTGTTTGCTCCCTCAAGGAGCATGTGAACGGCAGTCTGGATTCATTTCACTTACAAACTCTATTAGTGACCCAGACTTATGGCGAGCAGAAAAGTTGATTATCTTACAGTTATGACTTGAGGAATTTCTGTGAATACTTTGATACTTTTCAGTAAATCTTTTTTTCTCAGTATATTTGGTAAATGCATTTGTTCAGCACAATCCAGTATGAAAATCAGTTCAGTTTAATGTCCACTGATTGAGTCTGAAACTTACAAATAATTTAAAAAAATAATCTTTGAGTCCTTTGGTTAAAATGTTTTATGTCTTTGTCACAAAGACATTTCAAAATGTGCCCAGCTTTTCTGAACAGATGAAAGTGGGGACAATCAGGCCTATGCACAGCTTGTGCCCTGACACTGTCACAGTGTGGACAGAATAATGGCACTCAAATAAAACGTGTGTCAGGATGCTCATTATTTTCTCATCACTCCTTTCTCCCTGAGTGAAGCCATACCTTATGCATTTTTATGAAATGTGAGGGGGCTGATTTGTGTGTGACAATAAGAAGATTTTTGACTGCAGTTTTTTTTTTTTTTTTTTTCTTAGATTTAGCCAGCACTCAGCCCGTCAGAAAATCTCTCACTTGTCTTGTCAGATGCCATTATCTACCAGTATGAGGGCATAACTTACTGATGCTGAGATTAATAACTTCAGAAAGCACACCAGATTTGACATTCGGCATTGTGTCCACCCAATGAACAGAGTAAGCCTGGACATGATGTCAGTTCAGGCCAACTCAGGGCCACCATGGTCAGAGAAGAATGCCACAGCCTTCTGGAGGGGGAGGGACAGTCGTCAGGAGCGACTGGAGCTGGTCAAGCTTTCGAGGGCTCACCCAGACATGATAGATGCAGCTTTTACCAACTTCTTCTTCTTCAAGCATGACGAGAGCCTTTATGGGCCGCTGGTCAAACACGTCTCTTTCTTTGACTTTTTCAAGGTCAGTGCCCTGTTATAGCTAGTTTCTGATGTATTGTCTTGGAAAAAACATCTGTAATTATATTATGCAATGTGGAGTTTTACCATCTTCATTAAGGGATATTGTGATAATAGCCTTAAAACAGATATTACCATGTAATCATTAAAATTTGCCAGGTTTCCAAGGCCCAGTAAGAATTAACACATAACTCAGCAGCTCTTTCCAGTGTTTAAGTAATTGTTTTACAACCATTGGAAGGTATTTGCAGCAAACATGTTCAGACAAGCTAAACGAACCCAATCTGCACAAAAAGGCAGAAAGCTGAAGTAAACCAATATATTTTCAAATGTGTTTTATCTGTAAAACCTCTCTCATTTTGCTTTAACTAGCACTGATTTTGAAAAATAGTTGATTTTTATTTCTTTTCCTCGTCTGCCACCAGTACAAGTACCAAATAAACATTGATGGCACTGTGGCAGCATATCGACTGCCTTACCTGTTAGCAGGAGACAGTGTGGTCTTAAAGCAGGACTCTGGCTACTACGAGCATTTCTACAATGAGCTTCAACCATGGGAGCACTACATCCCAATAAGGGCAGACCTGGGAGACCTGCTGGAAAAGATCCAGTGGGCTCGTGACCATGATGAAGAGGTGATGATGATTATGGACTGTGCATTTCGTAATCCTAGTCACTGGATCCTTATTTGCCTCTTTAAGAATAAGCTTAGTAACATTTTTTTCAGTATGGACTCATTTTTTTCCTTGTCTATGTTACTCTAATTAAAAAATAAAAAAAATAAAAAGATGCTATGACACTTTCTATCTTTCAGGCCAAGAAAATTGCACTGACAGGTCAGCAGTTTGCCCGCAATCATCTTATGGGAGACAGCATATTTTGTTACTACTACAAACTTTTCAAGGTAATATTTCTGCAATTACAGAGTTATATCAGTTGATAAATTGAGAAAGTCAAGGTACTACAAAAAGTATTGTCAGCAATGCTGTAAGAAAATATTACCCAACTCCCTCATCATACAGTCATGCAGGGCTCAAAGTTAGATTGGCACTCTGTTACGTTATTTATGTTCCTCTGGATAAAATGGCTTCATATAACTCAGAAATTTGTTTTTAAAAGCAAAGTTGTTATCAGGACGTACTACTCCTGTCTGTCATACAGTATTTGTTGTTAAGTTCAATGTTCTTCTCGTAGGAGTACGCCAAACTCCAGGTCACAGAGCCTATGGTTCGTAAGGGCATGGAGCTTGTAGAGCAGCCCACTGATGACCTGTTTCCATGTTCCTGCCAAAGGAAGAGGGTAAGGAGGACCAACAAGTGTCCCTTACATCAAAGTGACTTTGGCACTGTTTCACTTCACCTTAGATTATCATGGTTATATTGCGCCAGTAACTGTAACTCAGTAAGCCATGACAGTGTGGCATTGAGCCAGCATGAACAATACCAGGACCCTGAAACAGAAGCAGCTCAATGGAATTCAGATGTTATTCGTTTTATTATTTATAGCTATGCTTTCCGTACTGATATTAACACTGAAACTTTGCTACCACAAACTAAGCAGTAGTTAACACACTACAGATTGTGTCTCCCTCTGGTGTATTTAAGGGGTTACTGCAACTAAATCACCTCTTCTTTCTACATCACAAGTTGAAAATAAAAATTTAATTTTTTAGTGCCTCCACTCCTAATTCTAACATTAGTCTTTTTGTTTGTTTTTCAGGCAAAAGATGAACTCTGATTGAACTTTCACCCAGTTACAGAGCAGTCTTTTATATGTGATATGTTGCCAAATAATTTGTCCAAGTGTGGATTAATTGTATGAATATTATGTGAATATCACCTCATCTCATTTTTGAAATAAATATATTTCATTTTGTATGTTGAAAGTGATTGCTTTTTTTCTGCTATTATATTTTAGGCTTATACCCATATTTACAACCTAAAAGTATATTAAGAGGAGACATTTAAGCATCAGCTGTAGATTTAAGCTACAGTCAATAAGCACCTGGCCTGCTCAAGTGTGCTTGGGCATGACAAACAAACTGCCAGCTCTACTGAGATAGTCATTTGGTAAAGGTGTAATGACCACTCCCAAACACTAGGTGTCACTCTTTTGTGGTACTGTAATGTTTGATATGAGAGAAGGAACATCTTGAAATGGAGAAGTTTGACGAGGTAAATATCAAACATTAGCATCTGAAAAGTAGACCAAGATATGAGCCCAGTGTAGTGCTAACATAAGCTGTTAAGTTACATATGTTATACTGTGCTTGCTTTTGTATTTCGGTAGGAAACGGTAATAGGCGCACTAATTTTGAAGACAGAGCTGGAAATCGTTGCTCATACCAAGAAATAGATGTATTCAGTGCTCAGCAATGTTCGCTCACTTTCAGGACACAGTGAAGGTTCCGTTTGGGACAAAGCAGTTGGATGCCGTCGTGTGTGTTCCTGCCTCGGTGAAAGACGTTCACACAGCCGTCATCCTCACACATGGCGCTGGTGGAGACATGAACTTCAAACATCTGGTTTCTCTGGCACATGCCTTGGCTTCAAGTGGTTTTCTCTGTCTCCGTTTCACATGCAAAGGTTTAAACTTGTGTTACAGAGTTAAGGCTTACCATGCTGTGTGGGTGAGTATTTTCATTCATTCAATAAAGAACAGACTCAATGACTGAATCATTTCTGTGACACTGTGACATTATGAGTCAGCATTAATTTCCTCCTAGGACTACTTGAAATCATTACAGAGGTTTATCATCAAACACATATTCGTTGGTGGTAAGCAAGTTTTGAAAATATATCTGTATAATTTTCTGGATGGGGTTCAATTAACAAGATAAGATATTGCCCATAAAATCAATAATGTGCATTGAAAATATAGACTACAACATTAAATACAGTACTGTAGCACTCACTGAGTGGGATTTCTTGTCTCTGAAACGTGTCCACAGGTAGGTCAATGGGAAGTCGTGCTGCTGCAGCTTTGGCCAGGCAGCTGAGTGATCAAACTGAAGATGCAGTGCAGGGTATCATCTGCCTGTCTTTCCCACTGCATCCCCCAGGACAGACGCACAACCATCGCCAGCGGAGTGAAGATCTCAGGGGGCTGCCTGAACACATGCCTGTGCTCTTTGTGTCGGGCACCGATGACAACATGTGTGATAGGGTGAGGATGGTTAGGGGAAACTTGTACTGGGCTGATTGTAGTTTAATACGTGGACTTAAAGGGTTTTAAAATGCAGTTTGACAAATAATTATATATAATATTTTCATACCTTGCATATACTGTATCTACTGTGTTTTCCCTCTGTCTCAGAAGGTTGTTTGTGCTCCTGATTTGCACACATTTTCTTCATCTCAGTCACACACTGCACACAACATGTTGTAATTGTCAGTTGCATGTGTCACTATTTTATATGTATATTTTAATTTCCTTTATTAAACTTGCAAATAATTTGTATTGTTGTGTACTGCAAAATCCAGTCCTCTACTATTTTGTATAATGTTGGAAAAATCTGGAATTTTAGATGTATTCTAAGTAATCCATTGTCTTAGCTGTTGAATTTTTGTTGAGTTTTTCTTTTGATGATGTACCACAAGAATGATTTTGCTTTCTTTCTTTGCCTAGGACCTTTTTAACAGGATGGTTGCAGACATGAAAGCTGAAGCTGAGGTTTTCTGGGTAAAAGGAGGCAGCCATGGACTGACAGTGAAGGGAAGGTCAGAAGAGTCTGTGTTGGACGAAGTGAATTTACAAGTCATTACCTGGATGACTAAACAAGGAACACAGATGAATTCGTGTCTGTTTTAATTTTCTTTGTTTTATTGAGTTCTGTTTGTTGAATAAAACATAGTTTAAAAAATAAAATTCAGTCAAATTGTTATGTCATTTTTTCAGAATATTAATGGAGACATTATTTAAAGCTACCAAAGCCATATTTTCAGTGGATAACACATTTAACATTCAGGCCATTCAGGTCATTTGCCTCAGACCTCAGTGGGTCATCTACAGCTCAGTGAAAAAACTCCACAAGAAACAGACATTGAATAATTACAATGAAGTTGGTTTACCAACCCCAATCAAGCCAGCAACAGTGAGATAAGAACACTTGGCTCCACATTACAGGTTAGTGTATAAGAAAAATCAAGCGCCATGGTGAAATACTAATAACAGCTGTGGAAATCGCACATTTTCTGTTTATTACAGAGACTTTTTTTTAATGCTGATTGCTGCACTTTAACTTTTTTCTTCTGTGCCTTTCTTATTATTTTAACAATAACCCAGTGGTTTGCTGTGTTAGCATAGACTGTAAATGTGTGCTAGCTGTTAACGTCATTCTGTGCGCTGTGCCTTTAACGCCAACTCTGACGTTTCTGTGTAGTCGAATACAATTGGCTGGCTGACTTCCGCATGTTTTTTTTTTCTTTTTAGTGTGTTTAGAGAAGCATGGCAGGAGCACCGTGGAACAGGGTAAACATTCCCTTCCCTGGTGCTGTTTCCACTGTCCGTATACATTTCAGCTCAACAACAGGTACGATGCGTGGTCTCATAACAAGAAATGTCTTACTTTGCTGCGTGATATCGCTTTCAGTCCACGTGGTGTGGTGTGGTGGTGGGTGGAACACTACACCCTCCTATCCACCTTCATATGGATATGAAATGCTGAAATATTGGGGTGTGTGTGTGTGTGTGTGTGTGTGTGTGTGTGTGTGTGTGTGTGTGTGTGTTGTTGCTGTTTTTCAGATGCAAACATTAAAGCCCTGTTGGTGGAAAACGAGAAAGTCCTTAAGCTTCTCTGCTGTGAGATTCTACAAACGGAGATACGGCTTCTCTACGAGCTGCTGTACGTCCTAAATAACAGCTACAGAGGAATCAAGACTTTCAAGGGCTTAAAACAGGTGAGAGCCTACACATCTAGCTGCAGCAGGATTTGTCTTAATCCTGGTGATGGGAGGCATGCCAGTCTTTTAGGATTCACTCTCTGGTAATCAACCTTAAGGTAGTAGTAGAGTAGCAGGCATAAGCAACAAAAATGTCCTCTCACCTGTATGCCACATATTTTATCTTTTCTCTCATAGGTTGAACAATGTATAAACAGGCTGAAGAACATGAAGTTGAATGTGGCTCTTGAGGAGCTGACTGATCTTTGTCCCAACAGGATTCAAAGGTAGGTAGTATGGGTTCAGCGCAGACCAGATCTCCAACAGCATCAAAGCTGGGATAGATATAATGAAGTGGCTAATGCAGTGGAGAAAAAAACTTGAAGTAACTGTGCACATGTCTGTGTTTTTTTTAGAGGACTGGTCATCAAAACTGGTGAGTGTGATGTTCCCAGTCAACCCATGCTGGAATGGCTCTGTCTCAAAGTGCTGGGAGCCGCCGAGCTGATGAGCTGTACATTGAATCGCTGCAGCAGGGCTTTCGCGTATCCTTTCCAGGCGTGGCATCATTATGAAACATCTGGATAATTATTCCTGATGAGTCATGTGATAGAATTCTCTGAAGATCTCACATGTTTGCAAACATGGATTTTTTTGTTTGATTTAAGCTCAACTCTCTTGGCCCTCCTTAAGTCACTTCACAGGTTTGCCCTTGACAGATATTTGTTTCAGACTCGCAAAGCAGCAGATGAAATGGGAGGAGTTTGTTATCTTGAATGTTGTGATAACCAGCATGCTCAGTCGACTATGGTGAGTGCTTTTCCTCACTGTCGCATTTGCAAGATAGAGGCTGTTGTAGAAAAAATCATAAGATTTGTTTTCTAAAACAGTCTCCATGGTCTGAATCCACCTGTCTTTGTTCCCCATCAGGGTGATTTTCCGCGGTATCCTGGTCAGCCTGTCCACTCTGTATCAGCAGCTCCTGGAGTTCCTCAGAGAAGTCTCCATTGCTCAGCCCATGCCCTACCTCAGAGACTTCTCCCTGCCAGCAGACATGGCTCAGTTCCTGGGTCCCACTGATGCATTGAAACTGCTCAAACAACCAAAGCATGGCTCCCATGGCAAAGACCACAAGAAAAAACAGCAGAAGAAAAATAAACCTTCTCTTAAAGTCAGGCAGGTTAAAGAAGACCTGGGTGTTGCTGTTGAAAGAGGTTTGGAGCTTTATTTGTTGTTGCATGGTTTAGTTCATTACAGTTTAATTCACATACTGTGGATGAATGGTGTAACGTGTAGTGTTTGCACATATCTATGCTAACTGTACATAACCTTTCTCTTAATCTTTCTTTAATTTACTGACATGAAAAAAATGTAGATTAAGTAGATAAAGACACAAGTGTCCTACTTGTGTGAGATATTCTTTTAATTGTTCAACAGTAGTTACATCAGTTTTTTTTCCCAGGTATAGTTCATGGCACTGACATGAAGTCTTTTCTTAAGGTTTTCGGGAACTTTACAGAGGTATGTGAGCAAACCAAATCAAGTATTTATTTATTTATGTATTTATTCTTTTATTATTTAAAGAATATTTAATTGCCAAGTGCTGTCAGCTAATCATCCTATCTAATGTTACATTGGCATCCAAGGGCAAATCCTTCCCACGGGGAACTCACAGGGCTGAAGAGAAGCAAAAATTCAAGAAACAAATAAGAGAAGCTACTACTTTCGCAGACATGGCAATCCATCTTGAAGAAATGATCCTGTGGTGCAAATCCCAGAGGATGGAGAAGGAAAAACGCCTTCTAATCTTCCTGCGTTTGAAGTGCCACAAGATGAAATGTTTAGAGGCTGCAGGTTACAAGTAAGAGCAACACCACAGAATATAAGTTAAGTTACAAGTTACAGTTAATTATTGAGGTAAAACTATTTACTTTAGCATTCAGTGACTAAGTTGCAACATTAAACGTGCATGTTTAATATAATATAATTTGTCCTCATCCTCAGTGTCCAAAGGAAGCTGCAGAGCTTCAGGCGGGAAGCTTACTGGGCCTCATCTCCTCAAGGGTCAGCACCAAGAACCTGCCGTTCCTCTGCTGCAACGAGGAGACACACTCGCCTGAAAACGCGTTTTCAGTCACTCAGGAGTCAGTTTAAGTCTTCAACAACCAAAACTGGCATGAAAAAGAAATGCCAGAAGAGAGGAAGGAGGAAGAGTGAGTTATCGGTGTCTGGACTGTCAGAGGATGGTCAAAGAAGCAGGACTGCGTACGAGGCAACACCTCAGACCATCGACTGTGACAGCCACGATGACATAGATGATATTTTCGCTGCAGTAGGTTTCTGACGCTTTGGAATCTGCACATCCAAGGAAACAAATGAAAAGTGTGCAGCTCAGCTCAGTATACAGTGTGACACATTCCTCTGTTTTGAATGGAGCTGGATGTGTTAGGAGAACTGATCATTGCTTTAAACATGAGAGTTGGGTGAAGTTCTGACAACACATGGCATCACAACAGGGATCTATATTGACTTAAAGACCTCAGTCACTAGAGGTAAGCAAAGCAGATTTTTGCTGGTGTTATTTTCAACGCAGGAAGTCAAGTGAAAGGTGATGAGATTTAACAGTGGGGTCAAACAGTTCAGACTGTCTTGATACCAGAATAGGGAATTTTGAACCATCTGTGTGATCAAACTTTTTAGCCATATTGTAAATCTTGTCTCTGTGAATTGGATATTACCAGGGATCAATTCAACTCTGAATAACAGGGTATTTATGCATTCAAAGTTTGATGTTGATGATAGCCATTTTGGTCAGGACAATAAATGAGGACAAAAACATCCTATATGCAAGAAAGTTGATTTTCTGATTAATATAATGTGCAGATTGTCAAGTACAAAACACTGACATTTTAATAAAACTCTGCATCTTTCCAGAGACGTAAGTCCCTGTTCACTATAATATATTGGTCTGCATTTGCATTGTATTAACACTTATCTGAATAGCAATTTCCATTATTTAAGAATGTTTCAAATGAGGGAGGAATACCTTATTGATTAAGTTTGAAATTTAAGATAAAATTTGTACTGCTCCTTTTAACCAAAGCTCCATGTTCTAAGTGCTTAAAACTAAATGATACTTTGTCCCCTCCCACACTTTTGCTCCTCTCTTGGCTACAGCAAGGCAAGGTGAAATATGATTGTTAGAGCTGTTAAATGCATGTCTTGCTCTGGCCTGTTAAGACAGCACTATAATTGCATACCATTTCTTATGCACAGGGAAATAAAATCAGATCAGTGGACCATGAAATACTGCAAATGTAAGTTGTAGAAGAGATTGATAAATCCAGATCCATGTCTGAGGGTTTTTTGAGATGATGAGACACCAGTTGGGGGAGCAACTATCTTTTTAAGGCTCTAGTGGTGTTTCTGGCTCCACCTAGTGGAAGTGATGACTAATGCGCTCAATGAATATTTCCAGAGTGTAATTTGTTCTCTTAGAAGATGGATTGACTCCCTCAGCCTTGTTAATTGTAATGCCCTTGGCAGAGGCAGCATGAAAAAACAGGTGTCAATCTCCTCTAGAACTGAGTTTGTGCCTATAGAGATGGTGAGTGCTGATATGAACAGAGAACATACTGGCAGTGTAATAGTAGGCAGTGTGGCCTTAGCTCTAGGCCTTTGAAGTCTAAAAGCTCTGCAGGCAAAAGTGCCACTACTTTGAAATCGTGCAGGTGTCTGGCAGCGACCATGACTGCTCAGGAGTGGAGGCTGCACACCAAATTGGAAGCTAAAGGGTTTTTTAGCAGCCTGTATTTTTTGCTGCGCACCATCTTATCATCCTCTGCCAAAGGCAACACAGTCCTCCCATCTACACAAATACAACAGTGCAGTGTTTTTTACCCCTCACTGAGCCCGACTGGGTTGAGTTATGGTCTCATATCTGCCCACCAGCTCTATTTGTGCATATGAGCCTGCAGATACCTGATTGCTGTGCTTCTTGGGTTTCATCTAAACCAGTTAGTCAAGGTCAACTTTTGCACTCCCTTGCAGTGAGGGAAAGGAGAAGAGCTAAAGCCTCGAGGGTCTGTATTTTGCATACATTGGCACACAGGAAGTCAGACCAGTTTTTTTCCTCTGCTGGAAGTTGGGAGTGGCTGTGCCAAACATGATCAGTATTCCTGATATTTACCCTCAAAGGAAGGTACAATGTGATGGACACAGAGGAGGATATAAATGTCAGCAAATCTTTTGCACACTTGTGTCAGCCTGTCTCCTTTAAGGACAAGAAGTGGAACAAAAAATGAAGAAAACCAATGCTTATGTTATCTTGCAAATTGTTTCCTTGGTAGAAATGAAAGCATCGGTGTATAGATCTGAAGATAGTGTGGTTTATGAAAAACATATTTTTTCTACTAAATTAAATAATGGAGGTGAAAGACAGGAATTAATACAAAAAGAATGGCTTCAACCTCACTACTACTACTAAGTAAGAAATACAATATAAGTATAACTAAGTGCATAAATTCAATATAGCATGAACTCACAGCAATTAAGAGGTGATTTAGTGGTTCATTCCACTGTACAGAATGTCACCTGGGGGCAGCTGAAGTGATTAAGAGCTGTTTACATTCCTTGGCCCCATTTTTACCTAACATTAGTCACTTATAAATTGATAGGATGCTCAGGAAGAGAAAACAATTTGTTGCTAGTGAGCAGTGATAAGATGTAAAATGTAGCTGTCAGTAATAAACTTGCAGACTAAAAATAATCTGCTGTACTAGTTATAAATCTCTACCTACTTTCAGGATTGGTAGGTCTGCTAGATTGGTCTGCAATGGCTCCATTGTGATTTATGTATTTTTCAGCCATACACATTCAGTGCCTGCATCATTATCTGGCTGGGGCAGCCAGTTGACTGTGGGACACTGTCTGTCGCCCTCTGTCAGCTAAGAGATATTTAATAGGATATAATTGTAAACACAGTCGAGTTCAGTGCTGGAATTATACATATATTTGTTGGAGTGGGTGGTTCTCCAGGGATTCTGCAAATGCATCAGTTATGGCCTGTGGGCATAATATGACCCAAAACAAGTGTAAGAATACAAAGGTCTGCACTCCCAATATGCTCCTCCCTTCTTAATAGCAGCAGGGGAATAGAGCATATATATACATTTCAGGTCTCAGCTTTTGCATGGCATTGGATTAAGGGACTCTCAACATTTATACTCAGATGTGTATGAAATCATCACGCCATTACCTCCACAAAGTGGATCCAAAGAGACAAACCTGGCACATCAAGCACTTGTAATGCCATTCCTTACTCAGCCTGGTCTCTAATAGCTCAATGATTAAAAGCATAAATGTGGGGGACAATCTAAAGTCTGGAAAGAAGTATAGAAGAAGTTAAGGCCAGAGGGGGACACTGAATATAAACTGTACCAAAAAAAAAAAAAATCTGTCCTCATATCATCATTATCAGATTTTTAGCTTACAATTGCATTTGTGAATGGTGCTAAAAATTTCCTCATAAAGTAACATAGGTCATGCTCTCACTTGTGTAGATGTAAGGAGTTCTTTTGTATTTGCACTGGGAGCAAATATAACATCAATTCTTGAACTAAAGAATGTGTTTTGTGTTCTTTCATTCTCTGTCTTCAAGGACATATGTGTGAAAAACCTCTAGAGCATGAAAAAGAGTACAAAGTGCCCTTCATCAGTGCCTTACACTGGAGGGCTGAGACCTGAAACACACTGCATGAGCACCATTCCCCTGCTGCAATTAAGATGGAAAGAAGATAAAGTGAAGAAAAGAATGCTGGATGTGCAGACCTTTATATTCTTTTCATGTTTGAGGCCAATGGTCTTATAAACCTGTGTTAACAAAATCTGTTGGGAGAGCACAGTGACAAGTTTTTACTCAACTCTACAAATATGACCTAAAAAAGCCCCCAGTTGTCCCATTACCACCCACTCATTTATTTTCTACACTCGTTCAGGGCCACAGAGTGCACTATTACAGCATTGCAATAAAAAATTGCATTGCCTGTACTGTAGACTACATGAGCTTTACTAAGTTCCATTTTAATATTCACTTTCATAGGACTTAATCTAGGACATAGTATTATAACAGTGTCTTTGGCTTTTCAGTTTCCTTGAACTAAAAACTGAGCCTGTGTTAATGTTGATCTCTACAGCAATGTTTTAAGGCAAAATAAAAACAATTAAATGTAACATTCTGTGAAAATAATATCTGTATTGTAGAAATTGTGCTGTATTCTTATAGGAGCTGCCATCTACCACTCTATTCAAATAAGATTGTTGGATAATACACTGTTGACTTCTGACATATTTGGAGTTATATCTGAGAAACAAATACAGTATACAAATACAGGCAGTTTTTATATGTTCACTGGTTATGATTTGTAAGAGGCAGCTGGACCCAGATGTTTTAGAAAATTTAATATAGGGCAGAAGAGTGCACACAGTTTTATTGGGATTCATGAAAATGACACCAGCTGACTATTATAGGTTAACAACTGTTAATGTTTCACCAAATATGAAGGTTTATTGGTTTAGCTATAATTTTACTGTTAATAGGCCATATCAGTGGTTCTGCATTAATCCAGTTTAGTACAGATTACTTGTACTTAACATCACATCTAACCACTGCTACAGAGTTTTGGAAATGTGAATGTATATTGTACCACTCATGGCATCCAATGACTTCCATTCATTTTAGTGCAATATTAAAATCTCTTTGCACTTTAATGATACATGCCTCAGTTTAGAAGTTAAAAGCTGCAACAATTTTGAAAATAGTTGTCAATATCTGTATTGTGGTTCCAGCTTCTCAAATATGAATCTGGTTTTCTTAGTCTTCTAAGATACAAATTGAATAACTTTGGACTCTTGGTGGGACAAAACAAGACAACTGGAAACATCTCCATGGGTACTGGAAACTTGTGATCATTTTTTCAGACTTTGCTGACATTTTAAAGACCAAATCATTGATTGACCAAGAAAACAATCACTATATTAATTGCTAATAAGAAACAATAATCTAGATGTAGCATCAGATTTGTAAACAATCACAGTAAGTAGCAAGGCTGCATTAATTCCTGTCAAAGTGACATTGGATGATGGCTGGATGGAGACGGAGGTGAAAAAAAAGAATCAGAATCTTAATGATAGTTGTCAGCAGACATGCAAGGAATACTTCATCTGTTTATTTATTTTAGCAAGATTAAGTTGTGTCATTGAGGGAGGCGAGTTTGCAAGCAGTTGGCAGCCCTCATAGATGATACATATTTATAATATAGTATATACACATCAGAACAAATGAAGAAAAAAAGAATATAGGGGATTTATAAATAATATATAAATGTATGTATAAAAATTTTTCATCATTGACATACGTTAAAAAAAAAAAAGTGAAAATCCCAAATGTTGACACGCCGAGTGAGTGATTATGTCGTCACATCCTGTCGTCTGTAGTTTTTTACATCCGGAAGGTGGGGCTTTTGTTACTGGAGCGGTTTGCGTTAGGAGAGCCAATGCCTCGATATGCTCTTTTAATGCAGTTGTCAAGATAGCATCAACCGAAGGCAGTAAAACGAATCCTCCTTTGGTAAGGCTTCAGAAACGTCTTAATGGAGTGGGATAAGTGGGTGTTTATTAACAAGGCATTTAGGGAGTAAAAGAAAATAAGAAACCACACCTGTTTTAAGGAAGAACGAGCGACTAGTGGACCAGAGGGTGACCGCTTATGATACAATTGGTGCAGTTAAATTTCCATTTCGTCTTGGTTTTAACTGACTAGTTCAAATGTATTTTCGTGTTAGTGTTTTAGTTTAGTTAGCTGTTAATTGCGCCTGTGTTAAAAGATTACAGCCTAAGACGTCATGTTGATGGTAAGTTATCGTTACATTAGGTTAGCCGCCAGTCACTGTTTGATTAGCCTCACTGATGTGGAGTTTTGTATTGTTTGTGGCTGCAACGTCAGTTTAATGAATGATATGATCGAATATGTTTGAATGTGTCGTTATTCATTTAACTAACGTCGTGGTGCCGCGGTACGTTGTTTAGCGGTAACGGTAGTCACATAGTCAAAGTCCGTGTTTATGAGGTTTTGTGGTGATGGTCAGCTGCCGTTACTCACTGTCGTTAGCTTGCAACGCCAGTGTAAGGTCAAAAATTGAGTTAGCCTACGGTGTGTGTTTGACAGGTGTAACTTTACCGTTATCGCAGGGTTTAGTTAAGATAATGTTACGCTTGATTAGTTGTTCAAATGAACTGTTGTACTGTGTATTTGTGGAGGATTACTCCGACTGGTTTGTGCTGAAAAGTTTTCTTTCTGAGATGACACACCCAAGCTGGCTCATGGTTTCTTCAGCTAGGGTTGGTGTAATCCTTGCTGTCAGCAAAACGGCCAGTTTCTGTAATAACAATAATTACAGTGTGAAGGTAGTGTATAGGTAATAGTGTTTTTTCCTCCATACCATTTAGACATGTATCACTTAATTTTGCCCATTGTGTCAAAATACAGAGAGGTCAAAGTAGTACAGAAATATAAACGTGGGGGCGATTTTGTCAACTGTCCGTGAAGAATGTTTATATATACAGCATACTGTAATGAAAGATAAACATCTCTTTTGTGTTGAGCAGTGACTTTTGTGTTTACTGATGCTCCATTTTGTAGATGGGGGTAACGTTTTCAATTCTTATCAGCTCTTTTTTTAAGAGGCAGATTGAGGGGTTGAGGATAATAGTGGCAAAGCAAATGTTCCATCTCATTATAATATAAGCTCCTTTAATTCTTTTTATTTTTGTGTGTGTTTGGGAAAGATATCATCATCCAGCTTCATGAGTCTCTAGAGTGAAAAAGGCATAGATTAAACAACTCAAAAAATATTTAAACATACAGTTTCATGATTTTTTCTCCGTAGTCTTACAAACAGGAATTTGTAGTTCAGTGATGCAGTAGGGATGTGCTCTGCTCTAGATTTGTCATTTATTTGATAAGTGCAGTGAGAGAGTAATTGATTACTTAATCAGTGCTTGTTGGCTTTCACTTGTTGAGAGCTATATGTCAACATCCCGTGTTATCCATGAGGAAAGCTTGTTTGTTGTTGACAGACTTTGCAATACAGAACCATTAGCTGGAAAATTCCCTTGACAAGAATCTTGGCCTGTCTGGCCTCCCCTAAAACTGAGAGGGGATTGCTTGATAATAAACAGTAACCTACTCAATTTATTGTGTAGCTGATTGTAAAAAGTGCTATTGTAAATGCTTGTCAATGAAAATCAAATACATAGTGAGGCTGCAGTTTATTAAAATGACACGGTAAAAGTGGTAATATGTGTCAGGATTACTTCTTGATTATTCTCACATTGTCTTGTATGAGATTTGTAAAGATTATTCATTGAAACCACCGATCCTCTTGGGGCCTCTTGAAGACCTGCTGAGTAGGAATAAACATGCTTGAATCAATCATAGTGCGTCTTGTGGTGGAGTTCGAGGTAAATATTGAATCTCCGGCTACACCCTCTATAGCTAATAAGAGCCAAGCTCCGCTACTGCATCTGAGACCCGCTGTGACTTGTTTGATGTATGACACTATTTACTGGGGCGTATACATGACAGTTCACTTATGTGCAGAAATGATGCCTGCTGATCACACATAGCAAACAACCATTGGCAGGTGTCATGCATTCGACCACAGTGTTGCTCACAGTAAGTTTACTCTGCAAATATAATAAATCATGCTCACTCTCAATCAGAGTTATTACACTGAAGAAAAAAAAAAGAAACAGTTGAGAAAATTCAGAATTTCAAGGCAACAAACTTCAGCATCATTCTTAATAGGTTTAGACTTTGAGTTTATCCAACTCAGAATTTTGATTGCTGTTAACTTATTCCAAGTCAGAGGAATATATTATTATATATTATAACAAATATTGACTGAATACTGGCTATTGATTGAAGAAAATAGTTTTTCCCACATTCACAAACTCAAGAAGCCAAGTTCACAGAACTTTTTCTCATTGTAATGAATCATAAGTGAAGACTCAAAGTTATCAGAGCTCTCTCATGTTTGTTGAAACAAGAGACAACCATGACTAGTTGCCACAATTTAAATTTTTACTTTCATTGCCAATCATTTGAGTTTTTTAGAACTAACAACTTGTAATTGTTAATTGTGAATAATGATATTATGAATAATAAGAATATAAGTAGTAGTCTTTACAAGATTACAGTTGTTGTATGACAGTGTACACTGAACTAGCAGATGGTTAAAAGCCTTGGAGGATGTTGTCAGTATGAGCGAGATCTCAGAGTAGAAGTTGAACATCACTCTGCGGTGTATAGTGCCAATACTTTTTCTTAACCTCTTAACCAACTGAGGAAGATTAGTGAACATAGCTGTTGTAAGTGAGGTCTCTCACATTTCAGAGTCTGAAAAAGTTACCTTTTGTATCCCTAGCTGAAGTTTGTTGGATGGCTAAACCTGTGAGTCAGGTTCAAGTCAGACACATCACCATCAACACGTCTGGAATGACATGTAGTCAGCCCCTCATAAACAACTTGTGACTGAAATGCTGATGCCAGCACAACATTTTCAGGGAAACAAATTCAGGATTTGTTTGGCAGTCTTTTAGGGCTCCAGGTTTTTAAAAGCTGATGCAGATGGTTTTGTTTTGGAGCTATTGATGGGTGGTATTCTTTATATATTCTATAATTATTTCTTTTACAGACTGCTGTTTCAGAGTTTTCAGGAAAAAGCCTTCAACAACATTTTGACTATCACAGGAAGTAAAAACTCTCCCGTGAAACCCAGACTAATGCAATAGGTCAGTGCCTTGATCGGCATTGACCAGTGCTGACAGCATGCAAACAACAACACAGCTGGCTTTTGTTTAATTCTGGCAAAGTACAGCTTTCTGCACAGTTGTAGATCTATAGCAGGTCCTGTGAATGAGGCTGTACTGGCCCCACATTCCTCCTCTTTTCTCTCTCAAGACTGTCTGGTTGTTTATATGTTCTCAGAACATGTCTTCGTCTCAATTCGACTGATTTTCTTGTTGTTCCTTTCACTGTAACTTATCAGATTATGACAAACGTTTTGTGCAAGGCTTAATTTCCTTTGTTTTGGAAACAACCTAATTGTCTCATATCACAGGGCTCCAACTGCCTTTCTGATCAGTTTTCCATTCTCTGATGAGGTTCCCGAATGACCAGGGTTCTCGGTGTGTAATAGCTCTGGAGTCTGAAAACCTTCTGGTAATGATGTTGGCAGTGGAAGTGGAGGGCAAGGGCGGAAGGTCCAGTGCAAGGCATTTTTTACAGGACTTGTAAAGTGAGTCATTATGTGCAGGAGATGGTGATGTAGATAAGTGCATACCAAACTGCCATCAATTGTCTGCTCTCTGTCAGTAGGGAGGAAGGGAGGTTTATATATTCTGTGTGACTGTCACTTAATTACTATATGAACCATGCTTGAGGAATTAAAAGATCATTTCCCTTGTGCAGAGTGCTGAATACCCAGGGAGCTGTCATACTATAGAAAATGCTTCTGTACATCCGGCAGATATTTGCCGATCCTGTCATTTGACAGAATATAGGCTCTATTTCACAGTGCTTGTACAAAGGAGCATTTTTATTTGCTTGTTAAGTGTAAAATTATGAAAAAATGAATCTTCCTATTGTCTATTGCTCTTTAAAAATGTTACCAACTGTTTTGCTGATTGCAAATGCGTTATTTTTGGTAATTCCCAACTCCTCTCTAAGATCTGTGAATTAGACAATTACACATTTTTTCTCTCACAGGGGAATTCATTACCTAAAGGGTGGAGTGATTTTTCTTCCCCCAAGGCAGCCAATTTGACATACTGGCAGAAATGCAGTGGATGTGATTGCTGTGTGTATGGGATCAAGTGCATCCTTTTTCCAACAAGGAAGAGGAACAAGTTATGCAAATATTCATTTGCAGAACACAATAATAACTGTTTTTTTTAATCAATTCCTCTTAACCCACTGCTGGCATTCACTACCAAAGGGCCTCTTCATCTCAGTTAGAAATGTAAAAAAAAGAAAGAAAAAAAAGGTATGCATCATAGCCAAAAGAGCCACAAACAAATGCCAAATATACCATGAGAGCACAAGACCTGTGGTTACTTTGGTCCATTTGTGGCTACTTACCTTTTCTCCTGTATTATTTTATAATGGTGAGATTATTCAATGGGAAGAGAGAATATGGAGCAAGTTGCCATAATCATCTTAACTACATCATATCCATATGGTGTACAATTTACGCAGTGTCGTGGTGACTCTAGATGGATGGACAGTCCAACTGTAGACTAATATCTTTGTGGTAGCTAAACTAGCAGGGTTAGCCACAGCTAAATACTGCTCCTATAAAGCAGGTCCAGAGCAGTGGCTAGCATAGCAACATGGCTGCTTTCAAACTGAAATGTTCTCAAACGTTTAATGATGAAACAAAGTTTTGTGCTTGAGGGGTTTTTATCACTTGAATCACTTCATTTCCTTTGAGTAATCATTGATGAAGTACCTATTTAAAGCATGTATCAAGTTTGAACAAGTTTATTTCTAATGTGAAATTAAATTAGAGTAGCGGTGCCTTGAAGGTAGAAAATCTGTGTTCAAACCTAGCACAGTTAGAAAATGATGAGCAGCAACCTATGCCGTGTTAGGTTAATCAGCTTGCCTATCTTTTCTCATTTGGCAGTGTCACCAGCATACTAACACAACATTATCATGTTAATATCCAGAGCCTGACAGACTTGAATTTGCTATATATACCCCGCAGTGTGTGGTACACAATTTGGGTATGTGGAGGATATGTTCAGAGTGGAGAGGTTTGAAATCTCTGTCATCTCTCTCACCTCTTCACTCAGCCTCTATTTTCCTCCACACACCTGCACACTGAATGCTCTCTGTTCTCTCTCAGACAAGATAGATTAGATAGATACTTTATTAATCCGCATGGGAAATTCACAGTTCCAGCAGCATCAACAAACTTAAGATAAAATGCAGTAAATATTGGGAATAATAATAAAAACACTGCTAATAAAAAACACAGTGAAGAAACTTCAAGTCCAGTGCAGAGTCCAGTGCAAACAGAATGCAGGTGCGAGGCTATCATTTCATCATCATGCAGTGAGAGAGTTGTCTCAGCCCATAAATGTATTCTTGTGTGGCCATTTATGTGTAAGTTGGTGTCAGAGACAGCTGGATTTCACAGAACAGTTTACCACCTCTGCTTTCTTATCACATCTACTGTATTTAAGCCGTAGTCTTCAGTATTTAGGAGTGAGATTTACAGGCACTATAGGCCCCATGAACACATCTGAGCTGTGAGGGATAGCGGGGGAAGTTAGGTCATTTATTTTTTTCTGTAGTACTGTCATGGTTTACAGCTCTGCCAATTTTAAACCATGATGGCACCACAGGCCCCCAGCATGGTGTAGGTGGTACTGTTGTGTTTTCTGTCAGGCAAAGGAAAAAAAAAAAGCAAGCTGGAGATAAGTAGTGGGCAGCTGGGAGTTACTCAGCAGGAACGAATAGATTTGTCTGTGAATGCATACTGAGATCTGAACTCTTCTTTCCATCCACCCTGAGTCAGTCCAGTGGAATGCTTAGGTAATGGGAAAGGCATGAATGTTTGTATAATATTGTATCAACTGCCGGGAGATTAGAAAATATATCTGGTGTGTGTCTCAGGCTAAACCCCAAAAAGCTTATTCCTCACAATATTTCTGTGTAATAACGTATGTGCTGTCTACATACAGTACCTCAACATGGCGTGATGTTTTGCATGAGTCATTGTTCTGACATTAAGGGGGATCAGTGAGCACTGCACTACATTTGCACCTCGATGATTATTTCCACATGAATAAGAAAGAAAAAAAAGGTTTAGAATAGCAATGTATTTGAAAATGCAGCCCACTTAGAGTTGCTGAAGTAGGAAGGATTGTAGCACAGAGAGGATTTAGCTGCCCAGTTTCATCAAAGGCTCCTCTGTGCACTCCACTGGCCAAGAGTTGTTAGTATGCACTGTGGGTGCTGTTGTATACTGTCTTTTAAGCCAAATCACTTTCTGATCTTCACTGGCTATGACCATGATAACTGCTATGTCTCCTTGACTAAATACGTTTCTGCTCTGCCTCCACTGTCATTTGCTGTTAAATTAAGCATTGTTGATTGCTGTGTGATGAACAAACTTTAGGATCTTGAATCCCAGTTGTTGTGTGTTTAGGAAAATCTATTCTTACACACAACTCCTGACTGTGGTGATAGGATATATTGTTTTGGCCACAGCAAGATGTAATTATGACCATGTAAATAGGTAGGTGTCCAGAATGCAAGGGCTCAGCTCTTCCTTCACATTTTGCTGGAGCAGAAGACCATTTTCAGGTATTAGTGAGAGGGGCTGGGTTTGCTTTGCTGGCAGCAGAATTATCAAGGGAAGATCTGTTTAGATAGAACAAGAGGCAGTGGTTGTTCTGCAAGTAGGTTGAATATGACAACATTTTTGAGAGGAATAGTTTTATCCCTTCAAAAGATATCACATCCTGTAACATCTGTTGAATATTCACAAAACATCACTGCTACACCACTGTGTTTCAACACAAGGCCACCTCAGAGTGTCTTGGTTGACTCAGTTGACCAGTACCAATGATGAGAGAAACGGCTACACTGAGCTAATCTCTTTGTCAGATCCTTGGAATTTGGAGACTTGTTACTGGGCCAGAAAAGGTCCTGTTTTCTCCATTAGATGGGGAGAGGAAATCCCCTCACCCCAGTGACCTCTGGAATGCAGAGAGAGAACGAGAGTCATCAGTTTCTCTGCAGCCATGGCTCAGATATCTTGAGTTTCCAAATGCACTTAAATTCACTAATTTTGTTTCCGCCAGAGTGGGATCCAGGCATCTCACTACATGACGTTGAATCAGACCATCACTACAATAACACTTGGTTTGTTTGTACCAGGTAAACTCAGAGCTTCTGCACTTGTGAAAAAGAGTTAGAGAGTTACAGATAATACCTAAGGAAAGAGAGTGCTACTCTTCTCTGAACATGAGCTGATGAAAAAAAGGATATGTCCACCAGTCAGCATTTTCATGCCTTCAGAATCAGCTGATTAAATTATAAAATAATTTGTAATAGTATGTCAGCTGTTTTTGATCAGTGCCTAATCAATCAAAGCATACATAGAAAAGAACATGACTGGTGAGAGAATGGCCTGGTAGCATCAACATGGGTTCTTTGGCTCTGTCTGCTTGCTGTAATCTTTTATTAGCATCAGTGTGAGCGCTGGCAAACCTTGGTGCATCCCTGCCAAAGCGTTAAGATGAGCAGGGAAGGAACACTGGCCTATTCTCCAAAGGGAATCTTAATGAATTCCTGAAGCCCAGACAGTGCTGGTGTCATCTATATTTCAAGAGCTTAGCAACCAGAGTGGTCTGTTTGGCTGTACCCCTCTCTCTCCATAACCCAACATCTCCTGAAAAAGACCAGTATGAAACAGAGTGCACTCCCATATCTGGGACAGGACTAAATATTAATTCCTCTATTGCCAGTGCCCCCGATTTTAACCTTGCTTGCAACTTGTGTTGAACTGCAGCTGGTGGAAATATGGCAGAACCTCCCCCACCCCCAAATGCCAGAACTTCCTTTGGAAAGTCTGCAGTAAGCACTTTCTTGTGCTAAGGGTTTTTTTTTTTTTTTTCATCCAGTTTATTAAATGTGATTGCTTTATTTGTAGCACTGGAGTCTGTGTGTACATGCACATAGGAAATTGGGTTACAAGTGAATTATTTAAATGATGACCCCTACGCATGTGTTGAATTGGTCCTTTCAGGGGGTGTGTCATTGTGTGTTTATGTTTGCGTGGATATCCTTCCTATAAGCCCTTTCACTGGGCTGGTTACTGATAACAAAGACAGGAAGAGCACAGGTCAGACTTAACTTCCTGGTCAGGGAGAGTGGAACCATGATTCCACATCCTCAGCATCCATAGCCGTCATGCTATATCTTTGGCATACTGAAGTGGGGGTTCGTTTGATGCAAATCGCATGTTCTGCTTTTGGACAATGCATGGAAATGTTGCAGCAAATGGCCACATGCACAAGTGCACATCCCAAATCATTTCTATCTATTTTCACACAGGATTTTGCAGTGCTTACGTGGAAATCTTAAGCAGCTATGGAAATCCATAATCCTGTGTTAATACTAAGACCACAGGATATTATCTATTTGGTTGATCTCCTCGAGACAGTCTCATTGGGTCAGGATACATCCTGTGATGAAGAAGTACAGGATTTCCCTCTTGTCACATTTTCTGTCATTGACTTAGAGCTATCAACGATTACAATAAAAGGCAAAATGCCAGAGCCCGTCTCTAAAGGATTAAATGATCATTAAAACTGCCATCAGTGGCTGTTTTAATGACCGTTTTAATACAGTGTGCCATTACAGTCAAAGCAGGGATGCTTGGATTGAAGTTTTTGCCAATATCCAATCATTTTTATGGTAATATCAGCTGATACAGCCATAAATATTTTTCATTGCTTTGCAATAAGATCATAGTTCTATTTATCACAAATTGAACAGAAATTGTGATGATCTGCAGTCAGTGGTGATGTGTGCTACTGACTGCCTATATGCAAGAAACATACAGTACATTCTGTGTAACAGATAATTTATTAAAGCAGGTGGACCCTCAAATACTTGAGTTTTAAAATACTAACTAGTGTGTCAGTGTTGACAGAAGTTTTTTGTAAATATCAAAATAAGGTTATGTGCTTCCTTAAGTCCTTAAATCACACAAGTTTGAACAGAAAAGTCAGCAAGAAATTCAACTTTACAATTCTGGCTAGTAACTGTCACAATTAAATAGAAATAGCCTATTATGTCTAAAAAGAAAGTGTTAAGAAAATTAGATATCATGGTAATCAAATCATAGTGACAACAAATTCTTAAGCAGTCAGAATCCACTTGGAGTCTTGGTTGTAATACAAGGGTTGTTTGAAAAAATGCACAGGCAGCTCAACTCTAAAAATGGTTATGCAGGAAGTTTTTAGGCCAATACCTTTGTGTTTCTGTTTCTGGGAGTTGAAAATTGCAAATCAGCACTGTCTGAGAAAGTGGTCCACAGCAGGTATGACATTACCATTACTGTCAAAATGGTGATCACTGAGCTCCTTCTCCATCTTGGTGAAGAGGTAGTAGATTGAGGGTGCCAAATCAGATTAATATCAGATTAATAGGGTGGGTGTTAGATGAGTTCAAATCCACATTCAGTGGATGACTGCACAAAGACCGATGATGTCCAGTTTCTCAGACAGTGCACATGTAACATTCTTGATACAATCATTTCCTGTCCGCCCAAGTCAAGACATGACAGGCAGGTATTTACAGCATAGTCAATTTGCACTCTGTTGGAAGTTGTGTCCGACAGAAATAGAAGATATTGCGAAGTCAGGCAAAAGCAATTGACTCTGAGCTTTCACCCTCTGAGGGCAGGGCCGTTATAAAGCAGATGGATGACCAGTGACGTCTATCTTCTGAGTTTAGCACATAATGCCCTGTTTTAATGCATCCCTAAATGCCGTCTTGCAGTGTAGAATGATAGCTTCATTACTACTGATCAGCTGCAATGACCTTTTGATGGCGAACTTTATAAAGTTCTAGGATTCATGAGTAGGCTATTTGGCACTTTAATGGGGGTTAGGATTCAAGACTTGTTGGAACAAAGCCTAGTGCCTTGGCACAGCAAGTTACTGTCACAGAGAAAGCTGTTAAGTAACAACTGCCATCTGTCCCTGCACTTGTCCCCACACTTCCGTTCTGTGTATGTCGTTTATTTACTGAAGGCACTCATCTGTTTCCACTTTTGTCATTCACAGGTTGTGTCAGGGAGTGTTGGGGTGCATAGAAGTGTGTGCGTGTGTGTGTGTGTATGTGTGTGTGTGAGAGTGTGTGAGAGAGACACAAAGGAGAATCCAGTGATGGCTACCGGTAAAAGTAAAAACCAGAGCTCTCTGGCACTACACAAGGTGATAATGGTGGGCAGTGGAGGTGTGGGGAAGTCAGCCCTCACCCTGCAGTTCATGTATGATGAGGTGAGTCCGCACACCCTTATTAACAACTTAATAACTTCTATGGGTTCAAGTTGACCACAACAGAAAGAAAAGCAGGGGTTTTTCTTAGTCTAGTTAGTCTAATTAGTTCACTTTATTTATTTAGCCAGTGTCCCAATCTAGATATCACTCACCAGTTTAAGTGGTTGAGTTAGTCAGCACTTCTTATAAAAGCTTCAAATATAATGCCCTTTAGTGGTTCACCAAAAGAAAGCTTTTAATGTGAAGCAATTGCCAAAAATGGTGTCTTACAGGAAAGTAAGAACATGATTGTAGGAACAACAGCAGCTCTCATATCACAAAGTTTCCTAAAAGGTTTACAACGTAGGGATTGTTGTAAAAAGGACACTTCTCTCTTGTCCATTGCTTGCTTGACCACAGTGATTTGCTGTGACAACGACACTCAACACACGTGAGGGCAGAGACAGTCAGTTTTTTATCCAGCAGAATGTCAGCATCATTTTTCAGTCATCTGTTTGATGTCCATTCGAAGGCTTGAATGCACTTCCATGTGGCTGTCTACACCAGCTGCATGCAGTAACTGCTCATGCTTTACTGTTGCTTTATGCGTGTAAATGCAACTTGTAGCATGTTTTAAGCTCCAAAAATCTCTAAAGAAATTAATCTTTTCATCCCCAGTTTGTGGAGGACTATGAACCCACCAAGGCAGACAGCTACAGGAAGAAGGTGGTTCTAGATGGGGAGGAGGTCCAAATTGACATCCTGGACACAGCAGGCCAGGAGGACTACGCTGCCATCAGGGACAACTATTTTCGCAGCGGGGAGGGCTTCCTACTGGTCTTCTCCATCACAGAGCACGAGTCTTTCACTGCCACTGCTGAGTTCAGGTACTGATGCCAGCATGGAAAATTTTGTGCCTACTTGAACCTCTTACAGTGAACAGAAGAGGAGGATAGCTAGTTTTTGACTGCTATATTGGTGTTGGCCCTTAATTACTTTCAGGGGCATAAAGCAGCCACTTAAAAGTAGGTATGTCCCTTTAATTTCCTTGATTTATCTGCCAGCACCAGGTCCTTAATTACTTATGCAAATCCAGGTTAGAAGATTGTTTAGGAGCTCTGCATTTAGAAAACAGTACCTGCACCACAGCTTTGCTTTAATGGTTTTTAATAGTGTGTTATGTAATATTTGTAAGAGCAGTGTCACTGTGGATCTGTTGTGGCAGGAAGGGTTTGATAGGATTTAGACAGCTTCCCTTCATCCTCAGCATGAACAAAATACTGGAGCTCAAATGCAAATTTCAGTCAACAGCACTAAAGAATCATGCACACCTCTAAAATGTTGATGAACTAGAGGCAAAGTGACTGTCACTGTATCTATCCCAAATGAGGCCCACTCTCTAATGCTCGCTGTAAGTCTAGGAATTCTTACTACTTAAAATTGGGAATGAGTTCAAGCAATTAAAAAGAACTTTTGGTTTTTTTTTTGTTTTGTTTTTTTAACAGTAAGCCTACCAGAAAACACTGGTCAAAGATCACTCACTTAAAAGAAAGTACCAAAAATACACACACCTGTTCTGTGTCGACAGGGAGCAGATCTTGCGGGTGAAGGCAGAGGAGGACAAGATCCCTCTCCTGCTGGTAGGGAACAAATCGGACCTGGAGGAACGCCGACAGGTATCCGTGGAAGAGGCCCGAGGGAAAGCTGAGGAGTGGGGTGTCCAGTATGTAGAGACATCAGCCAAAACCAGAGCCAACGTCGACAAGGTGCATCTATACACACTAAATACTTTGACATATTAAGGGTCACCTAGTATACATGAGTCACTTAGCATACATGCTTATAAATTGATGTATATTCAAATTTTATCATTTATCATTTGTATATCAGATTTGAATGTTATGACAATTACAGAGTCTAAACATTTAACCAGTTTCTCCTTTTTTCTCTCCAGGTATTCTTTGACCTGATGCGTGAAGTACGAGGCAAGAAAATGTCAGAAAACAAAGACAAAAATGGGAAAGGAAAGAACAAGAAGAACAAGAAGAGTTTTAGGGAGAGATGTTGTTTACTTTGAACTCTTCATGGACCTTAACACCCCACAATACAACTGCAGAGGTGGGGAACAAAACAGAGCGTCCTTGCCATTGTCATTCAAATGAAATGTAATCTTTTTTAATAGCTGGTTATAGTTTAGTGTCTAGAACAATCTCAAACACTTTTTTGCCATTTTTAATTGATAATATCTGAGTAGCTGTTTCATTGGAAGATAACCACTGTTGTGACTGTGACTTGGACTGCAGTGCTTGATGGCTCATAGAGAGCCACTGACCAAACTGCCACTGACACTAATTCTGCTGCTCAAGACAGTCTCCACTGTTTAACTCAGCGATTATACTGCCTTTAACTTTGGTTCAGTGTGTTTTACACCAGAATTGTTGAGTCTTTGTCAAGTAAACAGTGCTCTTAATTACTTTACCTTCTCTTAATCTTGCAGCCTGCATCTTGTTTGTCTTATTATAGACCCCTTGAGCCTATGATCATCGATTTACAAAGAACTCTAATGCTGCTGTCTGTCATATTTCTAATCATTAATGATGATAATGTCCTGTCTGTTGAAGATGTTTGCCTCATTCATCTGTCCTGACTCGTGTATTCAAATCATGTTTGGAACGACTGTTTAAACTGGAAGTTTCAAATGTTTTCATTCTTGAGGCTGCTTTTACAGATTTATCTTTTCCAGTTCATCCAACAATTTGTGATTTTCAAACCACAGACGAATCATACAGTCAGAGGATTTGTTTCCAAACAGGGTTATTTCATGATTGAGTTATGATTACCACAATCACTCAATCACAAGATGCTTTGCAGGACTGGTGCAGAGTAAAATCTTTTTAAATCTTTGAATCTTTTCTTTGACTCTAAATCAAATATCTCAAATATCTGGCAGATGTTTCATCATGTGATATTTTGAGGCTGTGAAAAGAAAGCCGTAATGTTGCTACTAGCATTATTCTGAAGGTAAATGAATGCTAGTGACTGAAAGGAGAGGACCTGTTTTTCTTCATGGTGCCCTGACATTTTCATGTAGTCTGACTTTTTCCACCCTTCTTATGGTGCAGATTATTTCCTGTTTTACATGACTGTTGAAGATTGGAGTCTTTGCTGGGTCTGTGCTGTGAGACAGGTGTTGACAATTCAGGAGGCCGTCATGCTTCTGGTCCACGATGCCATTATAATCAATGGCTGCTTATTAATCTGAACATTTTTTTTATTCTTGGGTCTTTTGAATAATATGCACTACATTGCCAGTACCTAAGAAGTGGACTTCATGCTGAGTGGTGTCACGCTGGAGATTTTGAAACAATTTGTGCCAACAACAATTACAGAAAAATCCAACTATGTTTGCAGATGTACAGTATGTATGTTGATTACGTGAGTGTAAGTGCAGAAAACCCTAATACCTTTCTGTGTCTGTTAGAGTGAAGCTTTGATGAGGGTGTCAACTTCTTAACTGTTGTTTAATCAAGTGCTACAGTGAACAAGATGTTTCTACCACTGCCTGAACCATTCTTTGTAACATGTCCTCCTTTTTTCTTTTACTTCCTGTTACTGTGAGTATGCTTCTATCTCTCTGCAGTGAGAGTGTTGCCGAATAAATGCTTTTGTTCTTTGTAAATACTGGGCATTATTTCGTCTGTAAAAACCCTCAAAACAAACATAGAATGTCAGAGGCTCCTGTTGAGCAATTGTTTCGGCCATTTTTCTTTTCTAGAACCGACATTGTGGAGGTAGACAGGAAACAAAGGGAAGGAGAAGGGTAAGCTATGCAGCAAGGGTCCTCCGGCTGGGAGTTGATCTGTGGATGTTGGCTGGTTCTGCACTCCAATTCTGATTTTTATATTTCAACCATAGCAACATATGATTTACATTTTGTCTAACTGAATGGTGAAAATTGAATAGGCTTGCACCAAAAGACTTGGTGCTACATATTGCCCTCCATTGGCTGCCAGAGGTAATGGAATTACTTAATGTATGGACACTGTACAGTTACTTTGGCATTAACCACTGAAGTGAAATGTTCCGGTTGTCATTTCTTGTCTGCTTTGGGGCATTCTGTGCCCCAGTTTAGTCAAATATCCCACCAGTTACTCACTTTGCATTGATTGTTCCTCTGCCATCTAGAAAACAGTGCCAAAGGCCTGTTTTTCTTCAATTTGACAGTGATGTACGACCACCACTTGTATTAACCTTACATGCTTACCTTACACGGCAGGAATGGTGTAACATCACCCTCAAGATGAACCAGTCGTGGACTCTCATCGCTGAACCCCTGGGGGTGGCCAGGTCAGTGAAACTAATTTTATAACGTGAAAACAGGGTTGGCTACATCACCAGGCGAAGACTGACCATATATCACTTTGAAAATAGTTTTCCTGTGAAGGATAAGGATAAGTGTCTTCCCTTTATGTTATGTAAAAGGAATGAATGCCACTGATTTGTAGTGTCACTACATGTCCTCTGTTGCTAAAAGTGAAAAATCATTTTGTGTTCCACAGCCGGTGGTCCACTGCCCTTGAGATCCAAGTAAGACAAGGACTAAAATTTACCAAACAAATGCCTGCAGTATTCCTGCAGGGACTTACTTGTGTCTCTGTTACTCAAAAATGAGTTTATACGTAGTGACCTTATTCTGCTTTATTTTAAAATCTCATGTAGTATTCCTGCAGGGATGGATGATTTGCAGTGATATTTCTATAATCTCCTGGGAATAGAGTCCATCTTTTCCAGCACTATTTTAGCATTAAGTCCCCCTACAGTGTCAAAACTTAAGTATCCCTCATGTCCTCAAATCAATTGCCTATTTGTTGGCAATGCAGCAGCTCCACACTGTGCATCTTAACAGCATCAGAGATAAGACTGTTACTTCTCTGCACTGAAGTAACAACTGGGAATTGTATATTTACAATTATTGATCAGACAGGCCAACACCAGGTGAATTCAAAATGTTCACCTTTAAAAGGCAGAGTGCAGAGAAAAATCCTGTAGTAATTTAAACCTGTAACATTAATGGCAGCCTCTGTTCCACATTTACTGCATGTTTCACATAAACACACTAATCCCCCGCAATTTATATCAGCGTTGAAACCAACCAGGTTTGAAAGCCTGTGGCAGCATTTCCACCAGAGAAGCTAAACATGTCACAGCTCCGATAAGCACATTTTACCTGCCTGACACTCACCTCTCTGGATTTCCACTCTCCCCCTGTACCTCTAAGTAGGGAGATTAGGTGGTCTGTTAAACCCGCAGGAAGGCACTTATTTAGAAATATATGAAAGGGCAAAGTGAGCTAGGCTAATGACCGATGCAGTGTCATTGGCGCGCTCTGGGGTCTTTTATCATTCTGTAGAGAGGGCCCCCGTCCTCTGAGTAACCCTCATTATATCAGAGCTAATGTTGGGGATGAGGATGTTCAAGTGATAAAGCACCATCACAGTCCTTCATTATACAGAAAGAGAAACAGACTCGGTGGAATTGTGCTCGACCTGTAAGATAAATGCAATGGACAGAGAATAACTCCAATTTTAGCGACTGTGCCATATCCTGCTGTCTGCATGGTACGTCTCAAAGGAGAGACGAGTTCACTCTTTGACCATGGGATGGCAGTCTTGGTATTCTGTGGACCCAGTCTGCTGTTAGCTGCTTCCTGAATCATTAGTGCTCTTTCCACTACTAAGTTTCACTCAGTGGTGACTATTGACTGCCTCTCAATGAATGTTTATCAGTTCATGCAGAATTAATGAATAGTTCATAATTGTCTGTATGTTTATCTATCACATCAGTGTAATACAGGTAGTTAGATCTTTGTTTTTCATTTTGATGAAAAAGAAGAGCAGAAGAAGAGGGAGAACAAAGCTGATCCATATCATTAATTTCTGAATTAACGATACTCTCATATACAGTATATTAAGTAAAATATTTACTGAGTGACAGAGGAAAGTCAAAAACACAAAAAGCAGTTACTGTCCACTTTCAACAACACCAGTCTCCCACAGTGAACCATGACATTGGATCACACAGATATCAAATTTGACCATATTGACAGTCTCTGAAGAAGTGTATTGCTGCTATTATCACTGTCAAGAAAAGACAGCAAGGCTATCTGGACTGTCATGAAACATCAGCCCATACTTCTCCTACCTTGCATTGTGTGGCTTTAGTAGCAAATTACCAACTGCTTCACTGTACATCACAAATGACTTTCATTGGAGGAAAGAAAGCCTCTTTGAGCCATCTTGTATTTTCTCTGTCACACCTGCCGTTTAAAAAGTGTGAGTCGCTCTATCAGCAAATCATCAGTGCAGACAGTGTCTTCAGATATTCTTTATGCTGACTCTGTTTCTATGTGTGTGTGTTTGCACCAGCATGGGCACCCACTATAAAAAAAAAGACCACTGTATATGTGATGTAACAGGAATCAAATATTTGCTCATAAGTGTATCTTCAACAGGGTCATCAGAGAAAGTCATAGTTATCACTGTGCTCGGAAGTCCATGTAATAAGATGCATTGCCTTCATGTATGTTGAGTTCCTTGTTAATTCTTTAGTGAACAATTAGATATATGAAGTGTTAATGATGAAATCAGGGTATTAGTTCAACAGAAATAAAGGATACAGATGATGTCCGTACATCATCATGAATGAATGAATTGTCATAAAATTAAAAACCTTTCTATAATTTAATGAAATTAGTTTTTATTATGTGGATTTTTTCTTATTCTCATTCCTTCCTAATTTGTAGCTATATTTTGGCAGCATTTCTTGTATTAATATTTGCCCTCTGTATACTATCTTGTGATTTATTAGCCTACTAATATTTTGTTTGCTACTTTGACTACTTTTATTCTGAAACTTCTGCCTTGGAGTTGCAGCGTCTGCTACATAAATATGCTCTCATTTGTTTTGGACTAAATCCTGGCTTTTATAGTAAAATACTGGATATTTTTTTCTTCTCTGAGTCTCACACAGTTATTTAAATGAAACCATCTGAGAGGTTTAGGAGGGAAAATCAGGCTTTGGTGGAACTACTAACAATTCATATATGTCTGAAACCTGACTAGGTGCCCAAGCCAGAAACCGCTTTTATATAAGGGATTACAAGCCTAAAAGGTTTGGAGCATATAGGCTGTGCTTTAACTTGTCCTGTAAAACACAGGTAGAGGTAGAGGTCATGAACACCCGGAACTCCATTTATATGCATATAAACGCAGGTAATGTTTTAAAAAGTTCCATTTTTGGTCTTATTAGTGCTCTATAAAACATGGAACATCAAATTTTATCGACAAGCAGCTCTTATCACCACATAACAACACAGAATATTGAACTGTAGGAGAGCAGAGGCTGGCAGTAAACACAACTTAGCACGGTCCTCCTGTTTTCAGTAACACAGGAGGCACAAACTCATTAGCAGGATTTGATGTAACTCTTCATTGCGATTTAAATTAATGAAAGAAGCAGTCTAGCAGGACCAATTCGATGTTTAGGCAAACAGTGTGAATCAAAGTATATCATGCAATTCACAACATGCGCTTCTATAGCTGCAGGTGATATGTTCAATAAAGCCCATCACATCTCCAGCAGACCTGATCAGACTTTAACTTGGACAAGCAATAACAACATGACAACTGAAACACTCTGGAAAGAAACTTCCATTTAGCCTGTCAGAGATGTAATTTATACGTACAAAATTGTTAAAGATACTATAATTACTTTTGTTTTTGATGTACAAAATAATTGCCTCACTCTATACCTGTATAACTGCTCTGTTACTGAAGTTACTGAAGTCTATTCTACACATTGTGTGGTGTGGCTCTTGAACAGTCTCCTTGTGCACAGGATGTAATGCGTGTTTCATTTTCACCTCGGCTCAACAAAGAAAAGAAGTACAGACAATCACCTTGACTCACAAGTCCTACATAATAAAAAATGAAAACACTGTAGGCCACCAGTTAAATGAAAAAAGAAAATGTAAGAGGACATGTATTTTCCTATTTATCATTATAATAATATTTGGAATATACTTAGCAAATACTGCATGCCTCGAAATCTGTTTGTAAGGAAAAAGCTTAAATCTTTTCTTTTTTTTCCAAGGCTGGCTTGCCATTTTGAAAGCAGTGAGATTGCTCCATATTCTTTTTTTTAACAAACCACAAATCCCTTGCATTTAAATGAGCAGTTTTACACCTTGTGTGTTTCATCTTGAGCTTCAGTTCTTTCACCATCTGTGGCCATGGAGCTTCAAACAGGCTGCAGAATAAACAAAATGCTCTCTCACTGTTTTAATGCCATGTGTATATTCATATTTACTCTGAAATTATTAGCTAGTGAAGTAAACACGACACCTGCCTGGTAAGTACATAAAGTGCACAGTGAAAAGATATTTTTGTGTGGGAACTGAGTGCAAACTGTACATTTTTCTTGTTTTCTTACACCCAGTTTGCAATCCTTTGGTAACACTTTAGTGTTTTAAAGTTGAGTATTTGTCAATTATGACGTCTTCTTTGAAGCATTATTTTATATGATTACATCTGTGTTTTACTATACTGCCATTCATCATCCATTTATACACCAGCCTCCACTTATGCTCACATTTATAGTTGTAGACAAATATATAAAAAAACACTTACATTGCCTGCATGTTTACATCCTGCTCATAAATCCTAAATAATGGTGTTTAGAGTGAAGTGTTACTGATTATTCTGATTATGTGGTAATGCCAGAAAGCCAGAGTAAATCTTTACCAGCACATTACCCACAAGAGCTTGCATATATAAGATGGCCTTCCCTCTCAGCTGATTAACTCTTTGTACAGCCATCACGTATCTGCAGGGTCAAATTTGAGCACCAGAGTGTAATTACTGACGCCTGATCCACTGTGGGTAGTTTGATTAAATCTTGAACAGCCCCCACCAGCCTGCTGCAAAATAACAAAACAAACATACAGTGTGTGCTCTAGTGCTCACTGAACAGGTTGGTTGTGATTTCACCATAAAAGTGGAGTCCTGTCACTTATAAGCAGGTCTGATTAAGTCCTCACTCCCAGCGAGGCTGCCACTCTGGCCGCGTATAGTGAAGTTTCTCAATAGATTTTAGAGGCCTTTTAGGCAACCCACACATCCATACAAAATGGTGGATGACAAGGCAGCTTCAGACACTTTCTTTCAAGGTTGGTGTGCCTTTTTACAATGCAGGATAGTAAACATAACAGTGGTGATTTGCTGGCAGTCTTCATCAGAGGTTATAAGGGCCATGAATCTTGTTTTGCTCTCATTTACAACTATGCCATAGTCACTGCAATAAGCCTCAAGGTCTTGCCATTAATTTTTCTTTTGATATTTCCATAGTACTTTACACAAGAAGCTGTTGGTCATTCTTATCGGTATGTCTGCAGGTTGCGCAAAACCTTGTTGCTAACCTCCTGTGGCTGAAATTATAGTGGATCCACAATAAATGTTGCCAGACTGGATATTTCAGAGTGATGTAACAGGAATCAAATATTTGCTCATAAGTGTGTCTTCAACAGGGTCATCAGAGAAAGTCATAGTTAATGCAGCCATGTGAAGGCTAAAAGAAGCTGTTTCATTCCCAGTTTGGTGGTATTGCCCCTATCGAATGCACAGGTTTGACACCATTTAGGTCCAGCTGGAGCAGCACTGCCTGTAGATGCCTTTTCAGTCATTTATAGTTAAAGCAGGTTTAATCATCATTTAGTCGAATTAGGCCGGGTAAGGTCCCATTGTAATTGCTGTGGGTCGTAGGTCTTTGATACTCTAGCAGACTCACCAGCACCTCTGCTCACATGGTGCATCAGTTATCAGGAGGAAAGTGTGTTTTTTCAGGCAAGACTACACTGGCTGGATAGAGAGTGTGAACTGTGAATGAAAAAATAACACATATTACTGTGTGGCTGCACATTAATTTATGGCGCTGCTGGTAGTGTTTCTGCCAGTATTTTTTGGTCAGCCAAATTGGGGACCATTGGGGCACTATTTGGATTGACTGTGGTCCCTTTTGAATCGGATCTCTTATTCTATGCCTGCTGGGTATAGGTACAGTTCTAAAAGTTTTTAGAAATAGAAATGGGGAAACGCACATGGCCTGCTGATTATAACTTAAACTAGTAAATAAAAGGTGTTGTGCTGCAAATTGTATATATCAAATCAATCTTTTATCTAGAGTCCACAAAATGGTATACACACTTGAGTAAATTAAATAACAAAAAACAATGACACATATACGGCACATAGTGTATCAGTGGTACCATTTGGAAGCTGAGAGGAAATCTGTGTTGAACCAGATTCTCTCCACAGTGACTCAAAAAGCAAACAAAGGGAGAAATGGATGGAGAAAAAACATATCCAACTCTCAGGGACCTTCACGCAATCTCAATGCAACACACAGGGCTGTGGCCGAGCCAGATTAAACTCAAAGAGGCAATAATTACCCCATCTGATGATTCCTGGCAGTGTGCTCTCACAACCACGATAACACATAACTCATGTCTGAGGTGGATTTGAAAGTAATGATTCATTAGAGTCTATTTATAATAGGGAACAGCGGGATACAGAAGTGTAGCTCACATTTATCTGCATGAGGTGTATGGGCAATAATTGCATCAGGAAATTATGTTATGTGTGCGTGCCATTAAAGAGGAATAAATTCAGTCCGAGCACATGTGGCTGATGGGGTTATATTGTGAGGAACCTCAACACAGCAGGCCCTCTCGTGTCGTGGGCGTAATGCTGCTGCACTTGGCTGACAGGTATGATGAGATATGAGCAATGTGGCAAAAGGGATGTTATTTAAAGTCTCACACCAACTTCAAAAACCTGTGTTAGTCAAACTGTAGTACATTGTTGTAGAGCTGCTACATAGTTTTGTGAAATTGCTTCTTTAAAAAAAATCTATTTTTAATTTTTTTGATTATCTTGGAGGAAACGTGTTTGCTATTTCATCCATATTTTATGTGTTATATCAAATGTGTAATTGGATGTTGTTGGGCTTCTTGCTAAGCGATCACTCATTGTGTTTGTTTGGGAGGTGCTGACCCAACCAGCCGCTGTGGGATTAGCTGAAGTTTGTCTCCACAGCAGCACTTTCGATCTCCATGCTAATCAGCAGCCTTTCTGTTTCCCAACTGCTTTGCTGCTGGATGGCCTTTTGTACACCTACATAGCAATCTCCCTCAGGTATTGGGCTGGACTGTAAGAAGCATAACATTTACATAACATGTGCTCTGAGGCTGGAAAATTAGGTGGCCATTATGTAACTATGGGCCATGTATAACTAAGTTATCAAACAGTTATTCAGATAAGATATTGCTCTTTCACAGGTAAAATGCTATCCATCCAGGTCTCATAGGACTCATAGGCAACCTCCTGCTCTAGCCCGTATTGTAATGTCCAAAGTGATTTATCTTTTTTGTTGTAAAGTGCATCAGCTGCACGGTACTTTGGTGTATGAGAGATTCAAGGATTCAGATTAGGTCAAAGATGCAGTAGTGATAGCAGCCAGCTGAGGAAGCCTTGATGCTCAGCCTCAACAATATTCTGGTCACTGCCAATCAAACCCAGCCAAAGGCTATAGTGACCTTCAGAAAAAAAACATGGTGCACAGCTTCTCCTGTGTTGATCTATCTGTCTTTTTGCTACATAGTAACTAGACAATGGACACATTACATTTGTATTTTCTCTTTCAGAAAGTTCGCCTGTCAGTGTTCTGTTAGCACACAGACTAATAATGCATTTCAATGACACATCACCTAATACAACCAAATGAGAGACGGGCATTATCTTAGGAACATTGCTCACTCTTTTAACTCCTGAGAAAAATAAAGCCACACATACATGGCTGGTGATACAGCATGTACCTGTTACATAATTAACAGCCTTCTTATTGCTACACAGCATCACAATGAGATTACTCTCAAGATATCTGTGTATTGTAGAGTCATCTCACTCATCGAGGCAATACAATGTGAAGTAAAAAGAAAATGAACAAATGAACTTTTGTTGAGAAACTGATGTGGATTTTTTTCATTCTAATGGAAGCAATCAAAAACGTACTGAATCATCCTGTTCCTCGTCACCTGTGATCACTTACTCTCTTACCACGGAATGGAAGGCCAAAATGCATTTTTCCAATTTTATCCACATTAGCCTGTATTATGTTTAAAGATAAAATATATGAACATGCATGAAATTATTTATCAAATTTTGTTTTACAATGCAAAACTGAAAGTGGAACTGGAAATAGAAATGATAAAGACCTAGTTTTAATGTTGCTATTGTTGCTGTTTTGTTCTGTTTTCAGTGTAAGCTGCTTGTTTCATTTTTCTGACCCAGGAAATGTATTGCATGTATTGCATTTTTGGCCCTTAATGTCTGTGTGGTGACATTTCTATGTAAAGTTCACTGAAAGTTTGTTTTGATACAATCACAGACTCTAAATGTTCTCACCACATATTACCCGCTAATCACAGGAGGCAAAACCCTTCACAAGCCTTGTTTACTCTGGTGTTAGAAATGTCACTCTTTTAATACACATCTGTTCTTTTTTCCAAAAATTGTCCCTGGAAAAAAACATTAGCTACTGTAGTGTCTTTACTGGCACAGCTTCAGATTCACATGAAGGTTTTCTCTGTGGTTACCAGCTGAAGCAACAAAGGTTTTCCGCTTGAGATACTCTAACACACATTGTAGGGTTACCATTACAGCTGAAAATATGTATGAAAGAGGGCCTTAGCAGAATACTGATTAGACAGTGGTATTAAGTTGGATGTATGGCAGGGCTGAGCTCTTCATCTTCACCTTTATTCCTTACATTACCTCTACCCTGTGTGTGTGTTGCAAGGCCTACAATGTGTCTTTGTCACAGCACACCTGTGCACTGGGTTTTTATTTTTTTGCCTTGCTAACGGCATAGTTTCAGGCATGGTGATGTTGGTCTTTCAATCCATCTGTTTTACTGCTGGCCCCTCAGTGCAACACTTTGCTTCAGGATGAAAAAAAAAAAAAATATTGGATGGATTGCCATAAAATTTTGCAAAGACATTCAGGTTCCCCAGAGCAGGACTTTTGATGAGTCTCCTCTTTTTCATCTAGCACCAGAAACAGCTCAGTACCTACATCAAATATGCTTGCGATAGAGTACCTCTAAAGGACATAGGGATTAAATTCCTGTCAGCCTCATCTGCACTCAGCTTAATTTAAATAAGCATGTTAACATGCTAAATCGTTGATCCAGGCCATACATACCACTTAGACTTTGACATTTAAAGCATTTACAAGTCGAAACTGAAAAATATGGTGATTTTCATAAGGTGTGGATGAATGGTGTTAGACTGGTGGAGTAAATGTTGGAGCAGCTAAAAGGAATTGTTTGACATTTGGGAGATACACATATTTTTGCAGAGAGTGAGATGATAATGAGACTAATTGCATCAATACATCTATTGTATAGCATAGTGCATATGCATGTGATGAAGCAGCCATCAAAACCAGTTCTAGAATTTGACAGAAGGACTAACTACACCAGGTTCCTACTTATGTTCAAAACCCAAATGTCCACTAGCTGAAGAGGAGAAATCTAAAACCTTCAAGTCAATGTAAAAGATAATGTGTTTTGCTGCTACAGAGGCTAAACCCCACATGAATTCTGTCACAAACACAATGAAAAACAAACCTCTTGCTCCAGATGAAAGCTGTGCTCCTCTGATGATCTGTTGATCAAACAATCGTGACAGATGGATTTATTTAGAAAACAGGAAGAAGAAAGCCCATTGTCACCTTAAGGCAGGGTAAGAGAAAAGCAAAGTAAAAGATTATACATATTGTACAAATGTTCCCAATACAGATGATAAAGAAAATGACAAAATGCACAGAGCACAAAGAACTGATGGCTCTGTATTAATCTTTCCTCAGGTGCTTCTCAAGCCAGGGTCATTATTTACGCAGAAGGAGAGTTAGAAGCAGAGGCCCAAAGTGCTGTTGTGCATTTCTAAAGGTAGAAGATCACAGAGAAAAACAAAAAAATAGATTTGATCCTTGGACACAATGGTGAGCAGTAAAAGTTTTTATTTATTGATTTATTTCTTGAGAAAGGTGAGAGGAATAAATAACATTAGATGAAAAGTGTAAAGGTAATCTATACTTCAGAGTGTTACTTCACCATTTTGTTTTCTTCAAAATTTTTCTAAAGGTTTTGCTACTAAGTGATCTTGTTGAACTGTTGGTTGAACACTATCAGTCCTGGAGCTTTCTCCACAGTTGACCGCCATTGGGACTGCAAGGACAAACCCAGAGGGCCTTGACTGTAGAGAACCATGCTGTCCCAGATGATGCTCAGCTGGAATTTCGTCCATGTCTGACCATGGCCTTCCATCAAATGAATGCTTGCCTAAGTTTCACTCTTGTTTTACTTCACAGTTTCATTTCGCCCTTCTTCACCCCACTGTGCCTCCTCCAACGAAAGGGGGCCTTTTTCTTTTCCAAGAAGAGTTTCACATTACTGAGTTGCTCACTGATCGCTACTTCTCTACTGGAGGAAAGCTACCGATAGCTACCCAGAAAAACAAGAGCACTGTTCCGCTTCTCTCATGGTTGCACAGGGCTGGTGCACTTCCTTTGAAGCACAATTACCTTCACACCAGGTGGCAGTCAGAATTGCATTTTCAGGAGTATGTTCTCCCTGTGCCTACAATTCTCCGGTTCTCCAGCTTCCTCCCACAGTCCAAAGACATGCAGGTTAGGTTAATTAAGACGCTAATTATACACAGGGTTGCCCAAATATTAAGCAAGAAATGTTTCTGATGGCCTGAGTTTCTGATATCCCAGCCAAAGCCCAGACTTAAACTCAAAGAATTAATCAAAAGAGACCTAAAGATAACATTTCACAGACACTTCCTATCCAATCTGATGGAGCCAGAGATTCGTTAGGAAGAATCGATAACTGCCAAACCTATGGGTGCAAAATTGTAGAGATCTACCCAAGAAGAATGTAAGGAATTATCCGTTACTTTAATAAATTTTGTTAATCTACATCAGAGTAAAGTTTGAATAAGGTGAAGGGTCTGACTACTTTCTGACGCCACTGCAAGTTATGTGATTTTATGGTGATTTTTTTCTGCACAAACCACATGGCACATTTGTGGGTTGAGATCAGCAATGACATCAGTCTACATTCTCAAAACATATTTGTCCCAAGTGATCATAGTTTCAGAGCAGCTGGGTGGAGTGTCTGCTGGATTGTTTTGACGCCAAGTAACTATTTTGTATTGGACTGGCTTTACTGAGAAATCACTTAAGAATAGGTCCCTTTGGGCCACTTCGACATTTTAGAGCTCATTTTCTGGCTATTGAGTGCAGATATAGACAAAGAAAATCAAGAGTCATGATGAGGCTGTTTTGTCAAAGAGTTAGTGGAAACAACAGAGTGTAGTGTCAAAGATGGTCAGAAATGCAAAGAAGTCTTCCTTCAGGAAACACCATTAACCACCAGCTGTTTCTCGTTCGTTATACCGCTGCTATGCAACTGGTACATCTTTCATGTGGAATAACCTTGTTTATCCCATCTCTTGCAATACGTTCACAACAGCTTGCCTAATGATTAAAAGAGGCAGAGTGAATGAGAGGAAAATTAGAAATGTGTCATCTTGACTGGTTTGTGACCACATCCCCAGTTTAATCTTTCATTAATCATACTGGGTGTCATCTTTGCAGCAGATGTGTCAAGCAACAGTCAAGTTTGTGTTTGAGTCACAGAAAGAGAGACCTAGAAAACCCTTTGTATAATTATGAATAATACAAAAACTGATTGACAAGGGACAGAGCACACTTCTCTGATGAATGTCTAAATTGACTGCAAAAGAGTATAAATTAACCCATGATGCATGACTGAGGACATTTTTGGTGGTTTAGTGAATAATTATGAGGATAATTGCTTGTTAGTGAACCGTGGGTTGCTAGAAAATATTTGAGCCTTTCAAAGCAATTTTCCTCTATACTGATATTTAATAGTTATTAATTCTAGGATTAATGTCAAAGGGTAGAGCTACCGAGCATATGTATCTAACTGTATACATGTCTAATACATTGCTACATTAGAGTAACATGGTACTGGGATAGCACTAGCCAGTATTTATTAGGTAAATATGAGTTATTCTGAGTACAAAACAGTAATTTGCCTGTAATGTGTACTGTCAAATATTTAATGTATAATCATAATGTTATCTATGTAGGCTATATGTATTTTATGTGAACACACAGGCAAAATACTATCATTTCTTTCCTCTCTGCAAGCTGCTGTTTAGGTAGTTACTTTGAACTGTGAGCACATTGCTATAGCTGCTGTATCAAACCAGTTCTTTGATACACAGTACATGTGTACATCAGTTGGGTTAAAAATATATTGCATTTCTGATCAGCTGTTACTAAAAGTATTTTTAAAAGTTTTGGTTGATCAAAAGTGTTTCTAGAACAACATGAAAAAAAAAAACATCTGTGGGAAGTGCTGTCTGCAGTATGGAGGTGGAATTGGAGAGTCATCTCCAAGGACCAAAGCAGAAAATAAGGAACCCTGTTGCTCATGTCTCTGCTTACAGCACTCTCTCTGCCTCCCAAAGCCGCAGAACAGAAGGGGGACCAGAGGGAGAAAGTCTGTTGTAGAAGAGTTTTTTTTTTTTAAATGTTTTGGTTATGATGGATAGTGACCGAGTGTCATGATGTGTGTCTCGGGAGTGCCAGTTGTGACCAGTGGGGCCGCCATCGATTCCCAGCCATCTCTACTAAAAACCACTAATAAGACACTTGCATTTTCCTTGGTGCTAGATTACCTTTGTGAGCTTCCACCCCTTCAGTTATTGGAGTGTGTGTGTGTGTGTGTGTGTGTGTGTGTGTGTGTGTGTGTTTGTGCGTGTGTGTTGGTGCGTGTGTCTGTTTATGTCTGTATCTGTATTCCTGCATCCATATGCGACTGTGTGTGATGGCATTAACTCTGTTATGTTTAGTTTGAAGTGTTTGCTCATGTACACAGCTTTGTGTACGTGTCTGTACATACATATACGCATATGTCCCGGAAACGACAGATTACATCACATGAGGCTGGATTAGTGCACCACTGCTGGTAATGACGCAGATAACCCGATGGGGGGTAAAAGAGAGGTCCACTGTGAGGAGAGGGCTCAGATGAAAATGTCACCTTGGAGGCTGTTCAACACTTGGTGAGGTTTGATTCCCCTGGTGAGACCTAGAATGTCATCTGACTTGGGCGAGAATCATGTGTGTACAGTCTGATGTCTAAGAAGGAGGATTAGATACAATGTTGGTGATGAGATCAGTGCAGGCAGATGGAGTATTTATTCAAGCGAGAAGTTTGAGAAACCAAGTCAAATTAACATGGAAGCTGAGTGCACTATGTTTTCATTCTTAACTTTGCTGCCAACTGTTAAAACCTGCTGCAAACTGGAAATGGATATGAATAAATCAGGTATCATGTGTTAAATATTCTGCTGTGTTGTTAATTTGCACTCAGGAATATTCATGCCTTATGATATTTGGCATACAGGCCACTTAGCTTATTAACAGTTTGTCCAGTGTACCACACACCACTTTGTCATGAGGTCCTAAATGTTTTAACATGATTGACAAGATTACAGCTGCAGTTATCTGTGTTATCACCAAATAAGAGAGTACAACAGAACGCAATTTATTTGGCAGGACATCTGTAAGTACTTAAGCTTGCTTTTGTTCAACCAAGTACCTGCTAATACAGCTATATAAGTCCAAAGAACCACTTGCATGAGCATGAAAAAGCTATACAATAACCCCAGGCAGGGTATCTCAAGGCCAGCGACCTCCATGGTAATATATTTGTCTGAGGGAAAACGATGACAAATAAAGGCCTTTAAATGTTCCTATTTTCTCTACACGTCAGAAAGAATTGATGTCTCACCACGCAGAGCCACAAATTACCCCCAGAGAGAAAAACAGCTCACTGCAGACAACTGAATGTGGGGGATCCACTCCCTCAGGAGAAGTCATATTCAGACTGATAGGCTTGTGAGGAATTCATTGAACCTGACTGCACCTTCCACCCACAGGGCTCGACTCCTTCCTTACTGGTGCAATGCAGACACCTAAGGGGAATATTCCTCCCCAGCAATCTTCGACTATTTTTTTCCCACTTGTTTCGCGTAGAGGTCCTGCTGCCAACTCAATTACTTATTGCTTTTACACTTCACCAACATGCCTCCTTGGTGCCCCAGCTTATGACACACAGTAAAATTTGAGGCAATATATTCTATTACCATATTTAGGTTTTTCCATTTGGTATGTAGAGCCAAAGATAGACTATATCAGATCATAAACTGAAGCTCTATGCGCCCAAGCCGACTGCCTGTGAGTGTCTTGCTGTCCGCAAATCCCCTCTGCTCCTCATGTGTGTCCTGCAGATTGGTTTAGTGCTGCTCCACGCTGCAGACCGGGCTTCATTAACTGATAGCAGCAGAGATGGAGACATCATGGAGACATGAGTGAGGAGAGAGTGCAGCCAGATAGAAAAGAGTTTATCTCCAGGGATACACCACATCACACCACCTTACCTTGCACATCTCAGCAGTGAGTGACACATATTTCTCTTCCTCCCATGCTGAATGAAACCATAATGATCATTAAAGGGACAGATATCCAGAGTAATCTAACTGGAGAAGGGGCTAATAGGGTTACTGATCAATACCACTGACTAAATTATCTGGCCCAGTGTTGAATTTTCTGGTTTTCCACTCACTCACCCATTCACTCATTCACTCACTCACTCACCCTCCGGTTTGTAATTTACTCCTGCTGGAGGTAAACCCCAACACAACACTGATAAAGCAGCTTTATTGTTCAAGCATTTTTCATGGTGATATATTCATAACCTTTTCACCCTCATTTCTGTCGAAATCCTGCTCTAGGTTGAGTTCCTGCTCTAAGTATCTACATTTCCTGTCTTTCTTTGGATCATTTATAAGCTAGAGAGATCTACTGTTGGCATTTGAACTGACTGTAGAGGGATTTTTGAGTGCCTGTGTTCTCACCTGTATTATTAAGACTGTTCATTGTCTAAAAAGCACACAGGAACAGATGCTTACGCCTACAGTAATTTAATTTTCCACTTGAAGGTCATTACACGACAGCCATGTCACAGACTAAAAAAGACATACAGGAGCTCTTGAAGGATCTCTGAAGATATTTTACACTTATTTTTTATATGTACCCCCGGTGAGCAGGTTCCCCTGTGATGAGGCATGTTCTAGTTGTTCTGACACGTCTCTTTCAACCATCCTCAAAAATTGTCAGAGAAGGCAACTCAGCACTGAAGTAGTTTCAGAAATCTGAAAGAATTCTGGGGGTGTTTTTCTTCCCAGAGGCTATATGGCTGACTGCAGCTAAATGTCATTAGTAAAAAAATGACAAAAACAAATAGTTTAGAAATGTCGACACTATTTGCTATGATCTTTATTTGTCCTTTGCTCAAGTATGTATTTAATGAACATTAAGAAAATGCCACATTACAAGGATATATTCTCCCATCTCTCCAGCCCAACATGCTGTCCATTATTTTCCGCACTTGGACATTTGTGTGATTCATCAGGTAATTGGTGTGGCTCAGTCAGTCTGCTGGGACCATTAAAGAGGATTACAGAACATTACCTTTGGTGTCATTCAACACTGAATGCATTTAAATCAAGTATTTCTACCATGGCCAGCCTTTTTTAGAGCAGTAACTTGTAAGTGTTTTTTATGGAGGATATATTTCCAATTTATGAAGTTACTCTTTATTGATTGTTGCAGTCTGCAAAGTTCCAGGAGAGAAGCTGATGCAGGAGGCCAATATGAGGCTGAGATAGGGCCTGAGGTGGCTCTATTATGTTCCCAAAACCTTGCTTGGAGTTCGGAAGGGGAGAGTTCCGTTTAATTAGAGAAGCTTAATGTTGCTTTTCATGAGGCCTGCAGGGGCTGCTTTGCTCCTATTTCTTCTGCATATTTAACATTCCAAGATTTTTGTTGGGAGGAACAAGAGAAAAAGCTTTGAATGATTCTGAGTTTCTTCAAAATCCCAATGATAAAAGTTCAGTGGTAAAATGTAATATTCAGTGTATTATAACAGGCCACAAAGTCAGTGCACATCTACCGTAATAATGGCCATTATACTCAATACTTACTACCTTTTTCACAAAGGCAAAAATAAGAATGATTGGTGTGCAGTATCTTCAAATAACTTGACATAAAATGTCGTCATAAAAACAATGAAAACATCTCAGTAATGGTAACCATAAAGGCCAGTGCCAAATGACAGGCTACCATTAATGGCTGCCAAACAATATTTTGCGTCACTCAAAGTGCTCAACATTGATGGCAAATTTCTCTAATAAGAATGAATTCCATTTACATTTTCCAGTTCATCTAGACCTGTTCGTTGAGGACATTTCTAGATGATGGTTATACAGTTGGCAGAAAACGTTCTGCTCCTCAAAGGACCTCTCAAAAAATTAGAACAGCAATAAGGATCCTGCTGGGAGAACTAATCCTCCCTTAATAAATACACATGAACATTAAATCTTAGAGACCAAAACAATAAAAGCAACTTGAACACATCAGGAAAATGTGCGGGAATTGGAGGTACTTACAGCAGCAAATAACACTGACATGGGCTAGTACACCTGAATGAATGTGATTGGCTGTTACTAGTCAGCTGGTAGCCAAGAAGCTAATGAGAGAACCACTACGAGAGAAGCATGAATGAAGGAGCTTTTATCACATGTAATATATTCATATATAGTATTATTATCCTTTTTTGTGTCGGGGGGTGTATTTGATCAGCCACTGCAATTGTATGTGATGTAGCATATTTCCTTTTCAGATTTATTTAGGGGGATAAAAAACAAACAAACAAACAAAAACAAAACAAAACAAAGGAAGCATTCATTTAGCCATCAACATCTCTGCTATCTTCACCAAGTAATGGCCAGTTTCAACCAGGGTGAATGGACAGTGTCTCAAAGTAGCTTCTTTTTGCAGCAATAATGAGGCTTTATCATGATGATACTACTATTACCCAAAGATGCCATTAAATCTGTGGTTGCCAGCGTGGGTTACAACATGTCACACAGATGACAGCCCAGAAATGATTTTAATGGATTCCAATGACTTCCTGGGGTTTGTTTTTAATCAACAACAGAGTATGCAGGGTCCCTCAGAAGGATGCAGATCTTTTTTTATAATTGTCACTGTGTCGTATAATGTGTGACAGATTAAACAGGAGGTAGCGAGTCCCTGGGCCTGGTAGGAAAGCTGCTAGAAAAGTGCCAATTTCATTTTCAGGCTGTGTGCAAGCATCCGGCCACTGACATCTATTTCTGACAGCATGCCATTAGAGGACCAATTTTCCCCACTTTAGGAAACTTTCAAGTGCTTTCTGCAATGCAGGCTTTTCATGCACACCACAGGAACAGTAACAGTCACGTTTATTGAACAACAGACAAATACTAATTGTCCATTTTGTTTCACATGTAGCATACCATAATGTATCAAATAAATATGTGTAATGTGAAAGTGGTTGTTGGTAGAAACAAACACACAAAGAATTATCAGTTATCTGCAGTTCCCCTCAGCTATAGAGAGTACTTACATTTCTTTCCACTCTTTGTTTTAGTTTTACAGCCCACAAAGGCAAACCACATACTACAAACTAGACATAGTGAGGCATTTAGCAGGTAGTGAACCAGATATATTTCTCAGGAGATTGTGAAGACAAAAACAAACCAAAAAGGAATGTGAATATCAGACTTAGATTTGTTAGATCACCAGAGCCATGATTCCAAGGTAATTCTACTGTAACTCTGTGTCTGCAGGATGTTACTCAAGACCAAGACCCATCACGTGACAGGAGAAAGACAAACTTATGACCCACAACATCTGCTGCTGAACATGGAGGAGGAGATGAGAGAAATCCACCCATTGTGAAATGTAATAAACACTCCACACGTATCTTAAATACTGCAAAGAAATATGACATTCATTAAAAGGAATCCATCATATATTAAAAGCAGTGAATCATTTCACACGTATGTTGAATATTGGAGAAGACATTTATTGAATTTGGAAGTTGGAGAAGAATGAAATATTCACATACAGTACATGTCTACTGTTGCACAGTTTGGTTGATGTAAGTGATTTTTCAGGTCTTTGATGACATTGTGGTGTTTGGTGTAAAAATGTTGATATCATTTTATCGTGTGGCATTGATTAATGTATTCCCTTATATAGTTATCTAACCATGCAGCCACCAGCTTTCTAAACATGTAAGCCTGAAAACACACCAGTTTATTTGTTCTTTATATGTGCAAACATTTATGCATGCTTAATAATTATCAAGGAATGATTCATGGGCATTTCAATTCAATTCTGCATCTCATTAAGTGGAGATGAAATGTTGTCCTATACTGCAGACCCACTTTGTCATGTGGGCTACAATGTAGGACCCTAACATGAAAATCTTGCTTAGTGCAAGACTGTCGGTTCTATTTTCGTAAATAGAGCTGACTGTATTAATGTTGTGTATTATCACCAATAATTTTTGATTTTCATTACCTTAGACTGCTGACATACATTGATTAATGGTTGTGTTTACTGCCTGTGTTGACACACTTTTGCAGTATGGGACACCAGGTGGGAGAGCATCCAAAAATTCCCACATCATACTTTTAATTACTACTTTGAGGCTGAGGTAAATGTTTTTCTTCACCGCCAGCTTGTGCACACATTGGATCCTCTGTGATGTGAGTGTGGCATAAGTCTCTGCAAGGGTGTTAATTATGAGCTTCATCAGTGCTTGAAAGAATCTTTGAAAAAGTTTTGGGACCCATTGCAGCAGGGCATTTGCTAATGACCCCTAATCTGGATACTGACATCTCTGTGATGGCATGTGAACTGATAACAGTGAGCTGATCTGCACACCACACTGTGCCACTAGTCTTTATTCATAGAGCAAAGTCCTTCAACAAACAACTGGGGATTTACAAACAGCTTCACTGGGTCTCAGTGGAGGTCATTACAATGGGGATGAGTGGTGTCTCCTTGCACTGTATAGTGCAACCATTGACAGGGGCGCAGAGTGAAATGAGAACAGAAGTGTGTAGAAAATGAGCCAGGGAGGGAGATGACCATAATTGGAGACACACAGAACAGCACTGAGTGCACTGGGGACGTGAAAAGAAGTAAGTTTGGATGGTTTGGATGATGGAGCAATCAAAAAGACTTTCTGAGAAAGCAAAACCATTTTTATTTATTTACCTTCTTATTTATTTATTTTTATTCTTATCCTTCACCAAACCACCAAGAAGGTCTTGTTGACCTCAAAGACCATGATATGGTGTTTACTGTTGTGTACTGCTGTTGTGTATCCATCAGATTTCTAAACATATAAGCCTCAAAACACACCAGTTAATTTGCTTTTTATATGTGCAAACATTTATGCATGCTTAGAAATTATAAAGGAATGATTCATGGACATTTTAATTCAATACTACTGCTATGTTTTACTATGCTGTAGATTGCAGTGAGTTTAAGTTGTTTAATACAAGTAATGTTGATATGTGATCTTTGCAGTACAATTCCACAGCTGTGTTACTGTCTTGATTTATTGAATGTCAAGTTGAACAGGCAGGTGCTGTACCAGTTGCTTTCAATATTAACTCTGCCTGTATGGGTACACCCAAAAATTGTGCGACCACATTTGTGTTTATTTAATTTACTCAGCTGAGCAATTTTTAAATTTAATAACCAGGGTTTAATATTATCCCTAAATATGACTCAAAAACGTTATTTAATTTTTCGTATGGATTCTGAGGATGGTAAAATGTAATCAGCACCCAGGTGGAACTTTTGTCACGGAAGCAGTTTCGCCCCGGGTTGTCTCAGGTGGGACCACCTGCCCAAACCTCAGACGCTTGAATCTGAGTAACGTCCTAAGCGGCGAGCGTCTTCATCGCTGCTGAACTTCATCTGTATTTTACAGGTTAGTAGTCGACTCAAGTCACCAATAACAACTCCTTAAAGCCTAACGTTATGTGTTCCAGTTTAGTAAATGTTCTGTGTGACCCACCCGCACCGCGGGTGGGTCACACAGATCGGTCGTTAATGCGAATGTAATTTGCCATTTTTATTATTTGAGCTCCCACGCTTTATATTTCACAGAAGAACGGGTATTTTGTGCTTTGTACAAAAAAAAAAAAAGGAAAAATGTGCAGTTTAAAGGTAAAATGTTACCGTGAAACTGTTGTAGCTCACGGTTTTGCATTGAAAATGTTTTGTATTTCTCTGTGCGTGAAAGTTATGTTGAAACTAAGAGTATAAGTTCAGGATCATCACAGATGAGACATTGCTGCTGTATGTGTGGTTGAGTATTGTAATTTGCACCATATCATTATAATCACCCTCGTTCACTTATATACAGATGAAAGGGTGTACTACTTTAATTAGAAACTGTGAGCAGGGTGCTAGAAATGTGAAAGCTGTGAGTGTATATTATGAGATGTAACAGACTAACTGGATTCATGGACAGTTATTGCACTTAAGCTGCAGTTATAATGGACTGAATATTTTATCGTGAATTTGAACATAGATGCAATCTGGATGACGAACTGAGCACTCTGCATCTTCATCGTGTTACGACCTCTCCCACTCTTCCTGCTTCTCTACTGTGCTCTACCACTTGTTTTGCAAATACTGAGAGTTGGCTGGGAGGTAGAGGTGGGAGGGTTGTCTGGGTTGGACTTCCTAAAAGGCATAAAAGACTGTCCTTCTAGGTAGTCTCTCTCTCTCCCTTTCTCAGCCTCTGGCATCCTCCTCAACTTTCCTCCTTTGTTTGGTTTACTGCACCATCCAACACGCACCACACCATATTTTCACTCATCCATACACTTATGACATGACTGATTACCCTCCTACTTACACTCAACACTATTTAGTTGGTGTTTGAGTTAAAGAAATTTCTTTTTGACTGATAAATCTGTGTGTGGCCTCCCTTTTGTTGCGAGCCTCGAGCCAGGCGGTGACAATTGCTGCTGAACTTTATCTGTATTTAACAGGTTTCTATTTTGTTAAATACAAAGGCTACAACTGGCTTGTATTTTGTTGCTGTGAAACCAATCTTGGTACCTGTGACATGTACATAAAAAGTCTGCAATGCCTAGTCTAAATGACTGCTGACCTGTGGCACTCACCCCCATTCTGATGGTGCCTTGAGAGGTTGGCTCTCTGGCACATTAAAGACAGCATCTCAGCCAGCCTGGACCCTCAGCAGCTTGCATTCAGAACCAACAGATCCACAGGCGATATCATCACCACTGCCCTCCACAGTCTTCACTCACCTTGAAAATAACAACACCTACATGAGAATTCTATTTGTTGATTTCAGCTCAGCATTCAATCAGTCTCCCTGATGAAACTTAGCACTCTGGGCTTGACTACACTCTGCAATTCCTCACAAACACACCCCAGACAGCTGAAATTGGCAGTCACGCCTCCTCTTCTCTAGTGCTCAACACCAAACTGCATTCCCAGGTGTGGACAAAAGTCTGTTGTGGACAATACCACCATCATCAGCAGGATTACAAATTATGATGAAAATTCATATCGGAAGGAATTCAACAGTGTTGCAGAGTGGTGCACTGTCTACTGCTCAACATCAATAAAACACACCCCTATCTACATCAGTGGACCTGAGGTGGAGCAGGTTCCTGGAAATCATTATCACAGAGAACCTGTCATGGTCATCACACATCTCCACCCTGCTAAATAAAGCTCAGAAATAACTGTACCAGGCTCTGTAGCGGGTGATTAAAACCACCCAGAACATCATCTGAGCATCAGTGATATCAGTGAGATGAGGTGCCTGTGCAGAGCCCAAAAGATACTGAAAGACAACATGCACCCAGCCACAGCCTTCATAAGTACACCCATAACTATCTGCTGCTGTAAACTTTGGAGCAGTTTCATTCTTCAGCATGTGTTTAAATTTGTTTTGTCAGATAATGTTTTTTAAAGTTTTGCCTGCTTCAACTTTTTTTGCTTGAGCCCTTTGTGATGGTGTCCCTGCCATGCTGCTGGACTGGTCTCATTGAAATAACCGAAATGGCTGCATTTTTGTTCTGTCTGAAAAGTCTGTCTGAACATGGCCAAATACCTGTAATCCTGCCCACATTATTTCCACTGCACCTTATTTTCCTCCATACTCTGTGTAATTGACTGTGCCAGTTCTCTTCTGACTATGTGTGAACAGTCAGTTGCAGTGACCTCCTAGATAATTTAAAAATGAATCTGATAGGAGACATCACTGACCTTATTCTCCAACTTAACTGTGGTATATTGGTTTCATTCTCTACTGTTGTTTGCATATTGAATATCTAATGTGAAATACGCCTTGAACTTGAAGTCTGAGTGTCAGTCCTATTTAATCTTTGTCACTTTTCAATGTATTATTCTAAAGATAATCCTGCACCAGTTTTATTAATTTGCATGTGATAATTGGTCTGGAACAGTGAATGCAGTGTGTAATTGCCAGTAACCAAGCATTCAGGCTTCCCATCAGCTTCGAGACACAGACAAATAAACTGATAGTGAAGTTGTCTGATGTGACTCAAGGTGAGCATTCCACTTCACAGTTTGAGCATAATGCTTATATGTGTGGAGATGCAGCCACAATCCTATCTGTGTGTGTCAGAAGCAGATTCCCTGTTGAGGCCTTAATTGCATCTCTCACTAATCCTGTCACTTGCTGGAGCTGCCGCTGCCGATGGTCCTTTGCAAAGGGATAATCAGCCAGGCTGATTGGGCAAAACAGCGCACACCTGTCTCCTTTCCACTGCTGCAGCAGGTTTATGAACATGCCCTGTGTTGCAAGAGCTTTGATGTCAGTTTGAATTCAGGCATCCACATTACTGAGTTAAGATGAATAGTTTAAAGGATCGAAAACCTGAAATATCAGATTCCAGGCATTTGTCCCATTTTGAGATTTAACATTGGCCAAAATGTTTTAACAGCAATCAGATGGTAAAACAGGTTATCTGATTTCAGCTTTGTTTTTTAAGAAATCATATTTTATTGAGTTTATTTATCTGAGTTGTGGCTGGTTAGTGATATCTGATTGTTGTGGGAAAGTTCCTCAGCTCTCTTGGTGACTGTCAGACACAGTTTTTCAAATAAGGGGGGAACAGAGTTTGTATTATTTTTCTTAGTCTGTTCTCACTAACTTATGATTCATTTTGTTGCTGCTTGGTTTGGTTCAAAGCTCCGTCTAAGGAGACAGGAAATGGGAAATTTACATCTGTTGTCAGTTTCTGAAAAAGTGGACTGGAACCTTACTGAACTTTTTCATCTTGGTTTAGGCCTCTGTTGTAATGGACCTGGAAATTGATCCATTTCTATTCTCTGGCGTGACCTCTGATGTTCAGTGAACCATGAGAGAATGAGATTAAAATTGTGGTCCACTCCGGTCATGTTGTAAGCAAATCTTGTTGTACTCTTTAGCATTTATTAGTTGTCTCATTTTGTAATGCTTTTAAACAGGACAGTGTGATTATGGTGATTTTAAGATTGCTGTTGATTTCTGCTTTAGCCTTGATTTTACTATCTGGAAGTACTAAATTAAAGGCAAGTGGACTTGCTGGCCTTTGCCCCTGACTTTGTTCCATTGCCTCTATCTTAATACTTGAGCTGCCAGTACCTTTTGATGGCTTTACACCTACTACAGTGGATTTATGATATCAGTGCTGGAAGAAATAGCAATGAGCAAACACTGATTCATACCTGCCTCGGACAGCCAGAGACTCTGCTTGTTTCTCTCTGCTGCCTAATGTGATGACTCTGTTGGGGCAGGCTTGTCGCTATGATGCGATTATAGGGACAAACGATGTTACGGTGTGATCATCAGGGACATTCATCTAGTCATCTGGCATTAGATCAGCTGGTATCAGTCAGCCAGTCCATCTCTCTCCTGGCCTCCACCCCATTTGTTTTTGTTGTATGTAGTTTGTCTACATGTTAATTCCTTTCAGTTGTAAAACAGTTTTAGTTGCAACTTCTGTGACCTTTCCTCCTTTGTCCAGCACTGGGCCAGGTTGTGACACTACATTATCAGGAGGAGCTCCTGTACTTCCAACCATCCAACTTTTCCCAGGATTTATTGCCCGCAGTCTTGGCTCCCAGGCAGGTGGATCAGTCTTAAGGCTGGTTCCCTAGTATTGTCATCACTCCATCCAAAAACTATCAGAACAAAAATGCCAAAAACATATTGTTTCTCCAGTGCCAACAGTAAAGATGTAAGATAAAAAGTCCCACAGGTTCTGTTAAACCATCTGGATGTTGATGCAGTCATTGTCCATGAGAGATCAAAAGATATACCAACAACAGCCGGAGCTGTTAAAACAGAACTTCATCCTTATGTTGCAAAACTAGAAAGTTAACAAATGTAACATTTCACTCACATCTCATTTGTGTGTGCTACACAGCAAAATGTTAACTAATTTGATCTGTTTTTGGAATGAACAGTGTTTCATGATGGTTGTTTTCGATTAAAGACTATGTCCAATCCACAACTACATACCAAAAAATTTGGACAATATATGTTTGTCTCAGCAGCAAGCGCTTTGAAAATTTACTGCTGGGTCTGTTGTCTGTAGCATTTTGAAATATGTTATAAGGTCTTTTGAAACATAATATTTGTTGCTGCCAGTTTCTCTGAAGGTGAAGCTGAATCATAAGTACATATTTTATTGGACAGTTTAACAATGATGCTGCCTCTGTGGACTACAGATATACCACCACATTTCAATAAAAGTAAAAATATATAAGCGAAAATTAGTGCAGTGCAGTTTTTATTCAGTTTTGCTTTATCTTTTAATATTACAGATTGGATAATAGTTCTTTTACTGCACTTACTCAGAATTAGATTTTTTTTATTTACTGGCCTTTTGAGTAAATATTTTGTTACAGAACATAAGGTAAAGTGTTGAAGTGCAGTCACCAGAGCCCAGCTGAGCTGTTGAGTCCAAACTCCAGAGGACGGGAGGTATAAGTGCAACTGGAATAGCAGCATTCTTGCTGACATCAACAGCTCAGCTTGGCTCTGGTAAACAGACTTTTTCAGGGGGAAAAACAACAACAACAAAAAAATGATAGTGAGTGTGGTACAAGATACACCTGTTATCCAGTCTGTAATGTATGTTTTACAAAAATGAATATGGACCCCCACTGCCTCCGTTCAGTTTCATTTACTTTTATTGAATCTGGTGGAATATTTATACATATATGAATCCCAAAGTCCACAGAGGCAGCTCTGTTGTTAAACTGTCAAATAAATCATGCATTCAGCAATACCTTCAGACAAACAGCAGCAGCAAATATTATATGTCAACTCAGACATATAATTGGTGTTGAGACCAAATTCTGTTTTCCTTATTTCCCTCTAATTCCCAAGAAGACAATACTAGATAAAGTGACCACACGTTCATAATCTAAATTGTCTAAATTGTTATTTTCTGGCCTGCAAAAATGTCTTAAAACTTAATAAAAGGTTGGGTATGTAAAGCTTGATTGGATATGTAACCTACATTGCTGCTGATTCAAATTAAGCCCGTCACTTCCCCTAGCATCCTGGAGCACTTCCAGTGTAAAGGTTATTCTTGTATGCATTTTTTCTAATCACGTGTGTCTTTGTAATTGTAGCATTTCTGGATGTGTGTGTATGATATGTGTTCACTCTTAGTAGGCTTTTGTCACCATTATTGAGCCTAATTTCTCTTCATAACTTTCTGTTTTAACACTAACAGTATATTAGTCCTCTAAACAAACAAAACAACGTACAAGACATTAGCTATATTTTTAAGCTATATATAGAGCCAGTTTCCTTTTACTTCCAGTCTTTATGCTAACCTAATCTAATAGCTTGGTGGTGTTGTAGTTTGACTTGATAAGGGCCCACTGGTAAAGGGTTTACTCTCAGCATCATTAACAGAACACCTTGTGGAGCTACACATTTGACCTCAACCATTCACCTTGATACCTGAAGTGTAGTTATAGCCTGGCAGTTTGAGAAATTTCTCCAACGGATGCTGGTGAAACATGGATCCTCAGTGGAGTTTAAGCTTGTTACTTATGAATGTGACAAATTACCTTTAGAGATGTATTAGTCCCTACACATTGCTCAGTGCACACGGTGGCAGCGGGTCGATACTAGATGCACAGAGGTGACTCTGGTCATGACCTTGCAGTTTCTGCTTAATGGGCATTTCAAAGGTCATGAGTCAGAGTTCACACACAAGCAAACAAGCAAGAGTTGTGAAAAATCAAAGGTCAAGTTGAATCAGAGTGAGTTTGTTCTCAGTTTTCCACTTGATTCTGTGTCTGGGACTATGAACATTTTTTCATTCAAAAATATTTTTTGTCATGTTATTGTTAGTATGTTTTGGGTTTTTTTGGTTGTTTTTTTTTCCTTTATCAGACCTTATGTTTGAACCTATGTGACTGTTTCCAGACTCCAAGCACAATGAAATCCCTGGAATAATGTTACTTATTCCCTTAAGTCCCAGAGGAAATGCTGTTAGCCAAACCACGACAGATTTCTAGTGAAATAAAACTAGACCCAATAAAAGTTAGGAGCAGCACAATATTTTTTCACACAGCTAATATCAGTAAGTATAAATCAAATTTTAGAATCACCCAGTGGAACAAAGTACACCAGCATCTCCGAGACGATCAAAAGCAGCCTAGAGGTCAATTTTTTTTAAAAGAATAAAAATATATATATATATGAATGGAGTGTAATTTTAAAGGTAAGAACTACTGCAGGACTGCTGTACTGCATTAGTTTTAGCTAGGCTTACCCAATAATATATTAAGTGTGTGTAAAACAGTCCCTGAATTAAAAAAAAAAACAAAAAAACTTGTGATTTGAGTGGTTTTTGGCTCAGCATATTAAAGTGTAATTTGAAGTCAATTGTTTGCTTCTATAGTTGAGATAGTAGTGTGCCTTTTGAATCATTGTGTATACACAGCTTGTCTTAGCCAGGGGCTAACCTAGATGTGATGTCCATTTTTGTGTTGGAGTAGCCTGTGTTTGCTATTGGTAAGTGCCAGCATGTATGCCTCTTATCAAAGCCAGGTCTTCAAAGAATAAAGACAGAACACCATATCCCAGAGTCAGTCAGTGTCAGTTCTCTCAGTCCCTGTCAACCTGCATGAAAAAGCTCTCAATGATATCATCTTTGTCACATCTTGTTTGTAGAAGAAAGAAAAAAAAATGCTACCATTAATATGATGAAATACAATAATACTACAGAGATCCCAATGCTGCTAAAGAGTGAAACTGATCTCCAAAAAGAGGACCACCAGAGATGTGATATGGCGATATGACATAAATGTCAAACATTTTTTGGTGTAGTATCTTCAGTGGCAATTATGTATATTTTTAGGTGCGAGTAAGTGGCACCTTTTTTCTTGGCAGCATTCTTTTTGCACATCTTCTCAGCCTGGTTGTCAGTCTTCATAAATTGTTACCTCAGCTTATCTCCTGAGAAGCTGCTCATGCTGCTTGATTGACACACTAAAATAAACGGCAAAAGCTTTGTGGCAGGACTGTCAACTTTTATGTTAATGGTAGCTCTTATGCTCTACTTACTGCAGACATCAAGTGAAGCAAAGCAAAGTCCCAACTAAAGATGAGTGACTTGAAGTTTCAAAGGGACAGTGAAATTTACTGGCTCTTAATCATTGAAGCAAACAAGAGGAGTCTTAGGTATGAAACTTCACACATTGTGCTGTGTATTTTTTTCTTTTTCTGAAGGTGTGTATTAGCATCTTAATTGATTCATTGCTGCAAAATTCTGTTTTAAAGCCTGTGTAACAGTTGTCAAATAATCCATCAGTGTTTTGAGTAGTGAGAATTAAAATGCCAAGCAAGTTAATGAGATGTTAAAGTTTGTGCCTGCTGGTTATCTCCCTCAAATGTTGTTATGGCCATTGCCCACTGCACTCATCATGTGAAAACTGAATAAGAACAAAGAAAACTGCATCAGAACATAGCTCAAGTCTTGCCTCCTACATGCAGCCTGGGGTTATACAGCTGGACCTCTACACAAGACAAAAAATGCAGTTGTGTAATTTGCAAACCTCAACTGTGCCGTCATCGATGCACAGTTATAAATATTCTGTCTGGTTGTAATTAGGCTTTGATCTTGTTAACAATCAGAAAGAGATGTGGTATCCTACACCCATCCGACTGCTTTCACCATGTAACTGTGAGAGGAGGTGACCTCTCCAGGGGAGCATAGAGAGAAAAAGTGGATCTTATTTTTTCTTTCCATTTGCTGCATGAGTGGATCTGAGTGCGGGCTTTGGTCTCCTTTTGTCTCGTCACTCTGCTGTTTCTCTCATCTGTTCCCTGCCTTACGCTTGACATTTCTTCTCCATATAGGTCAGTCTCCATAGGAGGCAAGGAAAAAAAACCGAAAACACCCCAGGATAACAATGAGATACAACTATTTAGGCAACCTGTGATGTTGCATACCACCAAGGAAAAGGTGCTAATTGCCTTTACTCAGAAGACAATCTATGCTTCATTTTATTTTCTCTCCTTCACAAGCCCCTGTGTTAGTTAATTAGGAAATGAAAGATCATGTTTTTGTCTGTTTAAGAAAAAGGAAATAAAAGACAGAAACACACAGAGGATTGTTGATTACACAGACAGAGGATTGTTGATTACACAGGTATCTTTTAATAGAGTAGGAACTGAAACACCGACCAGATCAAATGTGATTAGCGGCATGTTCTATGAGAGCTGGCAAGTGAAGAAAAATACCTGTTTTGGAACTAATGGAAGGTGGCTTCATGAATTTTAAGTGTCTGCGTGGAAAAAAAAATTACAACAGACAGAGAGGAAGAGTGTAGAGATCAGATCAGTTCTACACCCTCTCAATCATCCAGCTGTGAAGTCAAACACCAGCACCTAGAGATAGAGTCATTTGTAAGATAAATAAAGCTAGATGCAGCAGTCTGCCCTCCTGAACCAGACAAAGGAAGAGTAGCTAGGCTTCTCTCTCTGTCATCTGTCGCAGGGCCGAAGCTCAGCCTAGAAACTATCAGGAAGATGATGTGTCTCTAGAGACAAAGACGCCTGGGGAAAGAGGCAGCTCTTAATCATCTGAGACCCACTTCTCTGGCATTTCTCTCATTGTTACGGGACACTCTAGCTTGTGCACACATACCGTGTCTCCTTATAATGCTATTTGCATACTTGCAAATCCCTACAAAATGCAATTCTGTGCTCTCATTTAATTTGGACTTCAAGACAGTGGCATCTCTAAACTGAGAATGTTAGTTATTTCCTTTCAGGACTCTTCTCTGGCTGTTATTAGGCAATATAATAGTTCTCTGAACAAGGCAAAGGCCTGTTTGGCTAATTAGAGATGTGGAATCAAACATGGCTCATCTCTTCAAATAGAGTCTGGCATGCTTGAGTGGAGAATGACAGAAGGAATCCATCTCCACTCATCTCCCCCCTCCACTAGGTCTGTATGGGAGCAGCAGCCAGCCACTGTGGGCTGTTTGAGCAGGGCTGCGGAGAGCAGCCAGGAGGATGATCATTTGTTACCATTCAGTCAAGAAGCTCCAGACCACACTGAGATAGGAGGTGAGGTGGTATGACCTCAGGCAAATCTGACAGACACCAACTTTGAGAGAAATAAGATGTGATATGATCAATAAGGAACATCTTTGGATTGGCTATGTGCAACCTAACACTTAAACTGTGAATCTGTCAGAGTTGTAGCATTACTCCCACTAAGCTGCACTATATGATTTCCTTTGGTAACATGCTCCTGTCATGTCCTGACATGTTCAACTGTTCATTGCACCTCCTGTGTGCTAGCCTGCGTTTATTATTAGTATTTGAGATAATGCAAAGTAATGGAAGGCTAAGAACTTAAGAGGTGAATGGAGAAATGAGGTATCTGCTGTCCTCAAATGTCACCTGGAGTGATAACAGCAATTGCCATAACATTTCAGTTGGCCCTTTTTTTTTTATCACGGGTGATACTAAGAACATTACTGATAGCTCTGTTCTATTTAAGTATCACCAACGCCATGCAGAAAACCAGGGCCCTGTAACTGAAGCTGTCAGTGTTACTGATTACACCTGTGCTTTCCCTACTGTAACTTGCAAAAAGATCTAATGTATTATTATTATATCATATTCAAGTTTCTTGTTCATCTTGTTGGCATTTATGGTAAATCCTGGTTTAAATCATGCTAAATTAACATCACTTAATATGACTCTTTATGGCTCTATAGAGACAGTGTTGTGTCTATATGTGACTATGTACCTGTTTTATAGTTACAGTGTTATAACTGCAGAAGCAAAGTGAATGAGTGCACATTAAATTGCATAAGGCCACCAGCACCAATCAACTATGAACAGTTTCACAGATTTATCCCAAACTGTTGTGACCTTCAGATGACTAGTTCTTACACCCACACGTGTGCTACAGACAGGATAGAGTGCTTTATTTACTATAAGTGCATTTTAAGTTATAGCTCAGTCCAGGTTCTGTATGGAGCATTTGTTTTAATTTGTTCCATCTTTGCTCACTGCAAACATTTTCAAATACAGAACGAGCCAGGCAACAGCACAAGTCCATTCTCATTCATGTTTTGGTTTTTACCATTATGGCCTATTGGGGGCAGTAAGTCACCAGAAACAGACTTCTATTCAGTTAGTGAGAAGCAAGGATAAGTATAGGGCAACCAATCTTGCTCTCGCTCTCTCTCTCTCACACACACACACACTTTCATGAAAATGAGTAGTATGAGAGAGAGAAAAAAAAAACGATCAGCATTCATTGTCAGTTTAGGGACTCAATTAATAATGCCTGAGGTGAAGCCCCTCCAAAATGCTAACCTGTTAAGTAAACAATCAATGGGTGAATGTGGGAAGGTAAAAAGCTGCCCTCATTTTGCCTTGTTTGGGAAAACAAGGGGATCCAATAAAGGCCCCGGACACAAGGTGGACCTGCAATTGATATTCCTGTGCTGAGAAGCAGGCTTGATTTTAGGCCAGTCACGAGGACCTGGTAGTGGCCCCTCTCTGCTTCACACAACTCAGATAATTACCTATTTAGATTTCACAGCCTTTCTACTGAGAATGAAGAAGAGCCTTAGTGTGTGAATGATGGCGAGAGAGGGGGCAGTAATAGTCAGAGACAGCAATAAACTCAGTAGAAAATTAATATACTATGGTTCAACACATGTAAGAGGTGACTGACTGTCTTCACAGAGGTGTTTTTTTTAAATAGGTGACTGTATAGTCAGGAAATTAAATTTCAAGCTTGCCAGCATTTTAGAGGACATTTGTTTTGCCGCTAAAAGACGACTAACAGATGTACTTTGATGAGTAGAGAGCAAGCCAGACCAATTGGATATTGATGTCCTTTGGCTGATTCATCTAAATCAGTGGTAAAAGAGGGGACATTTGTTTTCAGTGGAAAGGGCTATTTATCAACAGTGATTGATATCCAGCAACACTGGACTGCCTCAGGCTGCACTCATCCATCCGGTGCCAATCACTGTGCTTTGCCAGAGAAATTCTCACTGCCTTCAGCACTGGAGTCTGGCTGCTGTAACAGTCCAGCACACACTAGAGACTTCACCCTTATAAAATGGTGATGTATTTTTCATACCAAAGTCTAATGTAACAGGATGTAGGTTTAAATATATATTTGCAGTAAACTGTGTCATATTGAATAATATATTTGTAATATACTGTGCCAATTCAAAACAAATTGTTAATCATTGTAAATTGCACCACAAAAGGCTGATCACTGTTTATTTAGCATCAGTGCATGTGCTGTAATGGGCTAGGTGATACAACCAAGACTGTTAACACAGGAGAATTTTTACAGATTGGTTGATAATCAGACCCAAGTCAAAGCTGGCCACGTCAAGAAAAGAATAGACTATTTTTGTGCGAGTATGTTGGCTGCCGCCCGGCATTAGACCAGGGGAAGAAGGAAGAAAAGGGCTTTGTCTCTCCTTTTGAGATTCAGTGTGTGTGTGTGCTCTGTTCTCCTGTGGCTAGCTGGTCTGATCCTTTGTGTTTTTGTCTTTTTGGAGTAGGGCCAGGTAAGTCTGCAGTACATTGCACATCTGCATAGAATTTGTTCTATTAAACTCACCAGGTTTAAAGGTGAATAGCTTTACTAAATCGCAAATGATTTGCTAAAGCTGTTATTGTTTCAGTGGTTAGTCACTTCTTCTTTCATTAGGTCAGAGTATTGCTTTTTGATTGCTCTGGGGTTTGTTATACTATGTTCTTTAATTTGATATAACATTTTCTTTTCTCTTGCTCCTATTATGCAAGGGAATTGAAAATATGAAGAAAAAAAAAACTCTCTCTCACAAGTTGGCAACCACTTACAGTTAGCTCAAATGTCATCTCTTTAACCCTCTGCTCCTTCAGTTTTGTTGCTTTTTAAACTCAGGTTGTTGTCATCTCTATCTTTGTATGTGCTGTATATAGTCGGGGAAATTACCAAACTATTGCTGCTAAGAAATGCTGCTGTAGACAATGTTATGCAAAACACAGTAGGATAAAGACTTAGACCTGATGCCCTTGTACTTGTTACATTGATTAGAGCTTACAAACTTTTAAGTTTGTCAGTAAAATAGAAAAAGATCCTAAGGTTTTTGTACTGACTTTAAATGATTCACTTTTGTTTATTTCAGCACTCAGACCTTGCTTTATTTCTCTAGTGCTATTTCCACACAAAAAAACTGGTGGGCTGGTAGAGAGGCTTGCATGACACGTGTGTTTAAATGTAATGTGATTTATGTTTAAAAAACAAATCACACCATGAAAATTAATACTCACTTACCTTTTACTCAATGTTAGAGACTCTCCTACCAAGAACAACAACAGTATCAGTTGTGTCAGCAGGTGCCCCACAATTAAATATTTATGTTCAAGTGACTAAGCCCTCTAACAGCTGTACTCATTATGATGGGAGCAAAGGAGGAAGTAAAATGATGTTGTGACAGAGTGACAAACACAGGCAGGGTGGTGAGTCAATACTTTAACATAGGAGATAGCTGTTTGCCTCCCATTTCCATCTGTGAAATGACGTACAGTCCATGCATATGCCTTTTCCCACACATCAAGCCAGCAGAATGATGTGCAATTAGAATGTGAGTACATGAATTTGTGAAATCAACTTCACATGTCAAAAGTGCTATTGGATGGCATATGTTTGCTATGTTGAAAAAAATAACTATTAGATTTACAGGTGGTGAGGTAAGGTGGTGATGAAATCAAACAATGCTAGGTGCATTTCCTAAAAACAGCTGCCTGTGAAGCTATAAAAGCTCTGTAGATACACAAGAGGACGAGAGGTGAAATGGAGTGCATACAGACCATGATATACCACTAGTCAGCAGCTGGTGATGGGAATGCAAAAGTGTGATGTTGTAATGTTCCAAAGACAGGAGAGAAGCTGGTGTCCTGATGGGTTAGGGATCTAAGATGTTGAATATCCCAGGTTTGAGTCCTGATGGGGATCTTTAGCGCTAATATGATGATGAATATGAATGATAATCCACACAGTTTTCTTCAAATGGCCTGGTGAAGACAATGGAAATTGCACTGTCCAAAAAATTAACTATGAATATATGTCTCTTAACAAACATGCAATTCATTCTACATTATTTTTCCAATAATGTAAGCTGGCTTCTCTTTCACAGATGTCATTTTGTATTCAGAGTAGATAAATATCATGGAAGCATGACAAACATTTATGCTTATTAAACAGTGTCTCTGATATAATAAAGCACAACAGGAAATCAACAAATAACTCTGGGGAAAATCCAGGGTAATAGAGTTCTTGCCTTTGCCATTCCTTATGAAGCACTTTCCTGTTGATTTTATGTTATGTTTTTATGGACACAGAACTGTTGCAATAAAGGTTATATTGCAAAGGCTTAAGATCCTCTGGGCCTCTGAACTGGAGAGTTAGCCATGCCAACTGCCATGGGGACTCTTATTGTTGTTTCCTGTAGCGTGTAAGTGATTCATATAGCTTTTTTAATGCATATTTTCACATTTAACCCATCATGTTTGCATGAAGTATGTTCAGAAACCACCTGTACAGCCATCAGGTTGCACAGGCATTGCTGAAAAAAACGTTAGTCCAATGGGTCTTCCTGACTGTGTTCCCCTGCCAAAGACATGCGTTCTTGTTAAATAAGGTAGTTGCCCTGGGGTTGTACCGTGACTCATATGAAGAAGGCAGCAGCAATTTTAGGTATAAGCAGCCAAGGCAATTACCCAGAGCAGTAAGTGGGTCCACTGTGGATCACATACTTCTTTGAATGTACAAAAAAATGTCCTCAAATGAAACACTTCTCCTGAGTGTGACAAGAAGAGAGCAAGGCAGCATTATTTTTCACAGTACTACAATGACGATGCATACAACGTGGTCTCTTTGTTCTACAGCCAAGTTCAATTTTATATCACAGCAGTCTCAAGTCTCCGGTTTTAGCCACAAGATGTAAAGCTCCCTACAATCTTAGAAGTATTTTCACAGTAGCCATATGGGAAGTTGGACCTTGGAACTGCTCAAACATCAAGACGGCCGACTGAAATTTATGACATGCCAAAAGTCCATCTGAGCACCTGGAAGCCAGATCATTCATTGTTCAGGCACCCTGACCCCTTCAAACTGCACACAAATGATAAGCCCAGTAAACTGGTGGAAATTCAGCCTGATTCTAAAATTAGTTGTGGGGTACCGGTTTTGGAGATAAAATTGGGCCTGATCCATTGAGTGCTTGCTCAATGCAAGGCTCATCTGCTTTAATGAGTTGAACTGCTACAACGTTAGTGGGAAATTCTTGTTACCACAAGTTGAATGCTTCGACTTCAGAATGCATGGAGACAGAAGCGATCTGAACAAAGGCAGGAGTTGTATATTATGGCTTAGCTGTGATGAGTAAATTAAAAACTAATTTTAATCATCTTCTGTCATGGGACCCGTACTGCTGTGGATGTTTCTGATCTGAAGTGATAAAAATAGATTATTGGCATAAGATTCAATTTCACTAAACATCTATGGAGCACAATGAACAATTCATTTGTAGGGCCATTTCCACACTGTAGCTACCAGAAGAATGCACTACATGTCTTCTCTCAAGTGCTGAGTGAGGTTGTTGCACTTGGAAAGTGAGAGCGCAGCCTCTGTATGATGGAGACTGGTTATCCGCTCCTTTTATTTCTGGTCATGTTAAAGGCACCTGTTTCTTTTCTTATTTAGCTTAGAATAGTACTTGAAGGAGAGATTTTGCTGCTGTTTGATTGGTCATGGTTTTTGTTGATCCACTGCTAGCACCAGCCCTTATGACTGATAATTTAATATTTTGTGCAAACTTCAATAAAGGACACATCAAGGACTCATGGTGGCACTTGGAAACACCTTTGTGGAAGAAGCGCACAGTATATTTTCAGTGTGTATCTGCTATGAAGCATAGAGTTTAGCAGAGTTGGCTTTTGTTCCCTTTATTGTTTTTCTCAAAAAGAGTATGCAAACAACATTTATCCCCTGATAAAATGAGTCAGGCATTATCTGGGTAAAAAACAAACAATGAGCAGGTAATTCTCTTTGCACTGCCTGTATCCAAACATAAAACCAACAAAGGAAGAAATTACCTGCCCAGAATCCACACACAGCCCCCCTGTACCCATTACTGCTGTGGCATGTTATTTCTTGTCTGAAATGGAAACCTTCATTTTCTATTACTCTGTTTACTTATTCTATCAGTGTGGTGCATGTTTAGTTTCCCAAGTTGATTTTGTCCTCGTCCTTACAAACCCAAAGAATATCAGAATTACAGTATTTTTTCAGGTCTCCTGCAAAATGTTAAAGCAGTCTTTGTACCCTTAAGACTACTTTATTTTTCAGCTGAAAATCAAAGCTATAATATAGAAAAAAATTAATGGATAAATTCATCAGTACAGATAATTTGTTTATGAAAAATAATGTTTGTTTAGTGTTAAGTGGTCATTAAAATTGAGTGACTTTGTGTGACCTTGTGCTTTGAAACCTGTATCAAAAGAGATATATTACTATTATTTTATGGCATCATTATGTTGCATTGAATGCATTTATCAGTGGTGTATTTTTTTTCTTATCTAAAGCTATTTTCAATCAATTTGACAGCGTCATAATCAAGTCTGTGAATCTCTCTGTGAATATTATGCATCCCATAAAACTGAATACAATCCCACAAAATGATTTTACAAGAGCATGCACTGATAGAAATAAATATTTAAAAGCTTGTTTTGGAAATACGTCACCCGTCAGACTTTTCTCATTAAAATGAATTGTGTGATCACTTGACACTTTGACAGACCACATAATTGAAGAGAAAGAAGAGACAGCATAGCACCTTACCTGAGTTTCAAACCCAGCAATTATTATTATGTGAGTGTGCATGCCCCTATCCTGACTGTGTTTTTCTTCTCTCCTGAGGTGTGTTTTGGGCATCAGTCTTTGAAGTGTGAAAAAATGTGCATCTTGCAAGCATGCTTTTGAGAATGTAATTGGTGAATACTTGAAGAAGTTAACATGTCATTTGATGCAACTATATGTCTTCAAGAGTAAGGTCAGCAGATCACATACTCTACAGCATGTTTGAATGCTGACTTTTTAAACTAGAACCTGAAGTGAGCTGCCAGATCTTACTGTAACCACTACTATTCTAGACCAACAAGGTTATGTTACCATTTTTATCCATAACTAAAGATTTGCCAAGAGGTGTTTTGGAAGTCACCCAGCAGTATAGTTACTTTCCGTTATCTTGTTTTCAACCATTTATCCACGAACAAATAAAAAACATCTGCGAACATTTTTTTTAAAAGCTTGTACTTACTAACACAGCTGTGTTACACAATTTGTTGTGGATCATTCAAACTGAATGAAACTAACAAGCAACATCTGCCTGATTCTACATCTGCTCACATTTTAATGGGCTAATAGTTCCATTTGATTCCACATTAGATTAGTGTATCACACCATGCTTCAAAGTCAATGGGACACAAATGCTCAAGTAGAGTGTCATTTCAGGTAATGGCACATGTACAACACCTATAGTTCACCTCCAGTGTCCCTGGAATGACATCTGTTTCTTTGTTGATCAGTGTGACATGACAGTACATAATAACAATAAAATTAACAAGATAGCAGGGCATAGCTGAATGTCAATATATGTTATTCAGATATGTCAGAAGAAGAGAATCTTTCAAGGACTATTACCCAGCTTTGTCATTACATCGTCAATTGATTACTGTGGATTTCTGTACAGCTGTGCTGTGTGCTTTAGTCCAGCACTAAAAATGTACTTGCTGAGAAACTTGCATTTCCCTCTTCATAGAAGCTAAATTTTTCTAGGTACATTATAAAGACAGATCACTTGTTCTTAGTACAGAGTAGATTAATTGGAACTATGTACTCTCTGTGAAACACCTTACCTCACAGATCTTTTGCAGTTGCTGCTTAAATTAGCCTTTATGCGCGACTTTGATGTCCTGATGTTATCTCTTTATTCTCTTGCATACTGTGCAGTGCACCTTGCATGAACTCTGGTGGTGAATACCATTTTTTTTCTTGTTAACTAGGAAAGTTATTCTTAACACACATTAAAAAAAAAAAAAAAAATTAATTTATTTAAGTTTCTGAGACTATTTAAGGCTGAGTAACATTTAACTTTAGAAACTACCCTGTGGGAAGTGTCTTGTCATGGCCCAAAATCTTCCATGCAGTTCTGGCTGGAGGATGTTTGTTGCATGCCGTCTGCTGCACTCTGGCAATATCATTGTACAGGCAATAAACATGATGTGCTTCTGAATGAAAATTAAATTAGAAATGAATCATCACTTACATACTCATCACTCACACAACACAAACTGTACATTTAATGTGTTCAGTTGGTTCTATGCCATGAAAAAACCCCAACTGATTTCATTTTAGTTTTATTAATACAGAAAGATCATTAATGGCTGATAGACCACACAGTGTGGACACCGGCCCTTTAATTGCCCTGCTGGGGATGAATAAAGTTATTGAGCTGAATATTGAATTGAAATAAGTTAATTCACATGCAGCAGAAAATGGTATTTGATAGATGTAGCAGCCTCCAGTGACAGGTGGTGTGGGAACTGACAGGCAGGCCAGGAAAGAAAAGATACAGAATTACAGCTCCAGCTGTATGATTTTCTCATCTGGTCTTCTGAAATGATGCTGCAGATGCTGTGAGCTAGAAACTGAATTACTAATGAGCAAAGTCAATAGATTTTAGGACTCAGTTCTCCCAGGAATAACCTTAGATTGTTCTTCATTCAAATGTGTGAAAGTTGTGTCAGACAGAGCTGGAATTGTAATAATCAAGACCAATATTTGCTCAAGGAAAGTATGCTTTATTTCTATTGATTGTGTCAGCTAGAACAGCTTTTATACAGCCAGCACACTTTTATTTTGCATTGTTTTGCAAGTTATTTAGCCTTTGTGACTGTCATTGTTACTATACATATGACACACACATTTCATTAATTTTTTCAGGTCATTTGTTAGTTTCTTTGTTTTGAAATATTATGCTGCTGGTCCTGGTCTAACCTCCACCATGTAAAATATGTGACTGAAGCAATAATCAGTTTAAACTGCCTACACCTGTGTCCTGGTCTATAGCAAACACCTGCCACAGCATAGGGGGTGTTGGTCAGAGATCACTTTTGTTTGTTCATTTTGCAGTTTTAGTTTAAAGTCATTTATCTTTTTTGTTTGTTTGTTTGTTTATTCTTTAGTGTTTAGTGTTTTTAATAGGTCAGCTTGTTTAGTGAGTTGTGTTCATTCAGTTGTGTTACTTATCCATTTGTGTGTGTGCGTGATGTTCATGATATGTTTACTTCCTCACTCCTGACACCTACCTTGTACATACATAAAAAAGAAAAATGACTGACTGCCGGTGTTTTATCAGAACAACCTTTTACTTTACTAGTGTCACACCAAATCTCACACTTCATCAGTAGTTTGTATAAGAATTTGTTTGATTCATGAAACATCTTAGTTTGTAGGTAGTCTTCATTGCGTTTCGTCCTCATGCTAACATTTTCCTCATCTGGAACTATCCATGGCCCTGAAACTAGAAACTCTGCTAGCAGGTTTTCAGCCAGTAATTTTAATTGAAGTTTAAAGAAGATGAGGCAATAACCATGTATTGATTTAAAAAGATCTAGAGGTTAAAAGAGACATTTTTTTAACATTCCTGAGAAACTTTTCTGTTAGTAAGTTGTCATATTGCGGGGATGTTAAGAACAAAACCCATTCCTGAGAGAATGGAAACTTTTGTGGCCTTTTTTCTTATTTGAACAGTTTAGAGTTTCAATTTTCAATTTCTGAAGACTTCTCAATCGATTTCAGGGAGAATGGTCCTTCTCTCAAAGCAGCATGGGGTGGAAACAGTATTGATGCCGCCTCCCCTTGCTGAGGCAGAGAATCAAGAGGAGTCAGGCAGCAGGGAGGATATGTACTGATTGAGAGCAGAGACAGCTCATGATAGCTTATCAAAAGGTGAGGTTCCTACCATCCAGCCACTCTGGGGAATGAGCTTCTTCCGCTGGGATTTCTCCCCAGAGAAGGAGGCTGTATTGGGATTTAGCATTTTTTAATCTCACAGGGGTGAGATGCGAGTGAGTCACTCCCTCCCTCTGATCTTCATTCCCCTCTAAATGAAGTGATAGTGAAAGGCAGCCTGGCTGACACCACCATCATCTCCGAACATACTGCATTAAACAGAGCAGCCTTTATGAATTTCTGTTCCTTCTCCCCATTGCTGTATTATGAGAAAAACCTGAACTGTGACAGACAGAGGAAAGTGTAGAATTGGGTTTATTACATTTTTCAGACATCATTTACAAACAGTCACAATATCAATTGAGTTTGGAAGGATTTAAGCACATGAAGTACATGTAAGGGGCACCTGCATCAGCAAGTATGATTTTGAAAAAAACTTAGGGCTCTCTTAACCATGACCAAATTTCCATTTATTTATTTATTTATTTATTTATTTATTTATTTATTTATGGCACTTGGGCAGCACAGCTGTAAACACACAGGTCATTTTTCCTTGTCTGATTTAAGGGTCTGAGGACAGAGTAATGCTGTACATGTTGTTAAGACTCTTTAGGCAAATTTGTGATTTGTGATACTAGGCTATAAAATTTAAGTTATAATTATTTATAAATATAAAGAAATTGACTTAACTTGACCTAAATGCTTCACTGTGCTCACCAGTTAGTCTGTGCTGGGCAGGTGTCATACACTAGATTGTTATGAAATAAAACTCTGTCTTTGATATTATTTATAGTCTGTGTTTTTTTCACTGATAATCATTTAATGTATTTACAGTCTGTGATTACCTCTCCAAGTAGTTTTCATTGTTAGAGGTGGAGACCACCATTTCTGTGTGGGACTCAATTTGCTTATTTACACACAAAGTATTCACAGACCATGAGGCATGCATGTAATTGAGCACAATTTTATCTCATTGATTTTATTTGTTGCAGAGGCTAGTGCTAACAGCAATCATTAATCAAAAATGCATCTAAAAATAAGACATTTATAAGATTTCTGCATTTTTTGACAGCAATCCCTTTTGAATGTTGCAGGGAGTGAATGGAATGGAACAAAAAGTAGCAGCAGATGAAAAGCTGTAGGTGACAGGCTGCACACTTCCAACTCCTCAGCAAGCTAACAAGCTCCTTTTATTGTGCTCTGCTGTTGCTGGAAAATTGCTTGCGCCATGTGTAGCATGAAATCAGATCATGGTTGCTGGAAAAATGTCAATTATTGACTAACTTTTTTATTAAAACAATGTGGGTTTGTTTGGCTGTGCAGAAAACAGATTTATCAGTTGCTCTTATTTTGTATTTCTGACAACTGCTTGCTGCTTTGTAGCGTTAAACTATATGTTTTCACCACACATCTCCTTTGGAACAGAGTTGTTTTAGCCAGCACGGACTTTTGACTGGATTTGTGAGCGGTGGCTGTGAACAATGCTGATGAGAGTAGTGAGGGCAAAAGTTGTGGGTAGTAAAACAAAACACAATGAGCTGAAAGATATTGAAACACTCAAAAGAGCCAAGGACGAACACACCTTTCACCTTACACTTAACCTGTGGCATCAACACACAGTGTTTCTCTGCTAATAACAGACAGTGTATTTGTAAAATCCATCAGCTGGTATTCAAAGCCTAGGTTCAGATGCTTTGTTAAAGTTGTGTATCATCTGTCCTTGTGTCTCAAGAGCACAAGCTCAAGTTTTATGTTTTCTTGATGAGACTCGCCGATGATCATTCATGATGAATGGCAGACTAAGTAATTAAATCATGCTGGCAAAAGTGTTTTGATAAATTTGCACAGACCATATTAAAAAGCTGCAAAAATACTGGTGTTAGAAAACTTACACAGTCTTATTGAATGCCATACAACCCCATTCACTAGTGCTAGATGACCTGTGCAGTTGGAGCACATGATTCTTGATCTTTCTTGATTCATGTACAGCAACTAGCAAGGTCTGTGTGCAAGAAGAAACTAAAGATTATCAAGTGCTCTCCTGAGACTTACAGTACAAGTATGTTTCCAGAAGATGATTTGGTTGTCGTACCTTTCGTGTTTTTATTTGAACAAGAAAAGTTAAAGTTCACAGGAAACATAGAAAAGTAGGGATGGTGGCTGTACCAGAAAAATGAGTCAGAGCTTTGACGAAGCTTTGATGAAAGAAAGCACAGCAACATCTAGTGATTTGCAGAAATTACTGCAGCCATCAGGGATAGTGCACTCTGCACACACGTTGTTCCTTCACTTTTTTGTATGTGTGTTATAAAAGCCTAACAATGAATATAATGTTGAAACAAGGATGCTATTTTGAAAATTCTGATACTGGCTGGATGTGACCATTCCTAAGTGCACAGTATGATATAGACATGTAAGGTTCAATTGTAATTTGCTGCAATAAAAGGAAACAATGTGGCAGTGAATGTGTGTTCTTTGGGTGGTTTCTTTGGTGGCTAACTTGAAAAAGATCCTTTCACATGACACTGGATGCTTGTGAGCAAAGATATTGCACAGCTTTCTGAAATAAGTGGGGATACACAACCTTGTGCGTCATCCAGAACTGTAGTGAGTGGTACTCGGGTACAAGACGTATTTATTTATTTATTTTATTTATTCATTTTATTTTTCTTTCAGTTACAGAGGAATAATACAACCCGTGCCTCTGGACTTTGACAGTCTTCGAACTGTTCAAACTCCTCCCCACCTGCCCTGGTGGTCCAGTGATGTTTGAAGCTTCAGACACCATCAGTCACATGGCAAAGGCAGTTTGATACAAGCTTCAGCACTGTGGTTTGAACCCATGTGCTCCATGCAAAATGAAATGAGCTCCAGAGCCTTGGCTTCAAAACAGCCATCACTAAAATACATAAATAAATAAATAAATAAAAGCAGAATTATTCCCTTTCAACATTCAGACAAAAATAATAAACCACAGCTGACCTTCCAGGAATGTGGTAAGAAAGGACCTTTGGGTTTACTGGACATAAACTTTCTGCTTTAATTTGACTATGTTTATTGGTGTTTAATGTTGCACCAGAGAGATGTGGTTTAGAGTTAATTAAGTTGTTTAACATGGAAATACTATCTCCATCATGTACAGAAAGATTTTGTCAATATGTAGATTAGGGACAGCAGGCAAATAAATGTTACATGCACACATCCACAGAGAAAGCATGTTGAAAATTATCCAGAGCTAATAAGATGTTTTTGGCCCTTGAGACTGCAATATGAAGGCAAAAACTACTTTATGATGAGGAGGTTTTCATTGAAAGACAACGGCCAATGCATAGTGAATGTCAACACCCTTCAACCCAGTCAGCAAAAATCAAGGGTGACCTCTGTATTAGTTTCAGCTCTGCCCCTAGAATTGAAGCAAAATGTTAAACAAAAGACTGATAGTAATATGATACAAAACACCCAGAGACATTATTGATGGTACTAAATGGAATGTCTGGCTCAGTCCCAAGACTCACAGTTGCGGTCTGTGGATTTTTTCCAGTTTGTATTACGGATTTCCGGTAATTACCAACAGTACTCAAGTGCCCGTTAAGACTGCAAGTGTGAGGTGTGAAGGATTTTCAGAACACAGTGGGACACACTGAGTTAATGAGGTCATCCAATCCTTCGTGAGGAAACACAGCTCCTTGTTACTTAAGATGTTTTTTCTTCCCCACAGAAAAGTGTAGTCAAGTGGGAACAACAGCACAGACTTCCAGTTACAGTCAAGAAAACAAGAAGTCCGCTTACAGTTCGGTCTGGATTCATGTTCACAGTTAATGATACTTTTAACAAAATTTTAATGAAAAAAAATGAAAACAAACTGTACAAAGTCTGCTCAGGCCAGCAGAGGTTCAGCGAGGACTGTTGACGGTCTCTGAGTATACTTTCTTGCCAACCAAGTTGAGAAACTCATTTTTGGCACTGTGGACTACAGCAACATGATCATTACTATGTGTGAACCAGTTTGCCAGAGGGGTTCAGGTTTCCCAAGAAAAGTTAACAGTTGACTAAAATCATAAGCTGAAATCAAAATTATCTTTTCTATTCTATCTATTATATGTGTGGCCTAAAAATTCTCAGCCCTGCCTCACCAAATCCCTCACTGAACCTATCTGCTATCTGTTTAGGTGGTTGTTTGTTGAAACAATATAATGCATTCTTGTTTCTGAATCTGTTAAAGATTAAAGCACACCATCATTTTTCTTCAGTGTTTGAAGGAGGTACTGTTGTGAAACAACATTGGGTATACTGGTTTTTATGAAAATGCAGGACTATGTGTTCTGGTCTGAATGCAAATCAGTTTGGAGTCAGGTTGATACAATCATCCTCTCCTTTTGCACAGCTAATCTTCACCTTCTTTAATTGCTCTGTATTTTCTGTAACATCACATTTATCTCTATTTAACTTCAGACCTGTCTGTTACACAAATACAAATGCCAGAAAATGTACATACTAATGTTACATTCCACAGAAAAACAATTTCACCCTGGTGTTACTTTTTTCATGGCCAACAGATTCCGTTTCATATTCTGTTTAACAAACTCTGTGTCCACAGTTCAGTTGATATTGTAGCATCTACAATTTTGCCACATCTGTGATTAAGAAAATACTTAGAAGCATCTTCTTTTAATTGTTGGGCCATTACCTATAGACAATTAATTCATTATACCTTAGTGACTGTTGTTAAGATGATGATAAGATGTTATTTGTGTGTGTGATCAGTTAAGTGCTAACAAACATACACTGTAATAATTGTCACTAATTTGCTAATATGCTGAAAATGCCACATTCTAGGTCACTGTTAATTTACTGTTGATCTTACAAATGTACCACCACCATCTCACCCTACAGAGATGTGGTTCCAAGTAATCATAATGAGACACCTCTGACACACTTAATTCTTCCTTCCTTCAGAGATCACGTTTAAACATCAACATCAATGAATTCAACATGTGAATTCAAAACATTTCACCACCAGAGTAAATTTAGTTTCTAAGTGTTGAGGTCAGTTTACTTAGCAAAGCCCTTATTTTCTGATGTTTGTATGTCTAGTAGCCTTCTATTCAAGGAGTATTTGATTCAATAAATTACATGGTCACAGACCTTTGACCCTAACTCCACCTCTTTTAAAACACATCTGTGGTTTGTCACAGTCCCCAGTATGCTATGCTTGGTCAGCAAGAGCCAGTGTTGTTTTTTCATTTTCAAATATCTATGAATTGATGTTCAAAAGTGTAATACTTTTTTTTCTGCTTACAGACACGAAGAAACAACGCATGGACTACTTGTGAATGAGCACATCCTTGCAGACAGTGCATGCCTCTGTGGTAATAGCAAGGTAATGGGACTGTTTACATATCATGGAGGGCTTATTGCTTCTAATGACATAGATTGCACATGATAAACATGGCCACACACACACTGTCACACCTCAGCAGACTGAAACCTTTTCTTGATTAGTGTACATTGCAGTATGGCTCACTTTTTAAAATGTTAGTCTTGTGCGCAACAATTACTCTTTCAATGTACTTGTCTGTATTTTTTGTGTTACTTTGTCATGAAATATGGTAACGTTTCCATTAGCTCAAGAAATTATTTTTAAAAATTATATCCCAGAGAAGGAGACACACAGTAACCCAGAGAAAGACTAACACTGCTTCACAATCATCAAAAACCTAACCACAGGACATAATCAATCAGCTAAGACTCCAAAAGATTTAGAGATCAAGATCCCAAAATATATTTTTATATTTCTATTTTCAAGATCCTTAACTTTGTATTCCTTGTAAATCTTCAGTGTTTAGTGCTAAATGACTCTTACAGTATCCATGGATGGCAGTATGTGTGATGTATCATTTCTGTATTACCCTGCTCAAACATAAAAACTGCTGTGTGAAACAACTTTTAATTATTCTGCATTTGTAAAGCTCGTAAAGGTAGAGGCTTGGTTGTCACTTCAAAAATTAAGTATTAATCAAACTCTAGTCTCCTTTAAATGGATAGTTATAATCAGTAGTCTACTTTAGCTAGAGTACACAGGGAGGTGACAGCAGGGCCCAATAAAAACCTCCCTACTATTAAAGTCCTGTATACATGTACAGTATGCCTCCCTGTGAACACCCTATGTCTGTACAAATGTTGTACAAACATTGTTTAGTAATAGTAGCTGTCCATGGTGCTGAAATGCACCCACTTTTCAGTGTCTGTGTCAGCCTTGTATAGGATTTACATTTGGGGGGGTTTTGTAATGAGATGGCCACGTTCAATTTATATCTAAGATATATTCCAGTATGTAAAGAAAAAACATCTTTATTTATGGCACATTTGCTTTTATTAGAGATAGCAGTGTGTTATGCTTTTCTCTTGTTCTTTCTAGACACTTTGGAATTCTTTTCTGAAAGCTTGTAGTGTCACTTTAAGTTTTCTCAGTTAAGACAGTTCTGTTCTCTGTGAAGTGTGCTCAGATATCCATAAATGCAGTCAAAATGCCTGGTGCATATTTCACATTTTAAAAGTATAATAGGCAGGATTTTTCTAAAAAAAAAAAAAAAAAAGTATAGACTCATATAATAGTAATCCCTCTCAATCATCACTTATGACCCACTAGAAGTGTGTGACTGTGTGTTTAGCTGCAGAGAAGCTACCCTCTGCCTGTATTTTCTTAGTTTCTTCTTGTTTTTCTGTGTTTGGGACATTTCTGGGCTACAACCTATGGACAGTTGGTGTGTAGCTCCCAGTCAATGACAGCACTGTTTCAGACTCTCTCCTTGCTTTCTGTCGGTGTGATTGATGTATAAAAAGCTGCAAGACCATGTCTATTTTACCAAGGGTGGGGCTGAGATTTAGCCACCTTCATTCAAATTCCTATAGTGTGGCACATTTATACTACTCATAAATGACTGTTACCAGGTTTGGGTAATGAAATGACTGCTCATGTAAACTCATGCTTTTAATGTGATAGTTCCTTTTAAGGTTTTACTTAAGATCTTGCAAATGCCAACTCTGAATCAGATCTCTCATCTTGTCACACCTAGGGGCTCTGTAAAAATTTTGGCCTCAGAAGTGGGAAATGGTGCCAAAAATGTCATAAACACAAAACAAAACAGAAAATGTCTTGGATAGTTTAGGTTGGTTGCCAGGACAACCGCTGTATGTGTTGCCAGGGTAAATGGAAAGGGCCTTTATCAATCTGTGTTTTTGTCTGCAGTTGTGCTTCTGTGGAAATGTCATCATTCACAGCCCAAGTAGAATTTCATTTAAAAGTTCACATCTAGCCAAGTAGAGATCAATTAACTGTAAACAACAAAACACAGGACTGTCAGACAGGAGACTGCTGTCCGTTTCAAGTGTGAAATCGATAATCATTTTTTTAAATTCTATGATTGTTCCAGAAACCATGTGTTTATTATTGTAATCATGATGATGAAAGTCATCTAACCTTAAGGAAGTGCTTATTGGGCCTACTTAAACAAACTGAAACAAACCATGACCATTCAACAACCTTAACCACGTTTGTTGTTAACACAATGAAGGTCTGATATGCTCATGTGGGTAGGGAAAAACAACCTCATTTCAGAGATAGCTCAACTCCTGAGATAATTGGCTGCTCAGTGTCTTCATTTTTTGATACATGATATACAGTAATTCCATTTGGAAGGTAAAATTAGATACACATGCACATATGTAAGCACAGTTTAATTTCTTTTAAAAACGATAAATGCATTTAAACATAAATGAAAAGAGGCAGTGCGGGATATATTATATTGTTTTATTTTTTGATATACATTATAGATTGATTAACAGGTTTATCTTTTGACTGCATCTCAGTGTCAATTACATTTTTTCCCACTAAGCAGTCTGTTAGTGGACCTTTGAGTTAAGATTATTTTGTCACAGTAAGGTAGACTTAACGTCTAAGTGTAATCACCAGAGCCCAGCTAAGCTGATGGTGTCAGCAACACCTCTATTCCAACTGTAAACAGCGCTCCTGTCCTTGGAAGACTGGGTTCTTTAGTTGGCAAATTCAAATTCCTCTTGCCAAATGTCAGCTGGGATTGGCTTCAGCCACCTGCAACCATTAAGAATAAGTGACATAGATAATGGATGGATGAATGGAAATGCCAGGTGTCAATGCGCCTGGGTCCCCACCCTTGCCTGCCACCTGGCTTACTAGGAACCCAACTCCAATGGCCTTTCCCTTAGTCTGGTCCCTTCCTTGGGACCAGTTTGCCTTGGTAGACCCTACCAGGGGCTATTGCCACCGACAAAACAGCTCCCAAAATTACTGGGACACACAAACCCCTCCACCACATTAAGGTGGTGATTCTAGGAGCAGACCTTTGTGGTGAAGAGGGAGCTGAGGCAGACTATGTTCCAACCCTCACCTATGGTCATGAGATTGTGAATACAAGCGACCAAAATGAGTTTCCTCCATAGGGTGGCTGGGCTTAGTAGAGTGGAACTGCCCCTCCTTTGCATTGAAAGGAGCCAGTTGAGGTTGTTTGGGCATTTAATTAGGATGCCTCCGGGCACTGAACAACTGAGGAGACCCTAGGGTAGACCCAGAACTCACTTGAGGGATTACATATCCTATCTGGCTTGGGAATGCCTTTGGAGCTGGAAAGTGTTGCTGGGGAGAGGGACATCTGGTATACTTTGCTTAGCCTGCTGCCACTGCAACCCGATCCTAGATAAGCAGAAGATGGATGGAAGTATGGATGGATGGATGGATGGATGTTCAATTGGGTCTTAATAGGAGATAACATGCAAGAGTGAACAATCAAACCAGCTACAGGTGGGGACAACCAAGGCTGTTACTCCACACTTGGTGAGAAGCATAAGGTTATTTCTATTATCAGATGATTCTATGATTCAATTTAGATGTATCTTGTATATGTAACCATATATGATATTAAAAGTAGGTATCCCAAAACCACCATGATTTGTGTTATTATATGACAATGAAACAAAAATCATATGGACAGTAAATAAACATGTAACATGTGATAGAACAGAATTTTAGAAACAGATTTTTCCTTCGAACACCAAGTCATAGCAATATGAACATGCACATTATATTTACACACATAAAAAGTGGGCTTTTATTGTGGCTCATGGCCAATTTTGACAGATTATGAAGAGAAAGAATCTGAGAGTTTCTGTCTCTTGGTCTCATGACCTACAGCAGGTCTGGAGCCAAAGAAGGCTTTGATGACCCACTCTAATGGGATCAGAGTCTTCCAGAGAGAGTCCTATCGCCCAGCTAATGTATCTTTTCCAATGTGAGCCCCCCCTTTCACATATATATTCACATCCTGTTGGGTACTCTCCATGCATGAGGAGAGTTAGTGAGGTGGAAAGGTTGAAGGTCTGGATAAGAGGGAGCAGGGCAAAGTAGAGCCAGAGGAAACATCACTTAATGTATGCCAGGTGTACCTTTCCAGTTTCCCCCTGCAGAACTCTATCTTGTCTTAGCCTAAAGTTAAGGTAGCCCGATACAGTGATGCAGCTGTAGCCCGGAGGATGTATTATTTTACACTTTCTAATATATTAGTTTCACCAAATCTAACCAAAATGGGTACCATCCTTGAGCTAATTTTAATTCATTTAAGATTTTAGAGATTAGCAGAACAAATATAATGCTACCACCACACAGGTCTTTATGTTTTTCATACAAAGTTCCTTCCAGCTTTGAGAAGAAGCACCTGTGTCCCCTGAGGTTTTGAAGTTTGCATTTGTCATTCTCTGCTGTAGTGAGTGTGTCTTGCAAAACAGGTGTTGTGCTAAATGTGTGCCCTAAAATTGTGTTTCCCTGGCTGAGTCTAGCAGGAAACTAGATAAATGTGTAGGTTACATTAATTGTTTGAAATCTCTTGAATAAAAAACAAAACCATATTAAGCATTTGAATTGTCTGTGATAAGACAAAGAGCTTTATAGATAGGTGTGGTGCTTAGGAGGTGGTCTGTATTCTATCCCTTCATGATTTGCAAATATGCATAATGAAAATGCACGAGTTTGATAGCGCTCTTATGTCTGTATGGCAAGTACACAGCAAGCAGCTATACACATATATAAAATGTCTTCCTTTAATGAAATCATTCTTGGTTTTGCTAAACTACAGCAGAGATCATCCCTGATTGATATTTAACATTTAACTATATTTAGAGAAGCTTTCAGCAAGCATACAAAGGATTTTTCCCCCTATATTTTCAGTTTAAATGACAGCTACCACTTCATCTCTAGATTTACTGTAGAAGTAACCATTAAATTCTTAATCACACCAATAAAGTGCAATTAAGCAATTGGAGATCTGAAATATTCATGCAGCACTTAACCTTGCCTTTCTTCCTCAACAGGACATAATTCACAATCCTTTAGTTGTTCTTGAGTCCATGACAATGTCTGAATGTCAAAATATCCCATTTCAAGTCGTGGAAATTTCTGCAAGACAGACACATGCCTTCAAAGCCTGGATGAGGGGAGGGGGCATATGGTCTTGTACATTGTAATAATAGTTACTGAGTGAGGTTTCTACATCATGTTCTCAATGATAATCAAAAGACAACATGAGACACCAAGTGACAAGATGCCACTTGGCAATGGCAGAACACAGAATGTATCATTGTGTATGCTGTCTTTTCTGCAAAGACCAGCTCCCTTTTGAAAGGTGGAGTGGCCATCTGACAATTTTGGCTCAGTAAACCCCTCCACAGTGATGTGCTACTCTCCCAACACAGGCACAAAATGGATGAATCTGTTAATAGTGCTGTCCTCATATTGTAATACCATCTGTTCCATGGCAGGGAGCTGAGGGGTTTGCCATCAATTTGACTGTGCAGATTGAATTTTCATGCTGTCTCTTTTCTTTCCAACCTTAAAGTCTTACTTTGTTGTATCTTGGGGAAAGTAAGACTCAACAAAGAGTCCTGACAGGTTCAGGACTCTTTGTAAAGCCACTTGCGAGAGATGAGTAGTGTCAGCTGTGAAAAGCAACACCAGGTGAGGGCATGTCACTAATCTTCTCCATCTTCATCCTCATCTTCTTCCACTTATCTGGGGTTGGGTCGCAGTGGCATCAAGCTAAGCAGGGTATTCCAGACATCCCTCTCCCCCGCAATGTTTTCCAGCTGTCAATAATCATTGAGTTTAAGTATCTGCTTTTTATTATGTCTACAGTCTTGTCCCTGACCTGAGTTGTAGTTTTGAAAGCATTGCAAATGGCTTTAAACACTTACACAATTCACTGATGCTGAGTTCATACTTGCAAAATCCTTCGAAGATCACTAATGTAATATCTCACAGAACTGTTTGTATATTGTGTGAGTCCCTATGTTTGTTTGTATTCTATTATGAGCCACTAAATGCTTATTATTGTGCCTGAAAGGAGAAGAGGTCAATTATTCTCCTCTTCTGTATTGAATTGAGAACAGCCAGATGATAGATTCTCTCCACACATTCCCATAAACATAATTTATCACTAGGAAAGCAAAAGAAATTAGATTTCTGCAGGGTTTGAGATAAACAAAAGCAGTGGTATTACATGAATACCACACATATCGATAGGTCGTCTGACCTCATCCTGGGAGGAAATACTGGGAGGTCCTGGTGCCTACAAAGACATCCAGCAAACTCATTCCCTCCATTTTTAATAGCCTCCAGGCTAACATTTGCTTTCCTGTGTCTCTCTGTGTGAGCAGTCTCACTCAAGAGGGGACTACTGATGGCTAAACTGTAGTCAAAGCCAGAAGTGGAACAGATAGATGCACTGTATGGCAGACAGAGTGCTGAAGACAGGCAGGTTCTTTTCACCAAAACTGCTTGGGCAAATGGCTGAAGACCTTGTGGAAATAGAAAGCCTTCATGCCACAGTATGAGACCCGGATAGATGCACATTTGAAGCCCTCAGCAAAGCACTGATGATAATTAGACTTACCGAGTTGTCAAAGCAGTGCACAGAGGGCTGACATATACAGCTGAAATCCCCTGCTATTTTAGGAAACCTCTGCTTTCATCTCTGTTTACAGTCAGGTATATTTAATCCCCGAGATAACCCTCAATTAACTTGTCACTCAATTGTCATGTATGGGATAACACAATACAGCCACAAGTCATCAACAGTTTAATTAATGGTGTAATTTTTGTTTTTTCTTCTCTGGTTTCTGTCTTGGATACAGAAGCATTGGGGAACTGAATGAGTGAAGTCTCTGCCTGTAAGCATTAATCGTACATTTTCACAGTCTCCCTTGACTCGAGGAGGAATATTGTGAGTGGGAGCAATGGACTGTGACATTTTAATGCCCAATTTCAGCTTGAGCTCAGACCTCCCGCCAACCAAATCAATTGCTTTTTTTCTTTACTGCTGGGCCTTTGTTGATGAGTTATGTCAGACAGAAGAAGCAGTAAGGTTTAATCAGGAGCAGATTGCATTTATCTTTGACATATGAAGACATTTGGAATTCTGTATATATAATCTTTAAGGAGTTTACTCATAGAGATGGCCAACCATAACTCCACAATGCAGCCATATTTTCCTCTACTGCAGCCAAATAGGCCATTTACATCTGCAAAACATATTTCAAAAACATGCTTTGCTGTCATATACTGTTTCATATACCAAACACAAGAGTGGGTTGAGGGGTAACAATTGTAACGCAGAAAATGGGGAAATATTCTCAGAGGAGTCATGTCAGTGTGTCCGCCTCACAGTCCAGAGAACAGCAGCTTTATATGTGTTTACTCACTGGACAAATGTAGCACTATTGCGCCCTGTTTCATACATGGAAGTTATGATGCAACATCATCACAACACAGATGCCTACATGGTTAATGAGACAGTGAACAAATACTTTGATGCACATTAATGTGGTACCCCATTTTCTAATGAAACAAAACTAATCAGATCCTCCAAAGTTGACTTCCAGCTGTGCAACCGTAGCTGGTTCATAGCAAAATAAACTCCAAACTGAAATCTCAGATGAGCCAAGTCCATTTTAATTGACTACTTGTTTTAATTAGAGCAGCGATAGCTACAGATACACCTAAACACCGTGTCAGATGAAAACACAAAGGAAGGCAACACAGAGATGGTGCAGATGGAAAGACTAATGTACAGTGGGTCAGCTGAGAATTTATCATATTGCAACTACAACCACATTGTGAGAATACAATGGAAACTAGAGCGGAGGGGGCTTAAATTCAGCTCCTAACCTACATGGTTAATTCACATAATTCCTACTATAATAGGAGGTTAGGGTTAGGGCTTTGTAATGAATGAGAATACTGCAAAATAAAGCCCAGTATATCAGAGCGTGATAGGGATACTAGCTGGTATGCTAACTAAACAGCTGATGAGGCTGCTGAACAGGATGAGAAATGACTTTTACACTAAAACAGATACTGAAGAGAGATACAGGGAAAAGGAAAAACAAGAGGAAGGTAGGAATGCTTCATCAATTTGGGATGGCTAACAAAGACAGTGACAGTAAAGTAGCTCTCGTACCAACAAAGAAGAGAATAAGAGCACCTCAGAGCATTAATGAACATCTAACTGTAGGCTAATCAGAATGCCCAAAAAGTGGAAAGTTACAACTGAATCACTTTCACAGAGAAAAGCCTGTCAGGGTCCTGGCTGCTGTCACCACTCAACATTAAGAAAACATACAGGATACCTAGCAGCACACAATTGTTTCACTTTCCTAAAACATAATATAATTGTACTAAAATTCAAGGAGCGAGACCAAAGCAAGCAGCCAAACCAAAGGCAAGGCTCTGTACAAGGAGAACGTCATGTTCTTTCTTGATTTATTGGTGGAGCTGCACAGAGGGAGTATTCTACCCAGCTGAAGAGAGTTTGATGCACAGTCTTGGGAGTTTTCTTCAACTGAAGATGAAAAGTGCCTCCTGAGAATAAGCCAGGACACACAGTAAAGTAAAAATGGGAACTACTGAAAGCTGTACCATTGTGCTGTACATTGTCCACTGCCCACATCCTGTAAATCAAAGTCTATGAAATTCCAAAATAAAGCATTATATAATCATTGATAATAATCAACAATACTATCAATATTAACAGTAAAACTTAGATTTGCCCCTTTCAGTTAATTTCATAACATCAATTAAAGAATAATAATCTAACACACACTTACATCATTTGGAAATAAGTCATGCTCAAACCTTAGCTTTGTATTCAGCTTACACTACAGCTGAACTTAGTAAAAGTCATACCCCACCGTGTATTTAATGTGTCTCATGCTGACGTGAGAGCTTTAATTGGCAGTAGTGGTAACATCCTGTAGAAGTCAGGCATCACTGACACGCATCAAGCCGCAGGGTGTTGGTTTTATCCAACTGTTTTTTTTATTGGAATTGGCTCTGAGACACAGTGCTGTTTCATTAGTCTCTAGTTTCTGACCAGTGGCAAAGAATAGACCGACCTGTCAATTAAAATCTGATATCAGTCAGATCAGGGTTGCAGTGGATTAATAGCCCTTGGACATTTTGAGATCCTCTGGGAGGTAAGGGATCAGTCTTTCTAAATCTATGCCAACACCTGATTATATCAGTTAAACTGCTAACTAATAATATTTTTGGTGAACTAAAAGTAAACATGAAATAATGAAAATGATATATTTCAGTCAAAAGGGAAACTTTACTGAAAACTTTGCAGTAAAATGAATGTTATGGAATGGAGGAATGGAGGAAATTGTCTCTGTGTTTCTGAATGTACAAGTTTATTGAGTCTACTTATTTAAGTAGAAATAGCAGCAAATAAAGTCATAAGAGGCGGTGGACACCCCGCCCTAGGGTCGCTCATTTGCATTTATTCATTTGGCAATGAGATATAATCGGCTTCCTGTTTTGAAAAGCTTTTTTGAAGCAAAGTCTTGCAAAAGCAACAGTTTTTGTTTGAATAACTGATGTTTTGGGCATGAAGAGCACCATTTGAATTTGAATCAGCCCTGTCTCCCAGAAATTACATTTGTATACAAATAAAACTGCAACAGCAAACATGTTTTGTAGGAAATGTGCTCACTGTCTAGATTATGTTCATAGACAACTTACTGAAAAAAGAAATAAATTGGACTGGACTTTCCAGCACTTTTGCTAAGGGAATTATCTTTCCCTGTGTTGTGAGTGCCTAAACATAGCAATTATAATGTTGTTGTCACTAAAAGAGGATGATTTGATACTGGAAGATCAGATATTTTAGCAGAAAAGGAATGTGTTGTCTGAACATGTTCAGTATCAACATGTCAGAGACTCAAACCAAGTTATCAACCCAAGGGCATACCAGAAACTTTATGGTGATAATGTGCACATCGTATGCTTGATTTTATTTTCTCTCAAAGATGGTGCTGTGGATGGCTGCCTCTGTGTGTTCGTGTGCTTTGTCTTCTCTATATCTGTCTTTGTTTGCAATCACTGTTCTTTAGCACCAATATACCAAGACAAATTCCTTCTATGTCCAAACTTACTTGGCAATGAAGTCTGATTCTGATTCTGATTCTGATATGGAGGAAAAAGCATTTACTGCAGTGAATCTCCACCAAAGAGTCAGGCTTGCATTCCACAGTCCACTGAATGATCATCAGGTAAATAGACAGGTAGCAGCTAATTCAAGTCCATCACTTGAGGCCTGACAAGTTTTGCCCTCTTTGGTATGCAGTCAGTGAAGTGTTGGAAGTCACCAGCTGTTTTCCACTGTTTGTTTTTGTTTCTTTGTGCCCAGAAAATGTCTGTCAAGAGCAAACAGGTCTGCCAGCAACATGTTTGGCATCTTGAGTTCAGCTGCTGGATGATCCCTTGTGTTGTGGCCGTGCTTAAGCTTGAGCTTATTAGTTAGCCACCTTCCATATCAGCCGTGGGGCTTATTGCTTTTCAATCTGAGGTGCAGTTACATGGGGCAAATTAAGACTGAGTATGTCATGTGGTAATTAAATAGAGGTAGTTAGATGTACTGTAGCTGCACTGTGCCAAACCTTGTGTGGTTGTTAAGTTGATTCTTTTTCTAGAAAACCTGTTGAAACCCACTATGTCTGCATTGCACATTTGACTGAGGCTTGTGTTCTAGCCTTGAGTCATAGAAGAAAGGCTCTCAGTGTTGAGAACTCTTATTCATTTTGACCTAAATGAACACAAATTTGTTACCAAAACATGCGGCTGAAAGAAATTATCAGCAAATTACTTTACTTGCTCCCCATTAGTGTGTCTTACTGGAGGGTATGGCCGCATGAAACATGAATTATTTCTATCTCCTCAGTTTTGTTAGAGCCTGACCTCCCACTCATCCCTTTGGTGCATTGTTTTAGTGATTTCTGACAACACTTGTGTATTCATAGATGAGGATCAGTAACACATGACTGCTTTAACTGCTCAGAGCCCTCCTAAGGATATTAGAGAGATAGAAGTGGGTGTGTTGGGTTGGGGAAGGCAGGGGAACGGGTCAGGCATTTGAGAAAAACAGCACCTGCGAATCCTTGTGGTACTTTTCGCTAGCAGCTAAAGACGACACACACACACTGCAAGCATACACACAGACACAGACTACCTGCATACCTGTTCATGTGTTCTCAGTGTTTTCACCCACAGTAGGGAGAAAATAAGTTGAAGTGAACATCAAAAGTACTGAGGAGTGATGTAGTTCGGCTGCATCTTGCTCTGAGTGCATTTAAATGAGGGCTGGGTATATTGTAAGCGATGGAGAAGTAGCTCATCATCACCAATTACCTACATTGACAGGCCGAAGAATTAATTTTGCTCCCTGAAGAACATGACATCTTTCATTCTTGTCTCACAATACAATTAGTTTGAATATAATTGAATTCAACGTGTGATAGTTAGACCTACATTTTCTCAATGTCGCTGTACTTTTATAACAAAATCAGATTTGACTGCAAAGTGAATGAGAGTTCAATAAGATGAATAACTAATGAGACAGTTTCTAGCTGATTCAGTGAATGGTGGTCTACAGGATCCCCATTAGTCCCATGATCTTTTAGTGAGACAATTTAGTGAGAATATATCCCCACTATGTCAAGATAAAAAGGAATAGAGACTCCACACCATTAAGCAAAAGTCTCTGGAGATGCTCAGTTGTCAGTAAATGTGACTGTGAGCATACTGACAATAGGCCTGTAGGAATACAGGTCACTGTCATAATAAAACTAAACTAAAGCAGAGCTTATCCAGGTGTGACAATACAGCCAAAATTAATATTCTCCAAGGCAATGAAGTCAGTTGCTCAATCTGTGCTGATAAAGCACCCCAGAGGGTCTGTCTCGGTTGCATCACAAATTTGATTCTCTAGTTTGCTGCAATCTAATTATGGTGGAATGTTAATTTTGCATACAAATGTTAATTGAATCATTGTTATAATAGTAAAGCATTGCATAATGTAAAAACAAAATTACTGTAAACCTTATTGCTCTGAGGATGAAGAGAGACACAAAGACTTACAATTGTGACAAAGCTGGTATTCATCATATATCAGAACATGTGGAAACCATCAAAGACTCTATATAAGTTGTATTAGATTAGTTGTTGTTTATGTGATATTAAGCACCTGATTTGTTGCTTTACCTTGGATGGTATTCTCCGAAAAGTATATAAACCTGCTATTTTGACATAATGGGTGGCACTTCATCAGTCTTCTTCTGAAATAGCTTTGTTCAGCCCCTTTTTATTTTTTATTTTTTAAAATTTGCAACTTGGGTCTATTTTTTGTGGTCTGGACATAATTCCAGTGAATAATAACGACACTGTTCTCACCAGCTGCTGAGTTCTGGAAACACTGCTACAGCACTAAAAAGTCAGGCAGGGCAAGAACCTCAAGCAGTCAAGTGATCAGACAGGTTGTAAACAAACCCCAGCTTTGCCAAAGTTTTTTGGAAGATAAAACAACCATGAAACTATTAATCAAACTGTACTTTCCGTACAGTCGCACAGTTTTCCACTGTAACAGGCAACAATTACAGACATTTCGGGTGTTCTACCTCCATATAAAGTGATTTACAATCTAAATGACTGACTTGTTTACTACCTCTCAGATCGTCTGACTGATTATGTTTCTTGCTCCACTGAACATGCTGTAGCGATGTTGTGCTCCCAGGTCTGAGGAGTTACTTCCGTGTGTGTGTTATAACAGAAATGGTGGCCAAACAACTGATATAAGTGCAACAAACTAAATATTTCTCAATGGATGGATATGTTTGAAACTGTCTTCCACATTTGAATAGTACATTCAAATGCTTTCAGAGAAGTTCTGTCTACACTTTTTTCTCCACTTTCATTCAATATTTGCTTTTATTCCAAGTTTCAGTAGAGCTGAGAATGTAGAGGGTGCCACTAATACACATATATACTCTGCCCTGTGAGTATATAATACAGTGCTACCTATTAAAAGAACATTTCAACTGCTTTGCTCAGTCATACTCTATTTAACCTTATGAAACAAAATCTCTTTAGACTTACCAACTGAATTCACTCTCTGCACTTTATAGACTTGTTTCTTAAACCATGATCTGTTGAGTTTAAATATTTTTTTGCTTCTCTATCATCATCTGTAGTGAATACCCTATCTACTCCACAGCCTGGCAGTACAAACTTCACGTCTAGGACTCACACATCATGTCTCCTGCAACTTGCTGAAACTGATTCATATTTAAACACACAAAGAAAAATAGGCTGGCCAGGTTTGGATGCTCATGGAGTAACTTCTTTCACCCCCCAAACACTACATCATAAAAAAAGGACAAAGTCTGGTGCGGTAGACCATCAATATGGATTCATAAAGGTTGTCTTTTTATTATCAAAAACAACTGATAAGTGCTAACGTGAGAGAAATAGCTTCACATTTGTGTTATTTTCAAGCCAGGAAAACAACATTATTATCAGGGCACCCACCTTCCATTAAAATAAGATATGTCAATTTTATTCATGTAGCACCAAATCATAACAGAAGTTATCTCAGGGCATTTTTCATACAGAGAAGGTCTGGACCATGCTCTTTACAATATTATTCACAGAGATGTCTGTGTACGTACAGTGGCAAGTACATTGTACACTGGAACTCAGATTTAAAATCAGTGAAGTCTTTTTAAAACCCTGTAGTTAGTGCAATCGTAAGAACATAACAAGGTCAGTGATTGGTTCTGTTAGGATAGGCTTTTGAAGCTCTGCTGTTAGTATAAACTATATGTCAAATTATTGAATGATTCAAAGGCCATGCTGATTAAATCTCATAGTTAGAATCTACTGTTGTTTAGACTGTTTGGAAGACTATGACACCAGTGAATTTTAGAAAAACTGACAGATATTTCTCCAGCTACCTGAAAAGAGATCTAATTTGCGTATACATGAGTTGTAATATTGGAATATGAGAGACAGAAAGAAGAACTACGCGAGTGAAAGTTTAAAAGGAAGAGCAAAGGAAAATGATATTCTGAGACAGCGTGGTGGTAACTATGAACCATGAAATGGAACCTCAGCATGTCAACTGAGCAATTTTACACCATCTGAGGTCAGACAAATTCAAGGAAAGCTTCCTCTTGCCTTTGTGCAAAACTTCACAGGAGAATAATTCCCCTGAAGATCATACAGGGGTTTTGTTATATAATATCATATCCTTTTTCCTTGTTCACAAACACACTCAGTTACAAGGTAAAAAACTATATTTATATGTGTTTGTGGATGTTGGCAGAGTACATATAGACCATTTTAATCCAAATATTTGTAAACAGACCATCTGTCCAGTCCCTGTTTGCTGGACCTGGACATAGTTGTTGTGAACCAAATACGAGTATAAGATCCTCTGTGTTTGAAAAGCATGTCTGTGGTTTCTCCTGTGACAGGAGGTGTGAAGTGCATCACATCAATGGACTGTTGTAGCTTAGCTTCTCTTTCCTGATGCTGACAAAGGAGATGGAAGAGTATGTAGCTTAATGGAACATTTAAGTCTTGATGAAAGCATCATCAGAGCATTTTGCTATTTTGCTCTCTTTGTTGAAATTTGACACTTCTGGCTAGTGACTTGTCCAGCAGCTCATATAGATGATGTATCATTGTGGTGTGGTTTAGGATCGAAGCAATGGCGGATCCTCTGCCAAGAGGCAATAATATATGTCAGGTTTGTTGATTGATTTCTCATTTTAATGCCTCAGTTTCATGCCTTAATCTCAAGGTAACATTTTGTGGTAGAGTGAAACTGTGGAAGAGAGCCAGGGCTGACATATTTGTACTTCATCTTGGGGCAAATCACCATTTGTGTCATTACATTACTTTACCTAATGGTTTTACTGACAAGAAGTGCACAATCCTGCCAGCAAAGTTATGCAAGATGTTTTTTGTACAGTAATGTATTTCAGTAAAATTAACTGGAACTTGGATGTCACAAATCCAACTAATAATATTTGAAATTAAAGTGGGGCTTTTGGACCAATGCATTTGAACAAAGCTCTTGTAATATCAAATGCTAAATTTGCTTCTATTAGTCATGACCGCGTCATATCTACAGTTCATAATTTATTACTTATCATTACCTGTCAGAATCTGAATGGTGCACTCATGGAAAAGACATCTTTGATGGCTTAAAAGCTAATTTCGCTCAGGATTTGTTACTTGAGTCATCTTGTGGCTGACCGAGACTAAAGACCCTTCCTGCTTCATCGCACGATGAATGACATCCACATTGTACAAAAAGGTTTTAACAAAGTTTTTTTTTTCTTTATTTAAGGCAAATAAGAATGATTTCAAAGACAACCTATAATTTCCCCATCAGTCTGATCCCCCATTACAATTTTAACCATCTGTCAAATAAGTTATTTGAACTGAATCAGATTTTTTTTTCTGTCATCAAGTGGCAGCTGTTCAGGAATACATTTTACGTTAGTTTTATTTTGTTATTACCAGTAAGATGATAAATAAACTGATTCTGCATGCTGTTTAGATTGTGTGATGCACCGTGACTTATACTGCATTACAACATGAAATGTTTGTTCATTTATTGTAAACTGATGATCGCTTATACAGTTTACTTCATACAGGATGATCCTCCATTATACAAGAGTCACCATTCACCATCAATTTTACGGCGATTTATTGTTGTTACTCTTTTGGTTCAATCTCACCTTCTTGGTGTCATATTTTTTTCTGTAGCAGCAGGATTGCACTGGAACAATAATTTGGGAATCTTAATGTCAGCCAGTTTCACATGATGATTTCACAGCAGACCATGTATACTGAAACCATTTTTTTCCCCTGTTTTCTGTTTATGCCATTAACATATTTTTAGTTTCGTTACAACACACAAAAACTGCTTAAAAACATCAGTATATAATAGTTGTGTCAACTACAAGTTGAGTCAACTGCACTTCCAAACTTAAGACTACATGAATAAATTTAAATGAATACTTTTTAAAGTTAGCAAGTATTCGCTTACAGGTTTGTCACGTAAACATTATAGGCTGATGACGCCTCAGTTTTGCTCTTACAACTTACACAGTATCAGTTACTGCAGACTTAATGGCAGTGTGCAGTTTTTAAAAAGAGTGAGTCATGTTATCATTGTTGCATTCACTGTCTGTGTGGATGTTAAGGGTTTTATATTGCTGTGAGAACTCACACCAGCAAGCTTCTGAATAGTAGAAAATCTTTTTCAAACATCTCAAGGAAAGAAGGGTTTATATTAACAGAGAAACTATATAAATCATACCCACATGCATGGCAATTCTCTCTTTTCCTCTTCTTTCTGTCTTGGTATGCATAATACACACCTTAGCTACATTACAAACCAAAATTCAGATAATCAGCTTTAGAAAACAATTTGGAATTTCTGACAAAACTATACAGAAGGTACATTAAAAAGACTGTGGATAATGAGGTTACAGATTGCAATGAAATAATATTAGTAATACTTCACTTTAAATAAAGTGACAGTCTGGGGGGTAAAAAAGAACCCGATAGAAAACCATTTTATGACTGTAAAATGGTTTTATAGAGGCAGAAAGTGCAACACAATGTAAAGGAAATTTCTGAGGGACACTACAATGCCTCCTGACTGTTTCACACTTTCAAAACCACATGTTATCACTTTGCCAACCAATGTAAAACATTCTAGATCTTCCACTGGTGTATGTACGTGCTCTTCCTTCTCCATCATCCTGTAACTCTCAGGATGGTCCTCACATCAAAGAGCAGCTAAACTACGGCAAAGTTCAAACATTATATGTCATTTAAAGGGTAAATTCACATCAAGTCGTTATGCAGTGCATCTACAGAAACCTCTAGAAATCCTACTTCAGAGTTCTAAAAAACAGTTTTGAGAAAATGACAGCTTTCATAAACAAAATATAAAGTAACATTATCCCAGCTCAGAACACCATTACACTTATTCATTTCATTGAGTCCTGAATCTCATGGGATTCATTCATGCTCTTTTGTTATTCTCTGTGACACCTTGAATCTTTAAAAAGGCCTTACCTCCTAGCAACCCTGTCTGTACAGAATCATTATCACTGAGCTGACAAAAGGCAGCAGGTTTTTTTTAACCCTCTTACTTTCTATTCCCTCTGCCATTGCAGTTCTTTATATTCAGTTCATTTCAGGCTGTAGCTTAGCTCAGGTTATCTAGGTTTTAGCTGAAATAAGAAGTTGTTGACATACCATAATCACACTCAGTCCATTACTTTAACTTATTACAGAACCCAAAATTGGTACAGTGTTGTATCTTTTATGCACTTGTGTGTGCCTGTTGTGCCTTACTAAGTGCTACTGACCCTCCACTTAACAGTGGTATGGCAGTAACAGTAGTATGCTGTCTGTGTCCCTCCAGATATCAGAACTAAAACCCAAATGTGACAGTAGAGACACATTACAGGCGCATTAATGATAATTACGTTTTCTTACAAAAGAAGAAAATGAGTGACAAAGGGGCATATTTGCATAATTCAGATGGAGACACTAGTGTAAGTTCTCAGTTGCTTTCAAATTGTCCGAGTCTCTACTTAGATCCTATCTTCTCTTGACATTGTAGCAGGCTTAAAGCGGTATGTACCAAAGAGGCACTCACAGTGTGTTTCCTGACCTTGCCGGGCTCTACAGCCAAATTAAATATTGGCCTATGATCACATTACTTGCCCAGGGGTAGAGAAAGACAAAAGGATGACTTTCCACAGATCATCACAGTTCCTCATTAAATTATTTTACCATCCAGGGGATTGACTGGAATTACAGATGTATATGGGAAAAGCCAGTTTCACCAACAAAATGAAACAACTGATCTTCTAAGAATGTACTGCGTGTATCTCTGGAGAGGGGGACTTTTTACCATCAGTTTTAAAGTCCCTGCACCAGTTTTGAATTTTATTCTACTGGGAAGTAAAGTGGCTGTTCAACTCAGGCAAACATACTGACAATGAAGTGATAAAATGTAATGTTACATTTTTTAGTCACAACTGCTTCTAAATCAAACTAAAAGATATGAAAATACTCTACTGTCTCAGTGTCTAAATCTGCAGGTCATATTAAATGATCATGTGTTACATAACGATCAGGAAATTGCATTAAAAGTTACAAGAGTTATGGGGAGTGAGTGCAGTATATCTCTAATGTGTGCTTTTCCTTCTATGCCAAGTCAATTATTTCTACAGTTCGGTTGACTGTTCAATTATTTTTAATTATGAAAGTTGTGTGTGTGTGCGCGCGCCTCCACGTGTATGTGTCTGCAAGCACTGAATGATTTCGGGACTGTTTGTCTGATCCTAGATTTTCCCAAATATACCACCAGCCTGAAGTCTCACCAACGATAAATTAAGAATTGGATAAGGGGAGCCAGAAGAAACAAATGTTTCCACCCAAGGAGCAGTGCTGATTTATTGCTGGTTTAGAAGGTGGTCCCCTGTGTTAAACCATGGTAGGATAGAGGAATAAATCTCCCCTGATCTGACTGAGCCTCCAGACTCAAATGTAAGAGTTCGTTTTGCCCCAGAGGTCAAGTCTGCTGGCCTGGGGCCACGTGCAGTATTTAATCTTCAACCCTTTGGCTAAGATAAAACATGGATAATCCAAGCCTACGTGGGCACATACAGTCCCCTTGCAGATTCAGGAGAGGTATCACCAACCACCTGTGGGTCTTCCACAGCTTTTTATAGTTCAAAGTATCTGGTAACATTTGACAATAAGGCACACAAAAGTTGTATCACAGCAGGTAACTGCAAATTAATAGATAGTTAACATTTATCCCCAAAATAACAATTGTACTGAAGAGACTGTTAGACACAAGGAACCAGTGACTAAATGATAGATATCTGTGATGGATTGTTTTTGATTTACATTGAATTAGATGAAGCGTATTAGTTAGTTACAACTGAGCTGTTGCCGAATCTATCATTAGTAGTGTAGCCAGTATGGTGGTAAATTATGGTATGATAAACATAAACCATTATTTAGCTCAGTTAATCAGCAGTTACTTTCTGATTTATCTATAATAATTTATTAACACATATACAATTGGCAAGTTTAATTTATTCACATTAGTAATTAGTGTTGCATAAGTTTGTTCAACGTAGAAATGAACGTTCCTCTGCCGCCTTTAATGTGAGTTAACTGAATTTAGATTAAATGGTTAATACAACATTATTTTATGAGCTTTGAGTTAAGTTAACTGAACAGGAGCAAAGTTAAATAAAATTCAGACATTTAATAACATACACAGTCTATACAATCAAACTTGCTTTGCTGAAGCCTCTTTGTACCAGAGTCAGTACAGAAACAATAGTCAAGTCTAACTATTCTATGAGACTTTGCTGAATTCAAAGTGTACAGGGGTTGGGACCAAATTCAGTTTTCAATATAAAACAACTACATACCTTTGCATGTACACACAGCAAGCATTCAACTTATCATTTCAAGTCAAAAGACCTCAAGTCAGAACAACTAATATCTGTGCAATCCATCTAGTCATAGTGAGAAATTTCTGGATGTCTGGACTGACCAGGGGTGGCACGGTGTTGCAGTGGTTAGCACCGTTGCCTCACAGCAAGAAGGTTCTGGGTTTGAGCCCCAGTTTAAGCCCGGGGCTGTTCTGTGTGGAGTTTGCATGTTCTCCCTGTGCCTGTACATGAACATTGCCAGGTTGAATGAAAGAAAATACCACACCAGACATGAACCTTTGTAAATTTATCACAGCTTACTCTCCTCATTTGACCTCTACTAATAAAATATAAAATACAGTCATGCACCTGTCATGGAAAAATCACCTTGTAATATTTGCACATTCATGCAGTTATTTTGGCTTTGAAGTTTCCCTCTAATTACCATTTCCTTTTGAAGTCATGATAAATTAAATGCTCAGCTTAGATTTCAGTTAGAGTCATATTATCTATGGAGCTGTTGGTTGTGGTTATCTCCCAACCTTGGCTCCACCTGAGAGGACAGTCCTTGGGGTTTCATGCCACCCTTCGTAGATTTTGTTGCCGTACTTATGCTAATAGAGGAATGCAAATATAGTGACTGACAACAATTTCTGTCACAGTCCTCCCAGGTGTTACTCAGAGTCTATGATCCTTATCAAGGTGTGTGCATGGAAGTATGTGTTTGAGGGAGACTGAGGGAGCGAGTGAGACAGACCACGGAAGAAAGAGGGTTTGTAATAGAATTAGGAGTGATTGAGTTCAGTGACATGCACAATCTTAATCACTTTACATTTAAAAGATCCCTGAGTAATTGCCACAGTTTGCAATTGGGCAGATGGATAAGCAGTATAGTCTCAGTAATGTCCCAGCTAAATGTCAAAGACAGACAGAAACCCCCAAAACACTACACCCACACATACTCTGTTCTTACAGAAGGACACCGTCAAGGACAAACTACACCAACATATTTTCACACCACAAAAAGTTTAAAATGTATGATATGTGATGTATTTTATCAAACCACAAAAAAACACATCAGTCTACTTTTCCATTGGTGTATATTTGTACTGTAACTGCTTTACCACTCTCCATCATTTGCTTGCATTGCATTTCATCAGCTAAATTCTCCTTACATACTTGCTGCAGCTGAGAGACAAAAAAGCTGTATTGCAAGTCTGCAGTTGGGCTTTGTTTATGAGTACTAGTGTGAAATTCTAAATCTAGGGTAAGTATTGTGTCCTGAATTTTTAACCTTAACCCATCCCTGGCTTGTTTAAAATGCAGAGCATCTGCCTCTGCATACAAATGTTCCCATGATTCAGTCTTTGTCTCCACCTCCCACTACCACCAGCAAGTCCCCAAAGAATTACCTTGCCTCTCTGTTAATTCACCTATGCACCCATGCTGGCGATCGCACTGGTGATTAAAATTTGTATTATTTGCTAGATTACCTTCACATAAATGGTGTGCTTAAACATGAGTAATATCCCAAAAGAGCACTTAAAGGAGAGCATGCTGGCCTGATTATGAGCAGCTAAAAGCCCTCTCTTCCCTCTTATTCCCTGTGAGTATGACTTGGGAGCTCTAAAGCACAGACAGAGCCATTATATTCATGAGGAACAAAGGAGAGGCAGAAGGCTTGGATCCCAAGCATGCTTTTTTAACCACACCACTTTTCTGAAAGAGCCGCCGTCTTAACACAGAAGCTCAAAAAATGCTTTACAGTTTGACCAACATAGAAGACAAAAGGATTCAATCAAGTTGATTTAAAATGCTTCTGCCTTTAACTGCAGTTTATTAGAGTGGATCAAATTCACATCAGAGAGCAAAATGCTGTGCTGTTATAGAGAGACTCTATTTAATACTTGAAATATGACGTTTCATAAACAGTTCACACAGATGTAATGCTAAAGCTACATAATGCAGTATGCAGAAAGGTGGCCTCACCAGCAACTTTAATGTTTTTGCTTTCCTGACAAGCAACCTCATGTGGTTATGAAAGTAATTACAGTCCCCTCTATGTAGCAAAGGTGGATATGGTGTGACATTGTTATACTTTGACAAAATATCCTATGGGAAGGTTGGGGTAGGTGGTTGGGTAAACAAAGTGTGTTCAAGTGTGTTGCTCTGTACTTGCACCAACACTCAATGCTGATTTCTTTTAATCGTGTTGATAACGTCTTCCAGTCCTTAAAGGATATATTCAGATTTTTCCAAATCCACCATAGGTAATACATGCCTTACATTCAACGAGTTGTGGGTCACTGTAGTTAATGCTTTCAAATTACCTTCATGTGACCAAGTACTTTAAATCTTGAATGTGACAAACAGTAAGGTGCTGACTTGTTAATATCAGCTGAGAATTACTCATTATTATGATAACATGTATTAACTATGTGATGATAAATGACATTTCACACCTTTCATTGCAAGCAGGTCTGACAGATGTGAGACGAAGGGAAGGGATGGGGTGAGAAATAAAGTCACTTATTACATGGCTGAGAAACACTGTGTACAACTGCCATGCGTAGTGTAGGATGGGTTATTGCTACCGTTTTGTTGTTCCAGTCATGGAGAGAGTTTCCTCCCATCAGGGAGGAAATGGACACCCCAACAGCCCTACCTCAGAACAGAAAGATATTTATAAAAATTCAGACAACAAAAAGTGTTGAGCCAGGAAGTTTTGTCCTCACCAATTGTGGAAAAATATCTGCGGAGGAGGAGATCATTACTGCAGTTTCTGTGAGTCCTCTTTTGTTAGACCATTCCCTCCAAGATTACTGCAAAGAAAAGTGCTGGTCGACAGAAACTTGCATACAGCCTCAGAGAAAGTGATAGGTTCTCTGTTTACACAATGCTTCCTCACAATCAATACTTGTTACACTTGCAAGCCTTGACATGGCTGCAGTAACATGTGAGAATTGCAAGAGAGAGTGTCAAGTCATTCTTTTTTCACTTCAGGAGCATGTTAGGACAAAGTGCTAAACAACCCATAACCCAATAAAGTATTACATATAGCCCACTGTCGTCCACCATTCCAACACCACACCCTACAACAAAAAAGCAAGAAGACAACATATGTATATGAATAAGCACTGGTAGCAGAGGATAAGCTAATCAGACCTTTTACACTAAAAACTTTGATTAGTGTGGCTTTAAGCTTATTTATTTTGTGATGTATAGTTTGTAATTGTCAATCACAACACAATAAACGTAATGATCAAGAAAATCAGCTTTGACATTCAGCCCCACTGTAAAAAATGTAGATTCATGCCGTAGAGTACACGTCTATTGTTAATTCATAAAAAGCTCTTATGTCTGGTGGTCTCACCTAACAATCATGTACTGTACATACTTGGAGCTGCATCGGCTGCTGCAGTATTGATGATTGATAGTGAACCAAGGGCATGTTATGATATTATCCCTAAGGTAGGCTATTCTAACTGCAATCATCTGTGGATAGCACAGTACAAATTATTGATCATTACACTTCCAGCAGTCCTTGTATTCTTTTGTCAGACTGTTCCTTATATGACTCACCTACCCACTGTCACATCCATGCTATTATCCAGACTGAAATGTAGGGACACAGAGCAGGGTGGCTCTCCAAGGCTTCTCTTCCTCTAATTGGCAAGACGGCTTCAGCTGTGTCTGACAGTAGAAGGCTGAGAGAGCAGAGGGTTTGTCAGTTGGGAGCAATGAAGTGAAAAGTGAGAAATTTGGGAATAACTGTGCAGTATGTGGTAGAGAAGGCACATATTGATCACCCTCCATTTGCTTTAACTGCTTCACGTTTGCCCGTATTAGAAAACCTCACCATTCCGTAAGGTGAACTGTTTTGTTGAAATACTTTTTTTCAGCTTTAACAATGTTTGTAAGGATCATTGACACAGCCATCCAGAGAGTTCAAACTCACAGTAAGCATCTTGAGCTCAGCAGGAGTATACATTTTTACCGCTCGATAGATACTCAAATGGCGGTCACTGAAAAAAACCCTTGAAGGTAAAAATACCAACTCCATGGTCACGTACTGCAACACCACATTCATCTACACAAGTGTTTATTTCATAGCTGGTGCAGGAAGCCCCTGTGGTGATTATGTACAGTGGTGTTACTTGAAGCATATGGAGCACAACCTATTTTGGGAGTTGACTTTTTTGCTGATGGTGACAATTGCAATTGCTCAGCCAGGCTTGTGTTTAGGTTCAAAGGCCACCATAGCTCTCCCTCTCCTGATTCGTCTTGCCTGGATCTTCCCTGACTGTCCGTCCTTATCACAGAATTGTGCTGTGTTTGCATCTGCACACAGCAACACCTTACATTCACATGTAGCTACAGTATTATGATTTTAAAAAGCAGTGGGAAGGCCAGAATAACAGAATTTTCTACCTATTACTATTACTGTCAATTGTAGGATATATAGTCCTTGATGATCTGTTTCACTTGGTGTGTGCGGTATGGGACGTTTAATTTTAATACAAAGAAGTGAATTTCATAGCGCTGCCCTGTGCCAGTGATGCTTTTAAAATCTTAAGTGTGAGAGCAAATTTGAGGATGTCAGGCAAATTAATACTGTCAGACATTCAGTCCCAGTGATTTGGCATTGACCTGTCTGTGCTTTCCCTGTTGCTGAACATAAGCTGAACTCTTAAAGCCCCAGTAAATTGCTTCTCTTGGTAAATCCATCATCCATTGATTTAATCTAAATCCAAGCTTTTGGTATAGTGCTAGGTGAGTCCATGCCCTTTTATGTTATTTTTCATAGTGCAGTGATTGCTCCATGGTAAATAATACACTATTATTGGAGGTGAGAAAAACTTGTATGCATGACACAGGATGTACTTGTTCCTACACAGCTTAATTTTCTTGATTACATGTAATCAAAAATAATTACTCCTTTCAACTGTGGTAAACAGTTTTCAGTCAGAACAGAAATCTTAGGCTGCAGTGGGCACAGGCTCGCCAAAACTGGACAGTTGAAGACAAGTAGACAAATGGAAAAACATAGCCTGGTCTGATTAATCTGGATTTCTGCTGGGGCGCGCAGATGGTAGAGTCAGACTTTGGCATCAGCAGCATGAATCCATGAACCCAGCCTTGTGTCAATAGTCTTTTGCAGGTCTTACGAATTAACAAGACATTTCCTGTAAAGAATTATAAAATTTGATAACTACTGAGAGCATCTTAGACAGAAGAGCTCATTTTAAGACCAGGTATACAGTTTATTCATTCACTCTTCCTTTATGCATGCTTGCTTGTATTCACAACTAAGATGATAGCTGAACGTTTCTAGGATACTAAGTACAGTTTTTTTTACAATTGCTAACTCACCACAAAACTTCACACAGCCAGCACAACATTAGTCAGTGTGGACTAAACTGTGGACCACATTTCATTACGTTGACACAAAATGCATACAATCACCACATTTTTCAAAAGTGATGAACCATTTTCTCGCTCAGGCTCAGACTCAACCACCACCAAAGTAACAGAGACTCCTGTCCATATAACACAGTACAATTCAGCAGCACCACAGACTACATCCTTGTAAAAATGACCTTAAAGTTGAATCGGCACCTCTCTAAAACAGTTAAAGAACAAGTTGAACCTTCATAGGGAGATTTATTGCTTTATCAGACTTGGTGTGCCTAAGAAAGACTGAGTGTATTTGCAGAAGATTGTAAGGAATAGATCAGGCATGCAAAAAGATTCTTTCCTAGGTATATTGCAAGAGGGGACATAAGATGTGATGTGGTTAAGAGCCAAATGCAGAGGAAGGAGTTGACAAACACGATGTAGCTATTCTACACATACAGTGACTTTGTATGGTTTTGAATTGATTTACCAGAATTACTAAAGGATATTGTAACTTTTCTGATTATTCCTGTGAGAATTGACATTTGCTGTACAGCACAGTGAAGAAATGTCATTCTTTTTGCTGTAAGGGAAGCTTGGTAAATAAATAAAAGCTACTTGATATTGTAATGCCACCTTTTTTTGTAGGGCCAGTGTGTTCTGAGTGACAAAGGGATTAACTGTATGTGACTGTAATCATTTTACAGTGAGATACTTGACCAATCTTAACAGAAAACTGAACACTGTAATCTGTGTGGTGGGTTTGTTCACATTAAAGTCACTAGGATGAAAGCCAACAGACATGATGCTGGTATGGGCCTAGAATTTTAAAATGAGCTGTTACTCTGTGCCTTTCAGGACCGAGATAACAATGTTACATTGGAGCATACTGATGCCGTGTGTTTGTTTATACTTGCTGCAAGCCACAATGACTTAATCCCTGTTTTCCACCTTTGCCATCTCAGGACAGTGAGCTGCCGGGATGCCAGCGTCTAGCCATGTTTCATATCAGCTGATCTAGCACAGCTACGGTGTGTTTGCAAAGCCTGCCCTGTGAGAATGATAAATTGAAGTGATACATGTGTGGTCTCACCTGTACGGCTCAGGAGTCTCTTGGGTGAATAACTCCACTCTGTTTGTGTGTGTGTGTACTGAACCTATCTTCTCTCCTGGGGGGAGTTGGGGTGCTGGGCTCTGCAGGGCCTCTGGGAAGACATTATCGCCCACCCACCTATCCCCATGGGTTGTAGCTTCCTATATCTCTGCCAGAGGGGCTTGAATGTCATTTGTTACTCCTAGCATCTTATTACATTTCCTTCTGCAGGTGTAGTTCGTTCTTTCTTATGTCTATTGCTAATTTGCCATAAATCTATAAATGGCTATGTTTCTAAAATGACTTCATTAGTTTTTCACAATTTCCTCAATATTTGCAGTACACTTTTCTTAAAATGCTACGTAATGTATAGTGCTCCATTTGCCAAACTCTCTAGATGAACTAATTGCCACTGACAGATCTGTGGTTCATTCTGGGCTGCTAGAGTCACTGCAGTGAATTATTCATTTCACGTCAATGAACTGAACATTTGAATGTGAGTTTGAGTATATCTAATATACACGGCCAATTAAAAAGACATGCTATTCCTGATTTGCTAATATTATTAGAAACTTTTGTTTTTGCTGTATTTTGTATTTATTTATTTAATTAGCCTGGATCTCAACATTACTTAACTTACTCAAAAATGAAAATAAATAAATAAATAAAGCACTGTCAGGTCACATCTGATTTTGAGGAGACACATATCCCTAACTTATCGCGTTGCAGCTCTCATTCTCCACTTTAGCTCTCTCTGGTGAGACAGTATATTTTACAGTAACTACACTATAAATGATTTGAATTTAAAAAATCAGTGGTTTGTTTTCTAAATGGACAAGCTTGTTGGGATCCATACTAGCATAAGAACAAGCACAAGCAGTCAAACACGTCCTCTCTGATGATAAAGGCAGCAACCTTTCCCTTAAATAGCAGGACAGTGATGTCCTGAAGGCTACTCAGAAAACACTTAAACCTGCCAGTGACTTCACTGATATTTTGTCTGGAGAAAAGTACGTGACCGGCGTCTCCTCCCCCAATGTTCAAGCTATGCAGGGAAGATGTGTTGATTGTGTCAGACAAGGACGTTCAGTTAACCAAGGACATTAAAAACAAGCTGGAGGCTGTATACAATAATGTGGTGAGCAAGCTGATGCGCAGTTGCACTTCCTTGACCCTCATACTATGGAGGATATCAGTCTGACAAAGACGTGGTTGCAGGCTGAAATGGTGGAACTGGAGAATCAACTAAAACCTGCAGCTTCAGGTCCAGTGGTCATCAGAGGGGAGGAGCAGGAAGAGACGGAGGAGAGAACGGAAATGTTTGCACAACCTTGTGACTTATTGTTGCTAACTCATGATTCACAGAGACGAAGATGCTCTTCAGTGATCGAAATCAAGTTGAAAATGTCAGTTTACACTGAGGTCTAGTGTCCCACAAATATTTCTGTTCAAGTGTGAGAGTATTCAGGCAAAACTGTGAGTGTACCACATGCTAACCTAACATCATGCTAACCAATTCCTATATCTGAACAGCAACCCCTCCACACATTTGACCTTTAACATCTCCATCAGATGAGTTTGGACACTTAAACTTGACAGTATAATAAGCATAAAGAGCACACAGGCAGCTATTAATCCTTTTGTATCACTCACTGTCATGTGAAAAAAGGCTTACTGATGTCTGCATTGAGACAGCAGGGATTTCAGCCCATACAGAGGATTTAAATAAGAGCCTTGTTATTGAAGCCCATTGATTCACTGTCATCATAATCTCACCTCAGCAGAGAGCTGAGCTCCTGTTACAACACATTTGGAGTTGTTTGTTTACCCAACGATTAGCGTTCAGAGTGCACAGATGACAGAGCGGGGGCCTGAACATTACTGTACATATATCGCATGCCATACCTGGGGGGTGAAGAGATATTATAATATACTGACCTTTTCCAAGTGGGGTTGTGGTTGAGTATTGTTCTATTATTGCGGCTGCCCACTCGATGTCTAGCATGCTGAAAATGCACAGACTTTCCCTTACACTGTGGTTGCCTGGTCTAAATATTAATAGCTGCTTTTATTGCCCAGAGCTTCTGTGATACCACATTTATAACCAGAAGAATAAATGACTCAGTGTGTTGGTTTTAATAATACTCTCTAATTTGGAATATGCAAATATTCATTTTGACAACTGTAATTCTTTTCTATGATTTATATATGCTGACACAATAGTGTACAAGCAGTATGATGTAGAGTTTTAGAAGACAAATCTATGATTTGAATGGATGCTGAGTTATACAGAATCTGGTTGAATATGAAAAGCAAGCAAGTAAGTTATCTCCTCTGAAGAGGGATAGCTTTGAAAATGGAGATACAGTGATGAAGCATGGCTACGCTTTGTTATGTGCAGCTGCTAAAATATCCCCTCCACACACACACACACAGACACACACAAACACACACCACCTACTGCGGTGCATTCTTCATGAGAGCAGATCTGTCCCTTGTGGATGGAGCTCCCACTGTGAGCTACAGGCTTCTAGCCCTGTTTAAACACCATTTATGTCTCTTTCTCTGACTGTCTTCACCAACCCTACCCCCTCACACCCCCATTTCTTCCACAGTGTCACATCATATCATAGTCAACATGATAAGACACACGATTATCTTCAATCATCATGACCTCTCTTTGATTCAGGTCTTGTCCAGGATGGCATGTAGGCAGGGAGGGGGCTGATGGGTAGCAAGCGGCGTCAAAGTGTTCGGATATGTGGCTGGAATGCATGAAGACAACATGCCTGCTCCATTACCCCCTCTGTCACATTCTGTTTCATATATCAAGCTGATAGTGAGCCTCGTTTGGCTATGAGACATGTAGGATTATGCACTCGGCAAAGATGGACAAATAGAGCAGACAGATCTGTTATGCTTGGTTATCAGGGGGCTTGGGTCCTGTCAAAACATTGCCTCATCTGCTTATGAACTCCTCCCGACTGCTGTTAGTTACCACTCTTATCCTGAGAACGTTGTTTGCTCTTTAGATTAATATACAGCACCCACTGCTGCATGGATACTGAGACCTGCCTACTACCTTGACGCCAGTGGCCAGTTTGAGTGCATATTTGCCTGCATTGCTTTTTGTCTTGCTTAAGATCCCTTGTCCTCCAAATTCCGAATGAAGGTCCCAAATAAACTTGAGGTTTGGTGCTCTTTTGCTCAAAAACCAAGAATCAGGTCAATAGTTACTGAACAGAATAGCCAAACACTATTCAGATAGTAGTTGTTCATTTCTTAAATATAGTGATGAATAAATGATATACTTATTAATATTTGCCACGATTAACATTTGCCTCAAAGGAATGACATTAAAAGCTCATGGGTGATCATGATTACTTGTTGAAGTTTTAAACTTCCTTAAATCATTTTCTGTGTACTAATTGAGACCCCCTGTAATTCTGGCACAGTCAGTGTTTAGAGAAAGGATTCTAGCTTAGGCAGTATGAATAGAGGCAGCATTTGAATATTTAAAATTCAACAGAAACATCAGCAGTCTGTGCACTACTTTGCTTTCAGCAACAGAGTCATTCGTAGCAAACTGTTTGATGTATTAGTATTCTACATGAAAGTCACTCTTCATCTAAAAAGACCACTGTTGTCTTGTATCGAACTGCAAGCCTTAATGATATATTATTCCTCCTCCCTGCAATTGTGACAGAGAACACCTTGAACAACAGCATGTGCATTACCGTATGTTCACAGCATTAATCTTGGCTGCAATATGGGCTGGAATCACAGCTGTGCCAGAAAAGAGATGTACTCAATGGGTGCTTTCAAGTTCAAGTATGTGATTGTCTCCATTCTCTAGATTAAATTACATCCCAATCAAATCATACTATTTAAAAAAAAAAAAAAAAACATTACGGTTATTCTGAGAGAGGATAATGTTGATCAGGAAGGATTAGCATTGTGATGTGTTTATTTTCATGTAACTTTCATTAAACTTTATTTAACACTAATCATCAAGTCACAGTCACTGTAATTTGGAGTACACTGTATATTAAGGATACTTGTTCTCCTTCAGGCTATTAAAATTGTCTCAAGTAAACTCCAAGAGATCGAAGATAGAGAGCGTGACATCCAGACCTGAAAGAGGATGTGGAACACCCAACTGTCTCCTTACCTTTGATCTACAAAAGGTTTGAAAGTAGACATGTTGGTCTGCCAGTTAGTCTAGTATGTCACTACAGAGGAATAAAAAATGGCTGGATGCTGATGCTGTAAGTGTCTGCATACTCCCCTTGCATAAATTATTCTGACAGCAAATTCTTCAAAAGATCGTTGAAGTGATTCCTGGATAGAGCTTGTCTTCTCAGTGCTTGAAAGAGCAGGTACAGTTTCAAACAGAGACAAAATCTCTCAAAAGTTCTCTCTGCTGCAGGGAATGTCATGGTTTTGTCTGCCGCAAGATGAAAGAAAAGCAGCAGGGTTTCGATCCAGACTCAGCACGCCACCAGGAGTTAACCAGGCCATCCCTCCAAAGCTTATGTCACCAAAGAGATTAATTGGCTTGAGTCTCTTCAGAGTATTACTGATTGGCTCTCACAAACACAGAGGCCTTTATCTCATTGGCTCAGGCATTGCTTTGGGTAGAATGAAAGACTGAGACCTTTCAGCAGCCCTGAAGTCCAACTTAACATCTGACCAGCCCTTTCATGAGTCTACTTTGTCTCTCATCCCTCCTAGTGTTGTCTCTTGCTTTGTTAGTGTCTTTGAGGGGAAACTACTGTATGTTATGAATTTAGTCTCTGCTGCTTTCTTCTTTGCCACATACATTTAGTGAGCACCTTTCTGTACATAATTGTGCGTGCTATGCCACCTCATGCAACCATCTAGTTTTGTAAACTAACTGAAATATTCTGTAGTCTCCTTTTTCACATTCCTGTTTAACATGCAAGACTTAACACTGATCAAAGAAGTGTTAATATCTTGGTCGTGAGATTGTAAGAGAGAGCTCATTAATCAACAGCAGCTACAAAAAGGTATAATACTAACAACGTTATATATGAAAGCACAAGTCAGAGGGTAAATTCCTAACAGGAAAGCATGTAGATTATTAGGATGTAGTTATAATTTACTGTATTACTAGGGTTGATGGATTGGGACTTTTTTGTCTAAACATACAGATTGTAGTTTTATATAATGTTGTTATTTTTCCTATTGTCATTGTACATTAGGATGCCTTGGAAGCAATGAAGAATATGCTCCAGTGTTATGTATTTAAAGGAACCCTTGGGAATTTTTGTTGCAAAAATTGTGATTACTTTCAGTGTTACTCACCAAAAAACACATTGTGTGTATCTTTAACGTCCAACACTTACCACCATAGGTGTGCTATTCCAGGAGACGCTCCTATGGGTCGTATTAGAGGGTAAACAACCTATGTGGTTCTTCAGGTTGGACAACTCATTACAAGATTGCAGTCCTCTTTATTCCTGCCTTTATTAATGCACTGCTGCATAGTTTGGTGTGTTGTCACCACCTGTAAATGTGGAACAGTATGAAACCACTGGCAGTGCATGAAATAAATAAAATAGAGACCAGCTAAAGGAACATTTCTGAAACGTTTGCTTATAGAAGAGAGACTGTGCTGCATACCCATCATTCTAAAGTGCTCCTGCTTTCTTTTCAACATGTCATACTTGTTAGGCAATACATATGGGAAATAATGTGTCACTACCCGTTGGAGGACTACGAAAAACTGAAACGCCAATGAATAATTCAGTAACTGGCACGCACATAATAAACAGTGTGAGCGAACAAGGTTCGTTTTCACATATAGATAGCCAAGGATAATGTTCCATGAAGAATTTTGTTCCATGGTGTTACACATTTAATACATTTCTGACTAATCATCATTACATATCCTCCTTAGTCCTTATTAAGTTGGATTTTTTACCTTAGAATAATGCAATCACCTTTAATTACCAACTTTAATATTATTAACTCTATCTACAAATTTCACATTTTAAATAACAGGTATAAATTGTCCATGTCCTCTTCCCCCTATGACAGATGCCCCCCAGACTTGAGTTCTGTTCATCACATAACTCCTGTGCTACTTTATCCAGTTGTGTTGCACAAAATCCTGAATAAATATATATGTCACATATATTACCCCAAAGGGAGAGAAAGAAGCAAATAGAAAACAGAGTGTTTGCATGTTCTCCCTGTGCCTGCATGGGTTCTCTCCAGGTACTCCGGCTTCCTCCCACTGTCCAAAGGCATGCACATTAGGTTAATTGGTAACTCTAAATTGCATGTGAATGTGAGTGTGTTTATATATCTGTGGACAAATGTTGTCACCGCGCCACATCTGACCAAGATGCAGTAGAAGTAAGGGGGTGGAAATAAGGAGGGATTCTTTCTTTCTTACTTTTTTTTTTTTACACAAATTGTTGCGTGAAAAGGTATTTTACTGTACAAAATCCCACTGTGTTCCTGCAGACCTTAAAGAGCAGGCAAATCTGAAAAGCAGCATACCCTGGCTGCATGTTGTTTAGGTGATTCCTCTGTATGAAGATATATAGCAATAGATGTATTGATCAGAACCTTTTTTGTTGGATTTGTCATTAAGTTGTTGTGCCAAAGTTCTCCCTTCACAAGTGAGGCCTCAGAGATGTGTCAGGCAATTGACCTCTACATTGTGAAAGTCACATTCTGAGAAAGAAATGTCAGGCCTCGCTATCAGAGCTTGACAATAACCATAATGAAGACTTTGTTGCCACAGTCATTAAATGTACATCAGCTGATGGAGTGTGCTCAAATTCTCCCTTGGCAATAGGCAGTGGGGACAGTCCTGACAAGAGCTAGATACAGGGATCATTACTGATGATCAGGCCCCTGAATGAGAATCATCAACCTCCCTTTTTGATGGAGATCACGCTTGATGAGACATCAGGCCATATGTGAATGGGTTCACCAAGAGGGCATTTGTTGACAACACACAAAAAAAGCATACATCTCACCAAGATATTCTTGTAATTACACAACAGTAAGAGACTAGAAATAACTTGAAGCTGTTCAGTTCTACCAACTTTGTCAGTATTTATATGGAACTCCAGTAATTAAAAATACTTAAACAATCTTTTACAAATACAGTGGTATGAAAAAGTTTGGGCACCCCTGATAATTTTCAAGATTAACCATGATGTTGAACAATCTTTGCTTTCAGGTCATTTGACAGTTGTTTTGAGGTTCTATGTTGGCACTCTTCAGAGAAGATGCAAGAGGAGAACAACTTGCAATTGGCCATCTTAAATACCCTTTCTCATGATTAGCTTCTGACTCTGTGTATGTAGGTCAAGGTCAATGAGCTTACCAAACAAATTTTGTGTTCCAATAATTAGTGTGCTAAAGGTATTCAAATCATTGAAACAAATAAGAACAAATTTATGCACCTGCCTACTTTTGTTTAAAGAATTATTGCACACTTTCTGTAACCTAAGTAAACTTCATTTCACTTCTACATATCACTGTGTTTGTCTGCTATATGACATATTTAACTGAAATTGCTGATCCGAACAACCAGTGATTTATAAAGGAAAATCTTGAAAATTATCAGGGGTGCCCAAACTTTTTCATACCACTGTACATTTGTTAAGGACTTTGTAAAGCACCCTCTGCTCCTCTACATTGTGACAGTGAAGAAAGGCATTTAAGTAAATTCAAAATACAACACACTTGATAATGTTCCACTAGAGGGAAGTCAGGGAGGGATACCTCAATGTTGGCTGGTCTCCTGAAATCAATTCCAATTTTTTGCGACACGAGCAACATGGCTCTGTGGATGAGATTGTAGGTCTGTCAGATGGTCCACCACTTTGGCCTAAATCCCATCTCCTAGATATTATGTTCATGATCAACTAAACTGCCACAGTGAATAGATTTTGTAGGAAATGTAATCGCCTGCACAGTGAGGGATGGAACTGGATTGCATGGGATAGTGTGGCCCTTTCATGCATTAAAGTGCATTCCTGTGAAGCTCATTGTAGGCATGTAAAAAGAAGCAGCTGCTGACACCTGTCACAGTGGCAGCACATGTCTGTCTGTAGCCCACTTCAGGCCAACAGTAGGGTTTGCAATGACAGGGACTGCATCCTTCTCTGAATCAAAAACATCATTGTTTTGATATGATGTGGCATTTAGCAATTAATATTACATTTTTCAACCTTGATTAAATATAAAGTAGTAGGAGAGAAATTAGGCATAGCACAGGTTGACAAAAAGCCTAGTGTTTTTCCACATCATTTCCTCCCTTATCTGGTAACAATAACGTCAAAAAGATTCAAGCCTCTTCGGAAAAAGGCCTCAGCTCGTTGTCATTCACATCAAGTGCTTTGGGTGAAGGCCCCCTCTCTGCTGGGATAAGGTTATCTTGAATGGAAGAAATCCTAGGAGAGGCAGTATTGATCCAGCCCACAATTTCACACAAAGCTCTACATTCACCATAAAAATGTTGGGAGGAATCTGTCATTGCTTCTCATTTGGAGCTTAACACTGGGTCCTCAGGAGGAACTGGCCAATGACTTTACTTATTCCATATTCAGTCTCCCTTTAGGCCATATCATAAATGTCATCATATGCAAAGAAGGATTTCTGAATGCCTGGCTGTAGCTGAAAGGGCTGAACACTCAGTCCGTTATCTCTTAAAATGACCTTACCACCTGGCACAGCCCCGGTTTAACTCTTAGATGTAACCTTGACATTTAATTTATTATGCAATCAGTGACACTTAACTAACTTGTTTTGCTGTCATGTAAAACAAGCGCTGTCATTTATGAAGACTGATAAGACAACGACAAAAATTACAAATGAAGTGACTTTAGCTGCAAAACAGACAAGCCAACTCTCCTGTGTAACTTAAAGTATATCAAGTTCTGGACGTGTTACATGACTGTTTTGGTCCAATCATGATCAAATCTCATGCCTGAGGTTAAAGTTAGGCTGATTTAATTAGCCAAGATGAGTAATAGAGCACATACAAATCAACAGTGTGAGAACATTTTGGTTAGCCTCCCAAAACAAACAACAACAACAAAAGGTATGCACTGAATTGTGGTTTTGGAGAATCAATACACCCATAACTGCAAGATCAGATATTTTTGTGGAAAATAAATATACTGTCTGTGACCATTTTACTGATATGTTCAGTGAGGATTTGTATTAACAACATGTCCTCATTATATTAATAGACAACATATATTAATAGACAACATATCTAATAGACAACATCTGTTTTTCTGGTTTAGACTGTTTAATGAATAGTCATTAAATTTTGTAAAGAAATTCATGTGTCCCAAAGGATGAAGCCTGCTGACTTTAGCCTGACTTTTCCTATAGCACCACCATCAGGTTGATATTTTTGGTTCATTACCAATTAAATGCAAAACTAATAAAATTCCCATCAGCCTTAGCTGAACTTTGTGTTAAGTGCTGATTATCAAATGTTTGCATGATAAACTAAGGTGGTTAACACAGTTAACAATACATGCCAAAAATCTGCATGTCTCTGAGAGTGTTAGTATGCTCATTAGAATTTCCCTGAAGGCACCACTGCTCAATTTCACAATAGTACAATGAACTTTACTTAACTAATGTCCAGAGCCAGAGCTAGAATTCTATGGGTTTATTGCATCAGTCCTAGACAGAAATAGGATGATCAAATAAATAAATAAATAGGCATCTGGCAAATACAACCTCAATAATAATAGTAAAAGAAAAAAGCAGCCCTTGACATAGCATGCCATCATCATGTTTCCTTTGAAGACAATTTATGTAATGTTAGCTTCAGTTATACAATGAAATATACATTACAAAAATGGAAATGTTACTTGAAAAAGCATGGCTGGATCTCAAAGAAAAAAGGCTGGAAAACGCTGGGTTAGAACATCACGATTGGTGCTTTGAGGCAACACAATGACATTTTATATTAAGAATGTATTTTAAAAACAAAGGCAACAGAGAAAAAGACATCTGATCTGCCTTGCAAATTGGACAAATGAGTCAAATCTGCATTTCTTATCTAGGAACCATCAAACAACATGACAACAAAGAATTCCATGCCCTTTTAGACCCTTAGTTTGGGCTCTGTGTGACTGTCTGTCAGTGTAACCAAGCCACAGATCCCCTAGATAGTTTTTCAAGGATTTCCCCATGGTGATGGATCAAAGCCACAAGAGAATTTCATATGGGGAGTTGTATTCTACCTGACCTTGAAAATCACAGTAATTTATTCTGAGCTTTCCAAGGAACTAGCACATTGAATGATATTAACATCTGTCGGGTCACAGATCACACCTAAGAGCATCATGCTGACTGTGAATTTTTTGCATGTAATGTATGTAATTTAGATAATCTGATAGAGGGTGTAAGACTAAGGTCGGATAGAACAAAGTGAAGCTCAATACTGCACCACCAAGGATCATGAATTCTTGTATTTTCTTAAATATTTCAAGTTTTTTCCAGTGATATCACATGTGTTTGTAGGCGTTCTCAGAATATCTTAATCAACAAATCATGTTGTCATGCTGCCATCACTCTGAGTGAGTGCTGCCTGCAGCAAATGTGCCTGTGTGGACAACAATGTGGGCTGCTTGAGAAGTTCATATCAGGTGAATGCAACACAGAACATTTCTTGAGCTTATACTGTCTGACAGAGGTTTGTGGAGTTTTACTCACAGACTAATGTATTTTTGCCCATGTGCCATCGTGATATGAAATTTCTGCTGTTTGCCTTAATATTTGCATCCAAGCATTAACTTGTTAAAGGGCAACCGTGTCATGTTGAAAATCCCATCCACATATTAGTGCACAGTTATATTCAGGATATTAAAGTACTTAGTGGTAGTAGCACTAGAAAAGTAGATGGGCAACAGTGCATCCTGGTTTACTAGTCCCTGTTAAGAGTTTTGGTGCTCCTTGAAACATTTACAAAAAAAAGAAAAAAGCTCTTTTCAAGGTACGTGGCCAGATTTCAGCATTGTCATTAGGGGTATTATTCTTTGGCTATCAAAGATCTACTAATAACAGAAATTTCTAAAACATAAACATTTAAACATGCCCCATATAACAGCTAAAACTTCTCAGTTCTGCTAAATCCTGCTTCTCACATCTGTATCTGTTATCTGCTATGTCATGTGCATGTTGTTTAACCAAGAATAAAGGGTGAGTAATGAAGTTATTTTAAAACCCTGTGGATGGACGTAACAAAATTCCATCAATCTTAAATTCTTTTTTTAATCATTATCATTTTGTAAGATCTAAAATGTCTTCATTATGGGAGAGGTGCTCATGTACTATAAATAATTTCACTTACATATTTTCACAGCTATTTTGATATAACATTTCTTATTTTTATCATTGCCTCTAAGAAAAATGTTATTTTTTATAGTATGTTTGTTAAATCCTCACAACCTCAGATGACACAGCTGGCGACTTAAAGTACTTACTAAGTGGTTGGGTAATTCATAAAATATTCTATTAACTGTGCACTGTGCTGCAAAATCCTTTTTGACAAAAACAATGAAGTTCTGAGAATACAACTACCCAACCCAGCTGGTACTGGCCATGTCATGGTACTTCATAAACTGTGACCTCCACTCCTGAAAGATTTAGAACCAAGGTTATGCTGTAAATCAGATCAGCTACAACAGACTACTATTTGAAGTGTTTTCTAAAAGCTAATTTTGTTCCTCATTCCTCTACCATCAGTTCATGACTGCTCATCACAGATAAGTGTGAGCCAGTTGAACTGTGTTTCCAAAGAAGCCAGTAAGCGCGCCTAATCCTATTTTAAAGAGCTCAACTGGGGGAAGCAGCCTGATATCCACTCCAGCCAGAACCAAAGCCTGGAGATGCTGGTGCTCCACTAGACCCTGCAGATCTGGACCAGAGAGACAAGGAGTAGCTGAACGGAAAGATGCAGATGGTCTCACGGGCTATTCAGCGGGTGCCACAGTGGAGCTTCACTGGAGGCATCAACAGTCTAGTTGTAAATACATTATGTGTGGTCAACACTGGAGGCGAGGATGGGATCATGGAAGACACAGACAGGGTGAAAAAAAAAGATAAACTGCGCTTCAGGCAGAAGGAAAGAAAGGACAAACAGCCAAGGCCAATTAGACTAAAACAGCAGTGGTGGGAAAGTTTGACGGTGGTTCTGTTTACCATGTATCATTACAGTCCCCATCCTAATCCTGTGCATAGCTGTTCAAACCACATTTTACATTGAGCAATTATTTACAACAATGTAAAAGTAATGAACAAGACTATAAAAAAGTATATAGACACTATACTATTATATCGGGTTTATGTTAAAGCTGCCCTAATCAATATTTTCATATTAACAACAGATTAAATGTCTTTGTACAATGTTACAAAAGAGTCACTGTTAGTGGGGAACTTACAGCAGAGAATTTTTTTCAGGAAAAAAAATCTTACAAACCCACTGTACACTACCTGTCCAGCACAGACAATTGACTCATTAATTGGTTCAGGTCCTGCTCTGAACATTGTTATTCTGGGCTAAGCTCAAAACGCACAAAGATGTCTTCAGTCAAAGTACTTTTCACAATTCCAACATATTAATATGACCAAGAGCTGAGAAAAATGTATTATACAAAGTAGATAACATTATTTCATCAAGAGAATGAAATCCCCCATTGACCGGCCATAATGGCTGAGACATTCAGCCACAGCAATCAACTTTCTCTCCCTACAAAATAAAAGAAATGCGAAACTCTGTGAGGTCACTGCAGCATCTGAAACATTACTGGAGTGATGACCGATTATACAATCCTCATCACCTCCTTCTTTTCCTGAGGCTTTGATTTTTTTTTTAGTTACACAAGCGGTGTGGCTGTAGGGATGGCAGTGCCCTCCACTTTGGTCCAGACAAAAATCTCAACTACACATGTGATTAGACATTCATAGTGTCCAGAGGATGAATCCTCCTGACTTTGTTGATCCCCTGACTTTTCAACATGACAAGGTTGACATTTGTTTGTCATGTTATCATCAGGTACCATTACCAGGTCAAATTTTTAATTTGTCTAATACCTTGTTTTACGACAAAATACTGTATATTCAGGGGAGAAATCCCAGTTGGCCTCAGCTGTATATTGTGTTTGGTGCTAATTAGTAAATGTTAGCATGCTAGACATTAATTCAAACCATTATTGTGCCAAAGTGCAGTCTCTCCATTGGAGTGGCTGTAGACTTTGTTTTGTTTTATCGTAGATTTACCATATTTACATTAAAGATTAAACTAGAATTGAAGTACAGTATTGCTCAGTGACTGTATTATCAGTTATAACTAAAGCCAAAAGAAAAGCTGTCTACTTAACAATCCAAAGTCTACCTCAGACACTGTAATTATAGACATCAACTGGTTTTGTACTATTTACACATTAATTATCCCTTATATCTCAGGCCCCTAAGTGTTTTACAGTTTAAGGTTGATTTTTCCCGCTCTCCAAATGCCTTCCTAAATGCCCCTGCTCAAGAGCATCACTGGAGATGGGGCAGTAAATGAGTCAAAATGTAGGTATACTGTATGCACACCTGTGTATACGTACAAGGCACAAAGGTAGGAGCTGATCCACTATATTCTTCTTTCCATTGAGGATATAAGGAAAATAACACCAAATGAGGTTTAAAAAAGAGGAAATAAGATTAAGGCAAAGTATTTACAGACCTTGTCAGCATCTGAAATGCTACCACTATTTACACTGCCAGGAGGAAAATTTCACTTTCTGCAGAGCGCTCATCTCATAACACAGTGCAAGGACTGCATTTGCATGTTTCAAGGGGTGACAATGTCATTTGCATAAATTTAATGAGTCTTTCAAAGGAGAGAAAAAAAAACCTGAGGACACCTGCGGAAACAAGCTGACATTGTTCAAAGGCCTTTTTCCCCTTATTACTCACAATATTGGCCTTGGCTTGCAGACAAAGCTCTGTTACACAGATAATCAGGAGTTTTGACATCTCCGTCACAGAGAGGTTGTTTTCTTTGGTGGAAAAATGTGCTCAGGAGATTGGAATTTCATCCCCTGCTAAATGGATGACATAGATAGTTAGGATGACACCAGTATGAGGGCTTGTTTCTCTGGGAGGGGTTGGCAATCACCAGTCACCAAGACCATTGTGTTATGGCTGGCAACGCAAGGCACCTCAGCCTGTGGTATTTTGATGAAAGCAGTTCAACTGTCAGCAACCAAATGGGCAAACTAATTACCAGTGTAAGCTGATTTCCTGGTTCAAGCTCTCCACGGCAGTGACTCTCCCCAAGCACAGGGTTTGATTGTTAAACTGAGAAAAGGTACATGTTCTGGGAAGATACACCAGAGACTGTGTAAATGAATGGGATTGAGTATATGGAAATGAAATAACTGTGCTCCTCTTATTGGGAACTGCTCCGTGAATTTCAATGAGGGGAAGGTGGTCTCTGTGGCAACGACACCGAGGATTTACACCCTCTCCATCAGTCAGGCTTCTAATGTAGATCTATGACATGGTGCTATACAGGCTAACACAGACCTTTTGTCTTCATATCAGCAGATATGAGATGAAAGTCTATGTAAGCACTCCAAAAGATGGCATTTCTGAAAACTGTGGCTACATTTCGTTGTGGTCATTTAATTTTTTTAGCAGCTCCTCCTGTTTGTGTAGCTCTAGTCAGCAGCTTATTGTTCTCTCTCCTGAGTCATTTATTAAATACTGATGAAACAATGGTGACACATAAGCTCTCCTTTGTCATGGCCAGAGCTAAGTTAATTAATTAGCAATCCATGCCGCAGTGCCAGGAGGTTGTTGATTGTATCGTTCTAAGCCGTCATCCTGTGTAAATTGACTGAGATTGAGATCTAACAAGGCTTTGACCTGGATTCCTCCCTAACAACCTGATATGTGAAACATTGATGAGGGGATTTAGGATGGGAAGGCTAGAGGACATGTTATCTTTAGCCATGCCATCAGCTCTATTAGCTCAGAGAAGTAAACGCAGTACTGGTCAGACACTCACCTACTTTTTTTTTTTTTTTTCAAACTATAGGACTGGTGTGCAACCTTGAAAACTGTGTCCTTTTAGCTGCATTATTATGCTTGTTCTTCAAAGCGCGTATCAAAACCTGAAAGATCCCAGCACACTAATTCAATTACAATTAAAACATGAATTTTATGTTTCAGTCCAATCTTTGTCTTCCTCTATGTCCTTTAGGGTTTGAGTGTGTTACCATAGTTCTAATCTCCTGACAGTTTTGTAATGGCTTTGAGCTCTTTAAATTGTCATTCAGTAGCATTACACGAGCAACAATATTCAGGGGGTGTTGTGTGACCTGCTCATTCTTTTAATGAAAACACAGGCACAAATATGCATAGGGGCAAATGGCTCCATATCCTCAGCAGAAAAAGTGACATTGGTGGTCACACCAAAGTGGTTTGTGAATGCACCGCCATCTCCACGGGCCATCTACTGCTGTAAGGCACGGTGACTGTTGAGTGAGCAGGGCCCCATGGGCCCCAGAGGGAGGTTGGGAGTCTGCTCATTCTCATTTCACATGCTCTTGGACAGAATAAAAAGCACAGTAACTCCCTTCACATGCCAATACACAGTCAGATGAAAAACTTTGTTCAAGACATCATAGAGCACTACATAAAACATTTTGTCTGAATCCAAACTTTGACTGCTTATACATTTACGCTGCAACTATACATACCCTAATCTGTGAGGATACATACACAGACAAACCATCAAAGTAAAACTTAATGCAAGACTCCACTAGTAAATTTCTATACCTTTTTGATCAGTGATCAAAATAGTTACGTTACAGTGCAGTTAGAGGCAGGCTAAAAGAGGGTCTGATGTAGTGACACAGAGTTTGCACATACACATTCATGCAGTATGTAGACAGGGGAAGAGACAAAAAATATTAGATACACCTCATAACTACAAATGAAGTTGCTGTGAGATGATATTATATCGCAAGATTGGATATTTTGATAGAAAACAAATGAAATATGTTATCAGTAAACATTTCATTGATACATTATGTTAAGAAAATATTTTGGTGGTATTACATTCTCTTCAAAACATTTGCTATTTGCAAATTAGCTGTATATAAATGTCATTTCTAGAAGGGTAGGTTCCACGGATGAATTTGCAATTTCTCAATTTGCAATCCTTCCTCAAAAATACTGTTCTCCTCTTTCTAGCAAAGAATTTTTTATGGAGGCTTTTGTATGATCACAATAGGCTTTTATTTAGTGAGGCTGCCCAGCAGATTTGTGTCACAAGTGTTTGATTTTAATGATATTTTCCCCCTTATTCATAACAGGGGGTACACCGGAATGACATACAGTCAAAGACACACTAATGAAGGTTTCTACTGTTATTATTTAACAGGGTTCACTGCCTCGCTGAATGTGCTCATATTGTGTTATTTTAGTCAGTATGTGATTAGCCTCTCAAAGGCCCTCGTTTTTAGCTGCACTGGATAATCCCCTGCGCTTCCCACAGAGAGACATCAAACTGAACAGGGTCTCCTTAGACAGCCTGCTTGAAACTTCACAAAATAACTTTAACAGTTTAACCTCTGAGGAAGCTCCAGTGGTGATTAATTTTCCCCCCTTTACACTGTTATAATTGTTCACACCGGGGGGCAGTTAACAGTACCAAAGGTCACAAACTCATGACCCTCTTCAATTCAAAGTGATTACCATGCCTCAAGGAAAACTGGGCAATTATGTATATTGCAACTTCACAGCACAGTATGGCCTCTTACAGTATAATGTATGTGGTTTGGTGTGTATATTCTTGCCAAAACATTCATTGTTTAAATTATGCAACTTTGACCTTCAAGTCTGGCTGCACTAATGAACTTATGGTTGCTTGTGAGCATGACAAGAAAGAGGAGGTGGAGATGAAAATTTATACTTAAGAAAATGATGTTGCCTGCATGGCCCCAGTGTGAAGGAGTTCTGTCAGATACATATTGATCTTTGTGACCCATGTTTTGGAATGCCAGAACACCTTGTCAACAACTAGAACACCGTCTTCGCCTCCTTCAAGAGGTACAGACTTGTGATAGTACAAGATTTATTCTCTAAATCACTACAATGTTTCCGATTTCAGCAGCAACATTTAAAAATCTCAGCAAAGTGCTTGTCAGATCATTGAACAGTGTCTAGAGGCCACACACCTTTCAGACATTGGATTCGAGCTTTGAACATTTTTTTTGTAACTTTCAGAAACCAGCAATCCAGCAAGCATGTCATGCAATTGAAAGAGTACGCACAATTTGAACTTTTTCTCAAGCTCTTTTCTAATTCTTCGGACAGCTATTCTTGCTGCTAGTCATGTGTAAAACCAAGAGATACAGCTTGAATGTGTGTGCTTTGTGTGCTTTGTGCTTTGTATGATTCAGTGCATCCTGCCACTTTCTGTGATGGCAGGCTTTCAACCTGCCTTCAAGTGTGGATGTTCACAACATCTATTTTCCCTTTATACTTGTTCATTTCACTACACTTCATATGAACTAGGTAATTTGAAGCATACTGAATACTTTAAGCATACTTCACGTTGTAATGTGATAGTGATCCGATTTTATTTGTCTGGTGTGGCAACAATACGCTTCCATAAAAACTAACTTCATGTCTAGTGCCCTAAAAGGCAAATAATTCAACACTCAAAAGCAGCATATATCAAAATACATTCTTAGATATTAATTGGAAACTAAACTTCCAGATGGACAAATCTCCTCTGATTTCAGTCCCAGCCCAGCAGCTTTATGCATTAGCAACAGGTGAGTGAGAATGAGCAGCAGATTACACAGGCAATATCTGCATGTTGATGAGTGGCAGGTTACCGTCGTGTGAGGTAGATGAAGGTGTTCCAGCTGAATGCTGTCACACAGCCTGGGCTGTTAACACAGCATGAATTCAAACACTAATAACATGTAAATAAATAGCACAATGCAGAGCGAGACAGTGCAATAACCTGCAGAGTGTGTACTGTATATATATTGCAAGTGAAATCAACACAATAATGAATCAACAAATCCATATTATCATGACCTCACATAATAGTAACATAGTGCTAGGTTCTATGTGCATGTAAACTTGTGCTTGTTCCTGCTGATGTTTATTTAATTATTGTGCATATTTTTATGATTTTGGATTGCTGTTGTCATTAGTTTTCAGATTCAAACACTATGAATTGTGGGGTAATTCCCTAAAGAAAGTCTGCTGGATTGTAGACTTAAGGAAAGTTGTGTATTTGCCTACAGATTTATCAGTAAAGCATGTTATAATCTGTGAGTCTGTGAGGACACACATTGAAACTGGATCCTAGTGACCTGTGCCGGATGCACATGGTTGGTACACCTCTGTTAGAGTGTGAACTCTGTGCCATCTTTGTCCAAAGTAGAAAAGAATGCAGTTATTTGGTGGGAAAGAAAGCTGAGCTGTAAACCTGGGTTTATTAATGTTTGTTGTGAATTATTGTGAATTTATTTCCTGAAGGAGTTATTATTTTGTAAATTCCTAAGTTAACGGAGTGAGAAATGAGTTTGATGGCATGAAATGTGGAAATAATGTATTTACAAGAGCAATGCCTCGCTATAATTAAGCAAAATGGAATTGTTGATTTTTGGTGGAACACCCAAAAAATTGTAAGAATAATTCCTGCAACTGATTAGCAAAAGACTGATTTTGCAAAATAGTACACGTCCTGCAGTGAACTGCAAGAAACATTTATTCTCTTACAGAATTCATACTGTCAAATCAAGGTTCTAAATGTTTCAAATTCATCTATACTTGTGATTGTAAGTCCAATATATTTCTATGTAGTGATAAATGATAATACAGTGAAAACATTTACTATTGTCCTTGAGTGCATTCCTGAAGTGCCTGCACGTCACTTGAGTATTTCACTTTGTTTCCACTGTTTCCGAGAGAAATATTGTACTTTTTACCAAACATTTATTTGACAACTGCAGAAACTAGTTACTTTGCTGATTAAGATTTCAAGATTTAAAAACTAGATTTCAAGATTTTAAAACTAACTTTAAAAACTAACAATAAACATGCATTGTTACACATGTTGAACATGCATAATTTAAAATTAATTTGAACTGTAAATAATTACTTGCATTTACATACTGTACATTCACAAGTTATTTTCAAAAATTTCAGTTTTTTAAAACATACTTCTTACTTATTGATGGATCAATAATAATGAACAAATAATGTTATACAATTGACTTTTGATACTTACTGCAGAAGTGGCCAAACACACCACACCTCTGTGGCTCATTCTAGACGACATTAAGCATCTGTTAGTCTGTTAGTCTGAGATGAGACCCTCATCTCCTTCATAGTGTCTTAACATGAGCCTTCAAACCCCTTAGCAGTCAAGAACCAGCAGCCTGGAATGTGATGCCATGTGGCCCTAATACACCATCTATACTGAACTTCTTTTTGATCATATCTTAGAAATTTCCTGCTCCTGTTTAAATGTTATTTAAATGATGTGATTTATTTATATATTTATTTATTTCTAATTATGCAACATCTTCAGTCAATTGACTGACATAATGTTTCTGTATATAAATAATTTGGGATATTTTATATTTACATTTATAATGTTATCCTCTATTAACCATAAATGACCAGTTTTCTTTCATTATGCATCATCTTCAGAGGAAGCATTTGTCAGGACCAATTTGAGGACATGTACGATAGAGCTTGATATTCTGCGGCGGTGCTGACCTCAGGTTCAAAGATGAAACAGACTCTTGCTAAGATCATTTAAAACTGCTGCCCTGGAGAGTCTATCCCAAAGTAGTCATTTGGAAGAATTTCATGGTCGAGAGAGGCCTCTGGTTACTTAAAAATTAATTACAGATGATTAATTGACACCCTTGATAGGAGGATCTTAACAGGCTGGTACAGTAGTAGAAGACTGGTATTTCACTTATAGGAGCCAATAATGATATCCATCAAAATCTTTAAGTTTAAGGCTTATTACCATTTTAATTCCCATTATTTTCCAATATTAATCAGAGAAGATAGTGTACTTTTTACTCCACTGCATTTATTTTACAACTGCAGAACCTAATGACTTTGCTGATCAAGGTGTTAGATATCTAAACATATCAAAGATGATGTATTGTTGTACAGTAAATTGAACAGGGATTGCTGCACTGGCTGTGTCTGCATCCAGTGACTTTTTTTTTTTGTTGTTTTTTTTGTCTTTGCTTTGTTTGTTTGTTTTAAACTGTGAACTCTATTGAACAGCTGCAGAGCCTCTGCAGATGAAAAGACTTAACCTGGATTGACCAGTTGCATTTTCCCAGTTAATGCAAATTGTTACCCTCTCACAAACTAAATCAACCCACTGCACTGAAAGGCAGGATCACACTGTCAACAGCCCAGTATACAGTACAGTGAGGTTTTAAGTACAATAGGTGTATCCTTGTGTAGCCTTATCTTTGCACACATTGGTACTGTTCTGCCAGCAGCTTGTCACTGATTGGAACTTGTTAAATGTTTTGATTTAAAATAAGAACTGTGGTACTATAATGGGGTCCCATCACTTTATTTTGATTGCTTTTGTTATTTTAGGGTCAATTAGCCTTAGCCTTTGCCTTGGTCTAATTTACATTTGTCTTTTTAAGTGACTCCTGGATTAAATCCAGAAGTGATTTAGCCATAAACACCTGTGCTAGATGAAGATCAGATTAAATGACTGGTACATGCATTAAAATTGCTACAGCCTCTGTCTCCCTGTTCCTTTATGTGACGAGTAGAAAAATAGCTCATTTCAGTGAAATTTTAAGTTCACTGGAATTCTGTTGAGCTGACATCACAGACAGTTCACTGACATAATTACCCTTAGGGTGGGCGATATTCAGGAATCTCACAATCTGATTCAAAACTGATTCTGATTCATTCTCAATTCAAAACTGATTCACAACTGAACTGACGGGGAACATTATTTAGGCTCCTGCTCCAGTGGCAAACCATTGACTCATGTCCTTAGTCCACTGAAATGCAATATAAAACTTAACTGACTGTTAAGCTAGCTGTTGATGAAGGTAACTGTCTAACAAGTGGGGAAAAAAAGATGAGAAAAGAATATGAGTGTTTACAGCTTTGCCCAGATAGCTGTAGTAATAAATGTCAAAGAATGAAATGCCTCAACACAGAAAATAACTTTAAAAAATAACTTCAAAAAAAGCGCTTACAACAATTACAAGCATCAGCCTCAGCACCCTATTAACATCCAAATGACACAAAAGTGGTGATTCATTTGTTTGCTCATGTGTGCAGGCAAAATATTTTTGCTTCATTATTTCTCAAGTTCTGAGCATTACACATCAGATAAATAAACTGATAACTTGAGAAATAATGAAGCACAGATGTTTGTTTTGCTGGCACAAATGTGCACAAAAAGACCACTTTAAGTCATTTGGTGTTAATTGAGTGCTGACAGAATAGACAGATTTTGAAATCTAATGTTTCACAAATGGTTTGATCATAATTTTTTTGGTCTACATTGATGCTGTGTTTGGCTTCTCTTGAGTGAATTGGCCAGCTGCTACACACACACTCAAACAGCCTGTGATCGACTACTGAACAGAGACATCACTGTGCATGTGTGTAGTTGTTTGTGAATGTGTGGTAGAGTGTCCTTCATTTCATACCAGCCCCAGTCAGCTGCGAGCAGTGTAGAAAGTGGAAGTTTTGGTGGTTACATTTCATCATGAATATTAGTGAGTGTGGAGCACTTTGCCACGTCGGTGTTAACATTGTGTCTGTAACAGTGGAAAGCAGCCTATCTGCTCACCTTTAGCACTGGGAGAAGCCATCATTACCAAAAATGCTGCACATGCTGCAGGGCTTTTGAATTTCTGTGCTTTGTTTTGTAAAGTGCTGTAGTATAAGTTGGTCAGCTGGTCTTGTTTGTTACTGCTGGAGCTTGGTGCTCTCCTAACATCAGTGTCTAGGTGATGGTATATGAATATTCACAAAATACTTAACCTACATCTCACAAAGGTTGTTACTGAAGTATTATATCCCAAATCTGCCTTTTTAAAGGTAAAGTACGAGATAATTCCAGTCATCCTGATACTGCACTGTGTCCTCGCAGAGTTCCACTTTTCTCATTTCGTCTAACTTCATTAACAACATACAAAAATAAATATTTGGAATTCCTGAACAAATTCAGAATCACAGAGAATAAGAGTAACAATTCTTATATTTTACAGATTTTATTTCATCCACCACTACTAAAGATAACAGAAGAGGCTTGCTGTGAGAACAGAGCTTTTTGGGGCAGGAATAATGTTAACACTGTAGTCACAGGTGGAACTGCAGATCATACTGTCCTTAGGCCCAGACAGAATTTGCATTTGTCCTTTACAAAACAAAGGCTGTAAAGCTATGAAGAAGATTTCTCAACCATCATCATAAGTGTTGTCAGTTCTCATTTTCAGATCTTCCCTCTGCCTCGCCCTTTCTTATAGGTTATTCTTTTATTATCTTTTTTTTTTTTTGCTATCTCCATCTTGTTTTCAATAATATTTATTTTGGTTACATGAGTTGGTTGAATATAATATTTGCTTTAAGTGATTATATTTAGGATAATATTCCTATTAATATCAAGATGACTATTATTTATAAGGTGATATGATTATAGTGGTTGATAATACTGCGACCAATGTTTTTATTTGTTTTATTTAGATTGATTTAGCTACATTATTTGCTTCTTTTTTTTTCTTTCAATAGTGTCAGATAGCTCTATTGTTCAGTTAATCAGAGATTTTCTCTTGACTCCTTTATATTTATATAGTTTACATTATTAATTGAGTGATAAAAATAAGAATATTTTTGTTGGTTATCTTAAGTTTCTCTGACAGATATTTTAGTGTTGATTATTAGTAGATTACCTAGACTGTGTAGCTGCAGAGCTAGAAAATGATAAACAGTGCAGAAAGCAAGTTCATCCTTCTCTGCATTGTAAAGATTCTTAGTGGTGTTCATTACTAGACATACTAAATACCCTCACACAACACACAACATTAAATTGCACTTACTAGTCAAATCTGTTGCTTTATTTGGTGCTACTCCTTTCATTCACAGGAGTGTGCTATGTTGTTTCTGTTTTTTCCTTCCCCTTTCAGGTTGATGTGGAATGAGTAGAGACACATTGCTATTTATTTTTGCTGGACCTTATTAATTTGGGAAGAAATTGGGGAGCAGCTCCATTTCTAGCACTGTATATACTTGGTAGAAATTGGCATATTTAGTTTAGGATCAAAATTGGCTCTGTTTTGTTCCTCCATTGGCTTTAGTTGCATAGTAACCTGATGTTTTTTTTTTCTCATTAGGCTAAGTTATTCATTGGTAGACAGCCCTTTGGAGCATATCTTGGTCCTGTTTATGTAAACATTAAGTGGGGAGGAGAGGTGAATGTGCCATTGCCCTTCTCATGTACATGGATGTCAAACCTAATAAACAGGGTGGGTAGATATACTGTGTTTTTTCATAGGGCTGTAATAGGTTTGGTTTTCATTTACTTTTGGGTGGGAGGGGCACTGACACTTGAGAATATTCTGAATCCAGCTTTTACAACCCCTGTTATTGTTTTGCACTGTCTATCTTTACTGTGTTGGCATGTAATGTACAGGGCCTTAAGTCTTATCCAAAGCATCTGTTAGACCTTCTCCATAGGAATGGTGTAGACGTGGCTGTTATTGAGGAGTCCCATTTAATAGCTGATGACAATGAAAAATGCAAAATAAATTTTAAACCAATAACACACAGGTATACTGATTTTGTGTAAGCAGAATCTTAATCTCGTCTCATGTGATGTCCTTCCGGCCAATCACTCTTGTTGTTATAATGACCATGACTTATGATCACAGCTGTCATTAACTTAACCATTAATAAAATTCACAAAGTTGGCTCATCAGACCAGTGGAGTTATGAACACTAGTAGCCTATTTATTCTATGAGATTGCAGAAAGATAGGCTCCCAGATGGCAAAATTATTCTAGCAAATACTTGAAGGCTTTATCTGCATATGTGCAGCAGGCAGGCTCACTACTGTAACAGTGTGCATCCAGAAATCTACAAACACTTATTAAAGCTCTTCTCTTTTTAACTGTAAATGTCCGTATGTTCCCTGAATTCACTTGTTTCCCCTCATTCTCTCAGTCCCTGATCTGCCTTAGTCCCACCAATCTAGGAATTTGTTAGATTACAGTAGTCCTCACTGGCATAATACACAAAATTGGTGCCTGTCTTACCAACATACAGCAGAGAAATAGATGTAATTGAAAACAAAAATGTATTTTAGATTAAACAATAAAATAAACACAATTAGAGTGGAACTACAAGTACAATAACTGTGGTTTGTCAAGCAAAATTTGAAAATAGCTGAATAAAAAAGACAAAAGACAAAAAAAATACTTATGCTGCTGTGCGGCTTGAATTTCCTGTGAGACAAGGCCATGATCAGGACAACAATTTCTGCAAAATGGAGGGAAAGTTAAATCTCTTTCCTTGTTTTGTGGTTGGCTGTGGGTCAGGAAGTAGAGTGGACTGTCCATTAATTGCAGCACTGAATGAGCACTTGGAAAAGTATATAAGAGAAGCATTTTTAAACACTGGACAATGCTGAAAAACTGTTGGAATTGTACACAGACACATCTATAATTTTCTATTACAGAAAAAAATGTTAACTTCACAGCAGCAGCCGGTGGTGTAGCTAGTTTATTTAACAGCAAGCGCATTAGATCAGCTGCAGTGACCAGTCAATAAACAGATTCTCACTGAAGGGGTGCTGTGTTTCAGTAAAATACTTCCTGGTTGGATACACCTGTCTCTCCTCACGTTTTGTTTTCTCCAAGACATGTCTAAGGAATTGAAACATTCTTGATAATGTAATAATGCTTGATAGCTGAGGAACAGCCACTGAAAGTAGCTATGGCTGCAAAGCAATCAATAGATGTGTCTTTTAAAGTGTAAGCAGAGGACACAAAATGAAATGGGCTTCCTGACTGAGTCAAGCTGTGGTTTAGTCCAGGGATGAGTTGTAGAGTCTGATGGCAGTGAGCAAGAAGGAGCTCCTGTGCCCCTCCATGGTACACCAAGGCAGAAAAAATCGTTATTGAAAGTGCTTCTGTCTGGCCATGTGTCATGCAGTGGATGAGAGTCACTGTCCATGATAGCCAGCAATTTCACCAACGCTCTCCTCTCAGTCACCACACCCACTGGGTCCAGGCTGGCTCTCAGGACAGACCCCACCCTCCTCAGCAGTTTATTTATCCTGTTTGTATCTGTAGCTTTTATGCTGCACACAACTGCAGCAGAAACTGCTGAGTTGTGCAGTTCATTTTTTAAATTCCAATCCAGTAACATAAGGACATATGAAATGATTACTTTATGACATTGTGTCACAGTGTATGCAGTCATGAATATTCAAACATTGCAAATATTCATCAACAAGCCTTGATAGCTCAATGAGTAAAATCGCTTTTTAGAAACAGCCATGTGAAATCAATGATTATCACCTCTTCCATCCTCTGTGCTGTGACAGGTTCTGAAAAAGTTTAATTACCAATGAATTTGTTCAGTGGTCATATATATATTTTGTTGTTGTTTGTTTCTCTCCATCTCTCTTTACCCTTTGCTTCCACACCAGAGCCTGCTTTGATCAACACTTGCCTTATTAATCCCACTATGGCACAGTGTTAATGGTATACTACTTAGATGTTTGTCTCACCATTATACAGAGCTCCTGGAGGGCCTCATTGCTCCTCCAAACCTAAAGATTCCCAAGAGATTGCCTCTGAATAGTTCCTATGTCTCTGCCAATGACACTGACATTTAAGCTAGGTTAGAAAACAATGCCTGGGTCAAATTACCAATGATTTGCCACTTCAGCAACATCAACAGTGCAAAGCACTGTGGACCAAACAAACTTTCAGTGTCTATCCACCCGAACTTTAAGAAAAACAAACATAAAAACTTTAGTGCTGAAACTTTAAAATACCAATCTTAAAGACTGCTATCACCAGCCCAACATGTTGTAGGTCACATGTGTCAAACTCCACACCGGCCCGGCGTGCAATTATATCCGGCCCGCGAGATCATTTCATATTACTGTCATTAGTGGCCCGGCGATATGAAGCACTGATAACACAATAAACTACAGATCCCATAATGCAGCGCTTCAGTTGCCTTGCCGAACGCTTCCCGCGTTAATCAAGTGCTGATAAACTGAGCGCACTGCGCACTGAGTTCACACGGCGCTTTGGAATTTCGAATTGCTTCGCAACCCATTTGCCGTCGACGTGGAAACTGCAACTGTGCAGATTCAGATGGAGCTGATTGAGCTGCAGTGTAATGGGACACTAAAGGCAAAGTACGACACTGCAGGGCCCGCACAGTTTATTCACTCCATTCCCGCAGCAATGCCCCAGCTCCGTCTACATGCGGCTCGAACCTTGTGCATGTTTGGTAGCACATATCTGTGTGAGAAGCTCTTCTCAGTGATGAAGACTAACAAAAACAGCACACACTGATAAGCACCTGCAGTCCATCCTGAGAATCTCCTCAACACAGGACCTCACACCAAACATAAAAGAACTTGTTGCCAAAAAAAGATGCCTGCATCCAGCTCTGATAAAATGACATAAAAGCAAAAAAATTCAAATGTTTTGATTTGTTATTTTAACATTTACTTAAAGCGCAAGCACTGTCACAATTTTTATTTATTTTTTCAGGTGTTTTTTTAGTTTAAGTTTATTTATTCTGGAATAATATTCCTGTCTGTTTTTATTCCTATTTATGTTCAAAAAACATTTAGTTTTAGTATGTTCAATAAATGTTTATCCTGTTCGGCCCGCGACCTAAACTGTGTTTTGAATTTTGGCCCCCTGTGCAATTGAGTTTGACACCCCTGTTGTAGGTGAATGGAATTTTAATAGTGGTGCTCAAAACACTGAAAGGTTACATCAGAAAACAATCATAAACAACTGACTACATGTTTAGATGTAGAACAAAAATGTCATACACTGTATATGCTTCATACGCATTCAAGATTTTTCAAATTACTCTACCAGTGATGTGAACAACCAATTTTACACATCCACAGCAGGTTTAAACAGAAAGGCCAGGGTCATGCTGGTTCAAAGTGTTAGCCACAGTTCTACTAATCAAACCAAGTATCTTACAGTGTAAAGGAAAGAGACTTGTGCAGGACTGTTTTTCTCAGTTCAAAACCACCTTCTCTCAAATGATTTTCAACACTTTCATTATGTCCTGCCTTACTGCTTAACTGCCATTATTTACTCCCACAGAGATTTGGATCAAGGCCCAGCAGGCACCAGGACATTGCCAATGGACAAGATGTTGCTGACACACTGGGACTTTCCATAATAGCGCTCACAGTAAAAGTAAGGCAAATCAAAAATATCTGCAGCCACAGAGAAGATAATTTTATTAAAAGTGCTCTGTTTCAGCACTTAAAAACAGACCTCTATTCAAATGCAGAAAAAAACATAGAAATAAAATGGAACAGCAAGTATTTAGTGTTTAATATCTAAGGGAAGGGGCTCTATTCAGTTTAGTAGATGTTTTCCTCTGCCTCGACATCCTCTCCATTTGTGGACTATTGTTAATACAGGCAGCAGAACAGAGATGGCTGGCCACATTTTAAAAAGTCTCTGAACAGGACTCAAATTACACCACAACACAAACACCATTATAGCCTATAATTGCCTCCAATGGCCACATGCACTACACTAGCTCTCTGTCCTCTTTATGTAGTGGGGGTGGGGGGTATGGCTATAGTCCATATCAGTAACATGTACATATAGCTGAGAATGACAGCGAATAGGTAAAGCCTACAGTCACTTTGAACACATCATCAGAAGAAACTACAATAATGACAATAATGTTTGTTCATATAACATGTGGTCTGGGGTTCACATTTTGAAGCTGTGACTGAGTGTATGTGTGTGTGTGTGTCAGAATTCAGATTTCAAAATATCCCCGTGTTCTTTCCTCAAGTCCTCTTCTCAAAGACAATGTTGTGTGTTTTTGGCCACCTGTGGAGGAATATGTAAAGTAGCAGAGCCAAAAAGTCCTGCTGCGAGTATGATGCAAGATTCCAACAGCAATTTCATTTTCTCCACAGGTTCTGTTCCGTGAAGCTGATATGGAAATGAGATTACACTTGCCTCTATTTTATGTTGGGACTGTGATCTGAATCTGTAATTGATCTTAATTACAGTGGCACTTGTGAATTACCCTTTGAATAAGAGTGAATCTGCAACATTATTTCTACTGACATTGTGTAATCATTCACACAATTTAATTAATTCTCTCATCGCAGTGACTGTCTCACTCTCAGTGGTATCAAAATATTTAGAATATTAGTCATGTCATATTCATAACAAAACATACAAAACAATTGTTTTCAGTGTTTGTGTCCGATGTGCATTATTGTGTAGGTTTTTTCAGAAGCCAGTCAAAGGGATATTTCTGCTCTTGCATTAAGTCAGAAGACTCACAGGATACACAGTGGTTGAAGCAGCAGTTGCCAAGATACTGTATTCTAGTTTTTAGTCCCTATTAAGGATCAGGTTTTTAAAGTGCTGGCTCCAGCATTTTCCATAATGCCACCAATAGCATTTTTCATTGGACCCTCCTGTCTAGTGACAGTATATGTAACAAGTCTTTAACCATTAGAGTATGAGAATTTTTGGTTGATATGTTCATTAGATAAACTTAAGTTTAAGGGGCAAACTCCAAGCATTCATTTTGTAACACACACTTTCTTCAGTAAATGTGTAAAATAATCCCTGAGATTTTTTTCATAGATTTGACAAAACTCATCATCATACGACTGTTTTCACAGGCCGAGTAGTACGCCGCTTATAGTAAGCTCACTTTATGTGATAAATTGATGCATTTTTAGTTAAGAGACTGATTTACTACTAAATTAAAAATCAACAAGCAGCCAATCACTTTATGAAATCAACCATACATTAGATTAAGCAGGATCTCTGAGGCTTTTACTGATGTAATAAACAACACACGTTCTCTTTTTCTGTGGAAGGCAAGCACAGATAATTGTGCATTTATAAGAAAGAGAAGAGAATGAGAATGTTAATGTGTGAAGTGAATGCCATGATAATTCATCCACTAGTACTACTTACTACTACTTTCACTCCCAACCAAAACTGTCAACCTGCTGGTGGCGCTAGACTAAAAGTCATGAGCTCACCAAAGCTGCTACGATTCATCCTCTGACTGAATTATGTCTGACTGACTCAAAACTATTTTCCAGATCAAAATGATGAGGTTTGTCTATATTAGGTCCCTTTCCCTCATAAACAAACACAGTTTTGAGCATAATGTGCTCTAATCTTGTCAAATTCATTTAAAACTAGTAACATCAAATAATTATCTGTATTGCAATTTATTGCTTTGCCATCACTGAAGTTCATAGTATTTGCGCTCTCTCTGCAGGCTGTGTATACTCCAGATTATGTTCAGACAAAAACACAATATGTCTTACTGATACGAAGATACTCAGACTCTCTTTCCAACATTACTAATTGGCATTACTAATTGATGCTGACTAAATGTAGCTAGCTATAGGCATTAACACACTTGAGGATTTAATGTGGAGTCTGCAGCACCATCAGTACTTCTTCATTTGAAATACAACAATTCTCAGATGGTGTTGATGCCCACAAGGCTAAGAAAGCCTGTATCTGTCAAAACATGATATAAAGTGATGGATTTTGAAACAAATTGGTTTAACCAACAGCAGTGCAGTAAACACTATGTACTTTCTATAGCTTAACCAGTGAAGGTGGTGCATTAATTATAGTGACAACAAAGGTGTTTCAATATTTCTCTTTTATTATTCTATTAATTAAAGAATAAATAGCTTATGAAGTCCACACCTGTTTCCCCACGAAATGCTGGACTCATTTATACCATATACCAGTACATCATACTGTACATTGTGAGAGAAAACAATACCTACTGATAAATGTCTTAATAGGGAATCAGAGTTGGGTCAACATTATACTTATGTAAGCAGCATATAATGTACTAGGGGCAAGTGAGAACTTCTGCTATCCATCTCACTCACATATGGTTCAGAAAACATCTGCCATCATTAGAAGATCCAGAGTTTCTGTTCTTGTAATGATTATTTCACATCCAAAAGAATGAGGTATTTGCTCTGAATATTGCCTTGAAGACACCTTCACTTGACTGTCAAGAAGTTAATTCATGTCTGATTTTACTAAATTTACCCCCCTCACTCAGTAGCATGTCAAAAGGTTGGGACTGTGCTCATTCCTGGCTTCTTTGAAGTCAGGCTTTTGTTTGTATTTTCATAAAACATACGGTCATTAGACCGGCAGTCATTAGAGCAGATTATTTAATAATGAAGCAAATAATTTATTATCTTAGCATTATAGATTTTTTTTGTTGTTGTTTTGTTTGTTTGTTTTTTTGAAAGAATCTGTATGGACTCCTGCAGTCCGTTACCCAAGGTACCTGTTCTAAGCAGGCAGCCTCCTGAATATCTAAGGGACTTATGCATTTCTATTCTTCAAACATATCAGAAATGTTCTGGGCCGTAGGCCATTAAGTAAGTTAATTTATAAATAGAATATTGTGCACTTGATTTGAAGCCAGTGTACAGAATTACAAGTAGAAGTAATGTGTTCTGCTCTTGCACTGTTAGTAGCAGCATTTTGATTAGCTGCAGTTGTCAGATGCTTTTTTCCCCTCTTTTCTGGGAAATGTAATGGTGATGCAATCACATTTAAATATAGAGAGAGTAGTTTGCACAATAAAGTTTACAGGTGTTGCAGCTAAAGGTATTTTTAAATAAATAAGGAATGATGGTACCCATTTAAATAACACTCATCGATTCACGTCAAGCTTGTATTCTGTCACATCAGTGACGTTAATCATTAGTCAAACAGACAATTAGGCAAACTATTTCAACAAAGCAATTACTTGTGGCAATTTCCTGTTTTTAAATCCTTAGAAAATAGCTGCTCTATCAAATTTCCCTTTATTTATGAAAAGTCACAAAATCACAAAAATTCATTTCCAGTTCAATCAGGATTTGAAATGAATGGCTTTCTTCAGGTCACACCCCTGCTGGCCACTGCATGTTGTCTCTCAGTAGCATGACACAGTGCGCAAACGTTCACACTGCACAAATGCAGATATATCTGACATTATGATTTTGCTTATGTTCCTAAATACTATAAATATTATATTTTAGTCTACTATCCTGCAAACATGTTTTACAATCAGATAGTAGCATAGCATGCTACTAGCATAAATCAGTTGAATTAGGTTTAAAGAAACAAAGATCACACTCCCATGTTCAAACAAATATGATGAATATCTTTGTTTGCTTCATTTCAGAAGGTGGTGGTGTTCATTTCAAAACCATAACCTATAAGTAATCCTGACTGTAAACCTTTAACATTAACGCCGATATAAAAAAAAAAGTTAATTTCAGAATATCAAAAATTATAGTCAAGATAGTGGCAAGAAAGGAAAAAGGGATCACATACAATTTTCACCTTCTATTCACACATAGTGCTATTTAAGAGAAAAGATTTTTGTTTCAGTCAAGTGACAATGAAATGCAGCCACAGCCTCCTTTCCCATGAGAGATGTATCTATGAACCCTCATTTTTAGTGTGAGTTATTTTCCTGTCTTAGAATGTGAAATGTGTAAACTGACATCATTTTTCATCCTCCTCAATATTAACAAGGTGGTGTACTGATCCTCAAAGGATGATGGGATGAGACTGATCTATTTTATCCAGAACTTAATTTTCAGAGTTATTGGCACATAACGTTATGATCCAGCCGAATCACTCTACGACAGTGCGTTTTCAGGATAGTCATTGCCTTCCTGCAAATTAACGCCATTCAAGCATACTGTACCCTTTCAGTGCTTTGCCCTTGGAGGTACTGAATGCCCTTGATAATTAGTCTTCTTTTCAGACAGAACATTTTACTGGTTTGAGGTTGGCATCCTAAATACAAAGCAGAAAGCAGATTCAGAAGTGGGCTAATGTGTGAATTGGATATGAAGTCTTAATACTCATAGGACAATATGCCCTAAATTTTAAGGTTGTTTACTGAAAGTGTTACCATTTGTCGCAAGCAACAGCCACCAGCGTTAAAACCATTGTGGACAAAGTGCCAGTTCTGCAGTTTCTTTAATGATCACTATAAAGTGCAATTCCAGCCACCTGTTGTCTATGAGTTTTCAATTTGCACAGGAAAAAACTGTGTAAATGTCAAAAAAATTCAAATAACAACTTGTCATAAAAATGTTTTTACTCTTGCCTGAGGTTGAAAAGTTGGTGTATCAGTATAAAGAGAATGCATCAAAGTGCAATAAAAATAAAAGGGCTTAGCAAGTAAATCATGACTAACCTGAGCAACGTCCACTGAAGCTTCAGTTTCGTTGAAGAGATAAATTATAGCAGCAGATGAAAACATCAGATCCAGCTGTGGTCACTGTCACTCATTCAGTCGACTTTAGCTTTATCCAACTGATCACTTTTGGATTTTCTGGCTTGACTTCAGGCATCGGAAATGTCCTTTAGCAGACAACAGATGCTATGTTCACATTTTTCTTCATTTGGGTTGGGTTTGGTTCATGTAGATAGATAGATAGATAGATAGATAGATAGATAGATAGATAGATAGTGTCACTTCATTGGAAATTATAAAAAAAAAATTTGTAAAAAAAAAAAAGTCCTGTCTACTGAACATAAAAGCACAATAGTCACAAAGAAGAGGACGTCTGCTCACTGCAGGCATTAGCAGAACAGGACCAGTTATACAATCCTGGTTCTCCTCACCCTAAATACACATATACAACAACACTGTGCAAGTAGACTTCCTTTCTTGTTTGCAGACACATTAACACACCAAGTGCCTACTGGTCTTAGAAATACATGGTGGTATGGTTCAGTGGAAATCCCAAAGGGCTCATTATCCAAGTAATACAGTCTGCAGGAATCTTACTATAGTATTCTCTTGATGAATGTTTGATTCTGTGACTTAAACAATACTCAAGCAACTAACCATCAACTCTCTGCAGTCTTTTACCAAGCTCGGGTGAGTTAAGGTTGTTATTGACTTGTTATTTGATAAAAGGTGCTTATCACCTATAGTAAGCGTAATTCAGTTCAATTCAGTTTTATTTATATAGAGTTGACAAACTGAAGTTATCCCAAGGCTTTTTTCATATAGAGCAGGTCTAGACCATACTCTTTTTATAATATTTTTTAATTAATTTAACTAATTTTTCTCAGTTTAGGATAAAACTGGTAGAGGCATTATGCCTCACATTTGATTGGCAGCAACATCTCATACACTAGAACCAGAACCTTTCCCTGACAAGTTTTACAGACGACCGAAGGAATACTCCACTGTTTTAACATTATCTCCACGTCTGTAAGGGTTTGCACTTTGTAACTTATGTTGTCAAAAGTGCTATATGAATAAATATTGCTAATTCTCAATATTTGGTACAGAAGAAGTCAGAAGTCTTTGTATTGCCAGTGGCATGGAAGCCAGCTCAGATCAATGTTGCACAAAGAAAAAGCAGGGAACAAAAAAAAGAAGCTTTTTTCTCATTGCTGGTGACTAATGCATATTTAAAGCTGCCAAAATCCCACCAACATGTCAAGTTTACTACATGAGAGAAAAATAAAGACAGTGGGCACTAGTTACATTCTGTTTGCTGTTGCTAATGTAAGAATGTTTACCCTTAAGCCTAGGTGGTATTTGTATGTCTGTTCTATGTTACAATGAAATCCATCCATTTCATTTCCCTGCATGTGTAGCTGTTTTCACATAAGAAGTCTGGATTATGTCTGGAGAATCAGGCCCAGAGTTGCCCTTTCACTCATGCAGCACACAACCATCTGAGATACTGGAAGTTCTCTGTCTGGTTTAGGTGTGGGGGCGTCTAGGTAGAACGTGCAGGAAACCAGTGCTGCGGGAGAATATATAGAAACATCATCAACACACCCACTTGCTCTCTGTGTATTCTCCAGACAATGACCTGTTCTGTTCACACATTGGCTAAATTGGACGTTACACTGATGGACTAGGTACTTTGTACTAGGGAGCTGTCAGGGTGAAGTCAGTTAAATGTCTGGTCTCAATGATTTAGACATTTGCGTTCCAACCTGTGAACCTAGAGGCGAACAATTTCAAATTGCACATTTTTTAAATAAAAAGTGTCCTACAACACATATAGTACCGCTGACGAGCTCAATAAATGGCAGAACGGCTTATCCTATTCTCAAAATAACCACATGTGGGAACATTATTGTCTGCCTTTCAGCTTGTTGAAGTTTCTCTTAGTGGTTTCATTACCTCTCAGTCTTTGCTGCATGTAAAAGATGGTTGCCTATTTTCTGTCCTGTTCACTCTCTGAAAGGATTTGAGCCCTGGCTCTCACCTGTGACTGCACTTCATAGCTGCAGTTTTGCTTCTGAACTGAACTGCATGCATTCTGTGGGTGAAAATGCAGATTTCCTTCAGCTACCAAGGGACATCTTCTTCTCTGATGACCATATCAACAAAAGCTTCATCTAGGGCTTATAATAAACTGTAAATATTGTTATATCAAATGTTATGATTAATAATAACTTGCAAACAAGAAACAGGAATAGGAATACACTACAGTTTTTGTAATCTATGTACTGCAAACTTCACCAAGTCAAACTAAGGTTCATTCTAGCTTTGATTCAGCTGGCAGATGTTGCACCAGACTACCTGTTATCAGCCTGAGCATCGGAGATAGTAAAAATGTATTGTGTTGTCAAAATGACAGACACACAATGCCGACCAAAATGGAAGAATGAATGCAGTACATCAACTGGTCCCAGTGCTTTCAAAAGGAAGCCAAGATGAAATTTGCTGCTTTTGACGCAGGGACCTTTGTGGACACACAGCAGTTAGTGCAGGCCTAATGATGCCTCTGCTGAAAGCTATTTATATGGATCAGTCAATCCTTTTTTTGAGAGTGTGAGTGTAGGGAGCAGTTTCTCTCAGTACTGTGGACAGTGTTACACAGGCTGCTTCTTCAGTTGAAAACATTCCAATGAAAAATGAAGGAAGTTCATTCTGTGGATTATCTGTTCAGATCCATTCTGTTCAGCTCGTCATTTTCAAAAGAGATCCTGAATAAAAGAAAAAAAAGCTTTGAGCATCATAAATGAAATTACATTTTTCTACAAACTTACTAAACCTGAACAAAAACATCCAACTATCTGGATGGATAGAAACCACCAGAACTTACTGAGAAAATGGTAATTAGCCCAGGAGGTGAGAGGCTGTGGTGGAGACCAGTTTGAGGGGAAATAGTTCATCTCTCTGAAGCATTAAATCCCACAACACAGTAACACCCAAGTAATTAGTCTGTGTTGACAAAATCTTTTTATTAGTTGAATTCACCATTTAAACATTTATTATCCTGTCCATATTTAATGCTTTATCTAACTGCAGTAACATATGGTACAATAAAATGTGCTTTCATTGTTACATCCTGTTCTCATACTTTGTTATTTACTTCAATTTTTAGAAAGGCGGCATCTTATATATGAGAATACATTCATGCACATGCTAATGTCACTTCTGTAAATACTGAGAGAAAAATTCCTGTAATAAAAAAAATGACACATCAGAAATATATTTTTGACTTTCCAGACTACACAGATAAAAGTTTTACTCACAAATAAAAGTAACTATATAATAAAAATGTCCTGGAGCTCTGGACTCAATCTGAGGACAACCACTATGTAACAATGATTTATCTATAAACCATGGATCTGTGTTTGACAAGTGTAGAAAACTACAGAAGGTCATTTGCCATTAGATCCTGCTCCGTCCTGTCTCTCTGTCAGCGAAAACTCATAATAATAAATATTTAATGAAGTTAACACTTTTGTGCCATGTGTGTAAATGCACACAACAACTCTCTCACTTTAGGGGCGCTCATATTGATCCTGCTACTGTTTGATGTCTACAAGTATTTAATAAACTCAGAGGACAGAATCCTGCCAACAGCCAAAAGCAAGAAACAAAACTTAAGGACCAAGTAATGTTTTGGCAAAACCCTGATTATAATTAGTGGCATGAGGAGCCTCATGAATATGTTAGAGTTTTAATCACACAAGTTGTAGGCTATTTTATAATTAGAATTATATTATAAAATATAACCAGGCTGCTAGTATTGCTGAAATAAGACTGAATTTTGATTAACTCTGGGAATGTAATGTAGCTTCTGTTTTATATTCATCTACAGTATCATGGTTAGAATTTTTGGCAAACTGAAGGCTACATAATTTGTTCATGCATGCAGTGATGTTTTACACACACGTACACTTTGGATCAGATTGCTCAGTTTATTTGTCTAGATTTCCCATTGGGGATGATTTGTGTGGTGGTTTCTTTTGTCAGTGCTTATATGTTGTTATTAGAACAAAATCAAATATTAACTTAATCTATATTCATACAAGTCAACAATGTGCATTATATATGATAGCTATGTAGACCTAAATAACATATCAGCAAAGTCAAAGCATATTCATTCAGTATGAGTATTTTGAAATCCTCATTAGTTCAGTCTTAAAAAGGTGTTGAACTTTCCATTCATGTTTTTTTTTGCTCTGTTCCTTAAGCATTTGAAAAAGGCGTGTCCCATATGGTGCCTGCTATGGAATGAAATGTGCCATTTATCCAGATGATTGCCTGATGTCTATTTGCCACCATATGCCTTGGTTGTCATGGTCGCTGAATTAATTGCAGTAAGTCTTGTCAGTGCTCCCTGCGTGGTGGGGCGATGGTGGTATTAAGTTAGGTTTTAACATGTATGAATGTTTGAGTTCGGAAGTGGAGTCGTAAATTAGCTCTCTTATTATGATTAATTAGGGAGTTAAAGGTTAAATTCTAATATAATTAAAGGTTAAAGTCTAATAGGAAATCATCTTCATGGAGAGAATTTCCTTTGACCTTCAACAGATGTTTGTTTCCTTGTTAAAAGGCTCCCACTTAAAGGGCTATTCTTTTTTCTATCAAATTATCTTGTTTCTGCCATTACAATGATCGATGAATCGTGTTGAAAATTTCATCAATTAATTTACAGTAGATCTTAGTATGTAGATCTTGATGTATGTTCAGTCTACCCAGAGCTGTGCAGTCATCATCCACAGGACAAATAAAGGCCCGGTTCCAGTGTCCTCCCTGAAAACTCTCATAGACTTTTACACGCAGAAAGTATACAGTACTGCTGTAGCATTGTTAACTTTGTTATCAGTGTGTTCATTCATAACAGTACATTAACATATTTTTCTTTTAAACATCTCCTTCACCTTTGCGTCTTTTGTTTTCTTTCTTTCTTTCTTTCTGTTACAACAGTTCATAGATTTAGAGAAAATCTCTTTTAAGCTTGCAGTTGTGACAATAAAGGCAGCATACAGGAAACTACACAGTGAACAATCCAGAACAAGACCGACATCTAAACTCAGTGGGCTTTAAAATGAAAATGTTCAAATTCACACTGACAGATCCCAAAAGATCAAAGCCAGAATACAAAGTTTTACCTGTTCATTTAAGCCCACAGCTCCAGAGACACATACGTGCATCGAGTTCTATGAATATGAGGAGTCATGGGCAGGAATCACAATTATCTTGTATCCATTCTGCCAGGCCATGAAATTGAACTGAACTTCCTCTGACCGTCACCCCTCATTCCTCTCACAGCAGAAAGGGTCAGGAACTCTGGCACTTCCTACCATGCTGTGGGGCTCAAATAACACAGAGACACCATGAAAAAAAAGCTAACATATCATTTCCTCAACATCTGCTACTGCAGCAGGTTTTTGCCTCTCATAAGCTGGCAGGGCCTTGTGCGGCGGACATGATGTGGATTTAAACCAATAGCGTGATTATTGCTGCAGCCAGACAGGGCTCGGACTTGCCAACTGTGACTCAGGCGGGTTTCTGTTTATTATCTGCCAGACGCTCCAAATGCTCTCCTACTTAAGGCCACCATACAAGGTTCCAGATCAGGCTACGGACAGACAGACAGTCAGACAGTAAAAGGCCAATTTGGCACTGAGGAATGGAGAGATAAAAGTGAGCCCTCAGCTACTTTTGGAATGTTAACATTTTTTTCCTGCTTGGATGAATACATTTCCAGAGAGGAGTACACCACCCTGTTCACTGGGAACACACCTTAGTATGCTAGTATATATCCATCACGCGTAATGGTCCATGGAGGTGGTCAGTCTGTGACTAATAGGTCAGACTTGTCCACTCTGTTTACAATCCCTCCAGCCATGCATATCTGGCTGTATCAGAATAAATAAAGTATGCCGACACCTCTGTTCCAGTCCACCTCTTTCATTTCCCGCCCATAGACTATATTGCTGAGGCAGGGGACAATTGTTGTGTTACTTACTTCACCTTCTCCTTCTGCTTCCCCTCTCTAATTCAGTACATCTGAGAGGCAGTCTACAGGGAGGAAAAGAATAAATAGAGAGGTGGAGACAGTGGCTTTTTTCAAATGCATACCATGGCTTATGGCTGCAGTTAAGATCTTATTTGGGTTAAACTGGTAAAAGAAACCTTTCGTATCTGTTGCCATAAATAACATCTGACTAGGTGATATGTCACAGTTTGGTATAATGTTTAGGTGGAGGCAGGGGTAGACTGGCAACAAAAAGCAGCCTGGGAATCTTCTGTCAAGTGGCCCCAATTTGGTACACTGTATTTGAAATGACACAACATGTTTGTTGATCAATAAATCATAATAGAAATACTACTACTAAATAAAACACTCACGCAATCTGTTCATTTGTATTATTTGTGTTAGGCTAATAAACTACTACTATTATTTGTTCAGAGGTTCTGGCTGGTGGTCACACATACCTCCATAGAGGTCCTTGCAAAGACTTCCTAAAAACTTTCCCTGTCTGACTCAGGCTCATCTGTTTGTTAAAAATGCATAAAAGAGACATCATTTGGACTGTCTGACATGAGCATCAAATCTTGTACTCATTAAAGTCATGATGAATGGTATAACCATGACATATGCAAATAAATATGTGGTGTAATATACAGCACAGGCTACTACTTGCCATTCACTCTATTTATCATAATGCAGTGCAACAATAAATAACTTGTAACTTAAATATATTCTATTTGTTTTACTGTATTTTAGCTTATTGTTATTTTCTAATCTCTAAACTCCTTAATAACTATATTTAATTGTACTTGAATGTCCGTTTATGAGTTTCTTTTACTCTTTGTGTCAATGCTTTTCAAGTTTTATGAAAAAGCACTTGCCTAGTTGTTGAAATGTGCAGCACAAATGAACTTGCCTTGCAGCCGTTTCATTCGCTCTCCTCCCGTCTGTCTGACGGTTGCCTACTTTCCCCGTGGCTTGCGTGTGTTGTCATTGGCTGAGTCGTGTGTCGTCATGACCTACTGGGAGGAGCGCAGAGAGGCGGAGAAACGAAGTCGGGAAGCAAAGTAAACCCAACGTTTGAACCGTTTCCTCGGTTTGTCAGTGCCGTGAGAAAACTTTATTATCGTAGAAGCCTGGATGCTAAAACAAGCTTTGGAGCTGCTTTTTTGTCGAACAAGAGTGAGGCTGGACGCTGAATACACCTGCGGCGCGAAGGTAAAGCTAAGAAGCAAACTAGCTAGCGGCTAGCGTTAGCATTTGCATAACCGGTGAGCGTTAGCATTAGCCTTCTCTTTAATGTCATCTTTTACCTTATTTTCACCCTAGTTTTTCACCAATTTTTACCGCGTGGATAAGAGTGTGTTTGTGTTTGTGACTAAAGCGGCCCTGACATTAGTTGTGGACTCCCAACGTGGACGGTTGAAAACACAAGGAACTCTTGATAGTGTGTTTAAATCCGTGTTGTATTTGTTTGTCACTTTACCGACATTTTGCATCTGTTACTAACTTTGTGTTCCATCCTGGTCATTTTAACTTTAACGTTTATAGCGGTCTATCATTTCGTTGTCATCGTTTTGTGTCTATTTGTGGTCATTTTGTATTGTATTGTACCTGGCTTCTTTACACCTGGTCGTCAGCGTTAGCATTAGCGACAAGCGTTAGTCTTATCTTTAATGATACCTTAGGGGTTTTGTCTTTTTTCCATCGTTTTTATTTGCGTTGGTTAAAGTGTATTCTATATTCCTAATATGTAATAAGAACAGTAATATGGAATGGTAAAAGTAATCTAGTATTAGAGGTAGCAGTAAAAGTAATCAGTAATATAAAAGCAATGCAGAAGTGATAGTAATCCAAAATAGAAGTAAAAATGTCATGTCATAGTAAAGCGGCAAAAATGTCATAGTATAGTGTGGCATAAAAATGTCCAATGTCATTGTTATTGTTAAGGATCAGTCAAAATGGGATTGAAAATTATCTTAATTTTCATACTAGACTACACCATACAATACAACAATATCAATTCTACCAATAAAATATTGGAGTAACTTGTGTGTTGATTTTAACTTTTGGTCAGAGGGTGATTTTAAAAATATCTTTACAATATATAACAACCTTATTTACTTACAAGTTTTCACATGAGCTGCTGTTAAGTATAATAAATAACACAAATTAAAATCCTGCACTCAAAAATGTACTTAGGTGATAGTGTTTATTATTGTTGTGCAGTTCACAGTAACATACATGATTGCTTCAGACACACAATTAGTAATCATTTGACTTTTTCCCAAATATTTGTTGTTGGTTCTTCAGGAAGTGATGACAGTCATCAGTGTTCATTTTCTAAAAAGAGCCCTCTAATGTTTATTAAATGTTCTGGTTCAGCTGTAATGTTGAATATTCCTCTGTGTTTTCATGGTTAAACTGTTGATGAGGAATAGGTAGTAGTGCATGGATCATTTTCCTTAGTGTGTTTCTCTCTGATTTCCTCCAGGTGTCACCACTTCAACCACAATCGCTGAGACATGTTCCATGATTGGAGAGACATTGTTGAGGATGAGGGAGACATTGTCCATGATGGCAGAGACCTTGTCAAAGATGAGAGAGACGTTGTCCATGATCAGAGACATTGCCCATGCTTCGTAGAGACCTTGTGCTAGAATCGGCGGAGACTGGGGTCACCGATTCGACGGCATTGCCCGCGATCATGGAGACATTGTCGATGATCACAGAGACAGCGTCTATGATCTCAGAGACATCGTCCATGATCACAAAGGCGTTGTCCATGATCGCAGAGACTTTGTCCATAATCTCAGAGACATTGTCTGCGATCACAGAGAGTCTTCATACAGTGAAGAAGTTCTTTGAGACCAGGACAGAGGCCTCCAGGTAATTCACAAACAGCTTTACATCAACCATCCAACACAGAGAACTGACATTACACTGTTTATGTTCAGTATTCAGTATATCAGGAAAGGGTTATAATAGAAGTAATCTGCTATATAGAACTGATATATAAGTAGTCTGTATTAATAGAAGCAATGTCAAAGTAATTAATATCAGAAGATGTAATAGTCAAAGTAATCTGTTACTAGATGTAGTTTACAACAGTAAAAGTTATCTGTAAATTTAGAAATTATGTTATGAGAAAAGTAATATGTAATGGCAAAAGTAATCTAATAGTAGAGGTAACAGTAAAAGTAATCTGTAATATAAAAGCAATGCAGAAGTCATAGTAATCCAAAATGTCATGTTATAGCAAGGCATCAAAAATGTCATGAAAATGCTATAGTATAACATGTTGTTCAAAACATACAATTAGTAATCATTTGACTTTTTCCCAAATATTTGTTATTGTTGGTTCTTCAGGAGGTGATGACAGTCAACTGCTCATTTTCTAAAAGAGCCTTCTAATGTTTGTTAAATGTTCTGGTTCAGCTGTAATGTTGAATATTTCTCTGTGTTTTCATGGTTTGACTGTTGATGAAGAATAGGTAGTAGTGTATGGATCATTTTTCTTAGTATGCTTCTCTCTGATTTCCCACAGGTGTCGCCACTTCATCCACGACATCGTCCAAGCGAGCTGAGATGTCGTCCACGATCGCAGAGACATGGTCCATGATTGGAGGAACATTGTTGTTGGATGAGGGAGACATCGTCCATGATCAGACCACATTGTCCATGATTGCAGAGACCTTGTCAAAAGATGAAGGGCCGTTGTCCATGATCAGAGACATTGTCCCATGCTTAAGTAGAGACCTTCGCGAAGAATCGCGGAGGCAGGGGTCACGGTTGGTCTTTTTGCCCGCGATCATGGAGACATTGTCGATGGGTCACAGGAACAGCGTCTGATCTCAGAGACATGGATCACAATCACAAGACATTGTCCATGATCGCGAGAGACTTTGTCCATAATCTCAGAGACGACTATCCATGATCCACAGAGGGCGTGATCACGATCAGAATGTCTTGGTACAATGAAAGTTCTTTGGGACCAGACAGAGGCCTCAGGTAATTCACAAACCACTTCCACATCAACACAGCCAACACTGGCGCTAACATTAAACTGTTTATGTTCAGTATTCAAAGTATTATCAGTGTTCATTTTCAAGCAGCCCACTAATGTTTGTTAAATGTTCTTGTTTCAGTTGTATTGAATATTTATCTGTGTTTTCATGGTTAAACTGTTGATGAGAATAGGTAGTAGTGTATTGATCACTTTCAACTTTCTATGTTTCTCTTTGATTTCCTCGGTGTCACCACTTTCTCCGCCACATAGATCCACGATCGCAGAGACATAGTCCATGATTGGAGGGCGGCTGTTGAGGATAGAGGAGACATGGTCCATGATCCAGACTTGTGTCCTTGATTGCAGAAGACCTTGTCAAAGATGAGAGACGTTGTCCATGATCAGGAACATTGGCCATGCTTAAGTAGAGACCTTGCGAAAGAATCGGCCGGAGGCAGGGTCACCCGATTTGATGGCACTGCCGCGATCATGGAACGTGTCGATCCTGAATTCGCGTCTATGATCTCCAAGAGACATGGAGTCACAATCACAAGACATTGTCCATGATCGCGAGACTTGTCCATAATCTCAGAGACGTTGTCCCGCGATCACAGAGACTTGTAGTCCACGATCACAGAAGTCTTCATGCAATGAAGAAGTTCTTTGGGACCAGGACAGAGGCCTCAGGTAATTCTGGAAACCACTTTACATCAACTGTCCAACACTGAGCACTAACATTAAACTGTTTATGTTCAGTATTCAGTGATATCAATGTTCATTTTCTGAAGCAGCCACTAATGTTTGTTAAATGTTCTGTTTCAGTTATGTTGAATATTTATCTGTGTTTTCATCTGGTTAAACTGTTGATGAGGAATAGGTAGTGATGTATTGATCCTTTCCTTTCTATGTTTTCTCTTTGATTTCCTCCAGGTGTCACCGCTTTCTCCACCACATGGGTCCACGATCATGAGACACGGTCCATGATTGGAGGGAACATTGTTGAGATGGGGAGATTGTCGTCCATGATCGGAACTACATTGTCCATGATTGCAGAGACAGCAATCAAAAGATGGAGAGGCGTTGTCCATGATCAGAGACGTTGTCCCGTAGCCGTAGAGACCTTGCGAAGATAAGTGGGAGGCAGGGGTCACCGATTTGATGGCACTGCCCGCGATCATGGAGACATTGTCGATGATCACAGAGACAAGCGTCTGCTGATCTCCAGAGACATGCGTCACAATCACAAAGACATTGTCCATGATGAGAGACTTTGTCCAATCTGAGACATTGTCCGCGTCCACAGAGGCGTAGTCCCGCGATCAGGGGTGTCTTCGTGCAATGAAGAAGTTCTTTGGGACCAGGACAGAGGCCTCAGAGTGGTCCCGACCACTTCATCAACTGTCAACACTGAGCACTAACATTAAACTGTTTATGTTCAGTATTCAGTGATATCAGTATTTCATTTTCTAAACAGCCACTAATGTTTGTTAAATGTTCTGTTCAGTTGTAATGTTGAATATTTGTATCTTTCATGGTTAAACTGTTGATGAGGAATAGGTATTGGTGTATTGATCACTTTCCTTTCTATGTTTCTCTTTGATTTCCTCCAGGTGTCTCACTTTCTCCACCACATAAGTCACGATCGCAGAGACATGGTCCATGATTGGAGAGACATTGTTGTTGAGGATTAAGGGGAGCATAGATCCATGATCAGACACATTGTCCATGGAATTGCAGAGACCTTGTCAAAGAGATGAGAGATTGTCCATGATCAGAGACATTGTCCCATGCTTATTGAGAGACCTTCGCGAAGAAAGAATCGTGAGACGGGGTCACGGGTTGATGGCACACTTGGCGATCCTGGAGACATTAGCCGATGATCTGAGACGAATCTATGATCTCAGAGACACCGATCCACAATCCTAAAGACATTGTCCATGATCGCGAGACTTTGTCCATAATCTCAGAGCATTGTCCGCGATCACAGGGCGTAGTCCCACGATCAGAAGTGTCTTGTTACAATGAAAAGTTCTTTGGGACCAGGACAACAGAGGCCTCAGGTAATTCTAAAACCACTTTACATCAACTGTCCAACACTGAGGCGTAACATTAAGCTGTTTATGTTCAGTGTTCAGTATTATCAGTGATTTCATTTTTCAAACGTATTACTAATGTTTGTTAAATGTTCTGTTTCCAGTTGTAATGTTCGAATGTTATCTGTGTTTTCATGGTTAGAAAACATTGATGAGAATAGGTAATGATGTATTGATCACTTTCCTTTCTATGTTTCTCTTTGATTTCCTCAGGTGTCTGCTTTCTCCACCACATAAATCACGATCGCTTGAGACATGGTCCATGATTGGAGAGACATTGTTGAGGATGAGGAGACGTCGTCATGATCAGACTTACATTGTCCATGATTGCAGAGACCTTGTCAAAAGATGAGAGGCGTTGTCCAGCGATCAAGAGACATTGTCCCATGTACCGTAGAGACTGAAAGAATCGCGGAGGCAGGGGTCTACCGATTTGATGGCACTGCCAGCGATCATGGAGACGTTGTCGATGATCACAGAGACGGCGTCTATGATCTCAAGACATCGTCCACAATCACAAAGACGTTATCCGCTGATCTCGCGAGACTTTGTCCGCCAATCTCAGAGACGTTGTCGCGATCCGCAGAGATGTAGTCCGCGATCAGGTGTCTTCGTACAATGAAGAAGTTCTTTGGGACCAGGACAGAGGCCTCCAGGTAATTCACAAACCACTTTACATCAACTGTCCAACACTGAGCACTAACATTAAACTGTTTATGTTCAGTATTCAGTATTATCAGTAGTTCATTTTCTGAAGCAGCCACTAATGTTTGTTAAATGTTCTGTTTCGGATTGTAATGTTGAATAATGTTATCTGTGTTTCATGGTTAAACTGTTGATGAGGGAATAGGTAGCGTGTATTGATCACTTTTCCTTTATGTTTCTCTTTGATTTCCTCCAGGTGTCACCACTTTCTCCACCACATAAGTCCCGCGATCATGAGAGACATGATTGCATGATTGGAGACATTGTTGAGGATGAGGGAGACATCGTCCGTGATCAGACACATTGTCCATGATTGCAGAGACCTTGTCAAAAGATGAGAGAGCTGATTGTCCATGATCAGAGACATTGTCCATGTGGGCGTAGAGACCTTGCAGAAGAATCGGTAGACGGGGTCACCGGTTGATGGCACTGCCATGATCATGGAGACATTGTCGATGATCACAGTTGGCGTCTATGATCTCAGAGACATAGATCCACGATGCAAAGATGTTGTCCATGATCGCCCAGGGGAGCTTTTGTCATAATCTCCGAACGTGTCCAGCGATCACAGAGGGCGAGTCCACGATCTGAGAGAGTCTTCATTACAATGAAGAAGTTCTTTGGGACCAGGACCAGAGCCTCAGGTAATTCACAAACCACTTTACATCAGCTGTCCAACACTGAGCACTAACATTAAATTGTTTATGTTCAGTGTTTGATCTTTCATAATTTGTCAGCAAATAGACTTAACCCATTAATGAAGTTCATTTAGATAGTTCCTCTATGAACAGTTCAAAGATAAGGAGGACTTTTAAGGATAAAATCACTGTTACTGTGAGGTATTGGAAAGATAATAAACAGTTATGCCTTGTTATTTTTTCATTAATAAACGTGTTTGGATAAACCTGGTATTAAACAGATTTTCTGTGTGTTTTCAGCTGAATTCACAGAATACAATCCAGCAAAGGTGAAGGTAAGAAAACATTTTTGTTTCTGTGAAAAAAAATAGATCCATGAAACCTCTTATCAACAAACAATTTATTCAGTTATTAAAATATAATTAAAATCTAATAAACTAATCTGTAGTACAAAAGTAGTTTACAGCATTCAATGTAGTTTGCATCAGTAAAAGTTATCTGTAAATTTATACTAGTATGTAGTAATATCTAATGATGAAAGTTATCGAATATCAAAGGTTATATTAAAAGTATTCTGTAATATAAAAGTGATGCACAAGTAATAGTAATCTGAAATAAAGATGAAAATGTCAGTATAGTAAGGCATCAAAAATTTAACTAAAAAAATGACATGGTAAGGAATCAAAATTTAAAAAATAATGAATAACATAGATACATGAATGTAGGAAAAAAAAATGTCAAAGGGATCAAAATGAAGTCAAAAATTATCATAGTATAGTAAGGGGTCAAAAGTGGTCCAAAAGATGTCATAGTATAGTAAGGGGTCAAAAATGGTCCAAAAATGTCGTGGTATATTAAGGAGTCAAAAAATGTCATAAAATGTCATAGTATAGTAAGGGGTCAAAAACCATGAAAAAATGTCATAGTATAGTAAGGCGTCAAAAATGGTCAAAAAAAAATATCATAGTATAGTAGGGGTCAAAATGGTCCAAAAATGTCCTCATAGTATAGTGAGGTCCAAAACAACAGAAAAAATGTCATAGTATAGTAGGGGTCAGAAATGGTCAAAAAATATCATAGTATAGTAAAGGGGTCAAAATAGTCCAAAATATCATAGTATATTAAAGGGGTCCAAAAATGGTCAAAAATATCATAGTATGATAAGGGGTGAAAATGGTCCAAAAATGTCACATGAGCAGTAAAGATAAAAACCATGAAAAAAAATGTCATAGTATGGTAAAGGAATTCAAAAACCATGAAAAATGTCATAGTATAGTAAAGCGTCAAAAACCATGAGAAAAAATGTCATAGTATGATGAAGGGTCCAGAAATGGTCAAAAAATATCCTTAGTATATAGTAAGGGTCAAAAATGGTCAAAAAAAATATCCTTAAAGTATAGTAAAAGGGGGGTCAAAAATAGTTAAAAATGTCATAGTATAGTAAGGGGTCAAAAACCATGAAAAAATGTCATAGTATAGTAAGGGGTCAAAAATGGTCCAAAAATGTCATAGTATAGTAAGGAATCAAAAACCATGAAAAAATGTCATAAAAAAAGTATAGTAAGGGGTCAAAATGGTCCAAAAATGTCATAGTATTGTAGGCGTCAAAATGGTCAAAAATATCATAGTATAGTAAGGGTCAGAAACTTCATGAAAAAATAACATAGTAGTAAGGGGTCCAAAAACAAAAATATAGTATAATGGGCGATCAAAAATGGTCAAAAATATCATAGTATAGTAAAGGGGTCCAAAAATGGTCCAAATGTCATGAGTATAGTAAGAGGGGTCAAAATGGTCCAAAAAATGTCACATAGTATTGTAGGGCGTCAAAAATGGTCAAAAATGGTCAAAAATGTCATAGTATAGTAAGGGGTCAAAAATGGTCCAAAAATGTCATAGTATTGTAAGGCGTCAAAAATGGTCAAAAATGGTCAAAAAATGTCATAGTATAGTAAGGGGTCAAAAATGGTCCAAAAAATGTCATAGTATAGTAAGGGGTCAAAACCATGTGAAAAAATGTCATAGTATAGTATGTGGCGTCAAGGATCCAAATGTCACAGTATGGTATGGCATCAAAATGTTCAAAAATGTCCTTAATGTATAGTATATGGCGTCAAATGGTCAAGAAATGTCGCCAGTATAGTAGGGGTCCAGAAACTACCATGAAAAATGTCATAGTATAATTGAGGGTCAAAACCATGAAAAATGTCATGGTATATTAGCGTCCAAAATGGTCAAAAATATCCTTAGTATAGTAAAGGGGTCAAAAAAATGGTCCAAAAATGTCACTTAGTAGTATAGTAAGGGGGTCAAAATGGTCAAAAATGTCATATTAGTATTGTAAAGAGCGTCAAAAATGGTCAAAATGGTCAAAAATGTCCTTAGTATAGTAAGGGGTCAAAAATGAATTAAAAATGTCATAGTATTGTAAAGCGTCAAAATGGTCAAATGGTCCAAAAAATGTCCTTAGTATAGTAAGGGTCAAAATGGTCCAAAAAATGTCATAGTATAGTAAGGGGTCAAAAACCATGAAAAAATGTCATAGTATAGTATGGCGTCAAAAACGGTCAAAAAATGTCACAGTATAGTATGGCATCAAAAATGTTCAAAAAATGTCATAATATAGTGTAAGTCAAAATGGTCCAAAAATAATCCTTAGTATAAGTATGTAAGCTTCAAAAAATGGCTAAAAATGTCACAGTATAGTATGGCGTCAAAAACGAGATAAAAATGTCATAATATAGTAAAGGCATCAAAATCTAGCAGAAAAAAATGTCATAGTATAGTGTAAGCGTCAAAAAGAAAGCAGTCAAAAATGAATTCAAAAAAGTGTTATAGTATAGTAAAGGCATCAAAATCCACTGAAAAAATGTCGGTATATAGTAAGGCATCAAAAAAATGATCAAAAAATGGTCAAAAATGTTATAGTAAAGAAGTCAAAACAGTCAAAAATAATAACGTATAGTATGAACTCCAAAAAGCAGGTCAAAAAGTGTCATAATAATGAGCATCAAAATCCATGAAAAAAAACATAGTATAGTGTAGGCGTCAAAAGCGGTCAAAAATGTCATAGTATAGTATGGGCGTCAAAACAGTCAAGAATGGTCAAAAAGGTGTTATAGTATAGTAAAGACATCAAAATCCATGAGAAAAAATGTTTATGGTATAGTGGCGTCAAAATGATCTAAAATGGTCAAAAAATGTTATGAAGTAAGGCGTCAAAAAGCGGTCAAAAAATGTCATAGTATAGTATGGCGTCAAAAACGGTCAAAAAATGTCATAATATAGTAAGGCATCAGAATCCATGAAAAAATGTCATAGTATAGTATGGCGTCAAAAACTGGTCAAAAAATGTCATAGTATAGTATGGCGTCAAAAAGCAGTCAAAATAAAAAGTGTTACTATATAGTATAGTGAGCATCAAAATCCATGAAAAAATGTCATAGTATAGTATGGCATCAAAAATGATCAAAAATGGTCAAAATATGTCATAGTATAGTATGACGTCAAAAATGGCCCAAAAATGTCATAGTATAGTATAGCGTCAAAAACGGTCAAAAATGGTCAAAAAATGTTCTAATAAAGTAAGACATCAAAAATGATCAAAAATGGTCAAAATGTCATAGTATAATTGTAAAGCATCAAAAATGGTCAAAATGTCATAATATAGTATGGTGTCAAAAGCAGGTCAAAATGGTCAAAAGTGTTATATAGTATAGTGAAGTCAAAAAATGTCATAGTATAGTATGCGTCAAAAATGGTCAAAAATGGTCAAAAAATGTTATAGTAAGGAAATTCAAAAACGGTCAAAAAATGTCATAGTATAGTATGGCTTCAAAAATGGCCAAAAAATGTCACAGTATAGTATGGCGTCAAAAACGGTCAAAAATGTCATAATATAGTAAGGCATCAAAATCCATGAAAAAATGTCATAGTATAGTATGGCGTCAAAAACGGTCAAAAATGGTCAAAAAGTGTTATAGTATAGTAAGGCATCAAAATCCATGAAAAAATGTCCTAGTATAGTAAGGCATCAAAAATGATCAAAAATGGTCAAAAAATGTTATAGTAGGGCGTCAAAAACGGTCAAAAAATGTCATAGTATAGTATGGTGTCAAAAACAGGTCAAAAGTTGTCATAATATAGTAAGGCATCAAAATCCATGAAAAAATGTCGTAGTATAGTATGGCGTCAAAAACGGTCAAAAAATGTCATAGTATAGTATGGCGTCAAAAACGGTCAAAAATGGTCAAAAAGTGTTATAGTATAGTAAGGCATCAAAATCCATGAAAAAATGTCATAGTATAGTATGGCATCAAAAATGATCAAAAATGGTCAAAAAATGTCATAATACAGTAAGGCATCAAAAATGATCAAAATGGCCAAAAAATGTCACAGTATAGTATGGCATCAAAAATGGTCAAAAAATGTCATAATATAGTATGGCGTCAAAAACGGTCAAAAATGGTCAAAAAATGTTATAATATGGTAAGGCATCAAAAATGATCAAAAATGGTCAAAAAATGTCATAATATAGTATGCGCGTCAAAAATGGTCAAAAAATGTTATAGTAAGGCGTCAAAAATGGTCAAAAAATGTCATAGTATAGTAAGGCATCAAAAATGATCAAAAATGGTCAAAAAATGTCATAGTATAGTATGGCGTCAAAAAGTGTCATAATATAGTAAGGCATCAAAATCCATGAAAAAATGTCATAGTATAGTATGGCGTCAAAAATGGTCAAAAAGTGTTATAGTATAGTAAGCAAAATCCATGAAAAAAAATGTCATGGTATAGTAAGGCATCAAAATGATTCAAAAATGGTCAAAAATGTTATAGTAAAGGCGTCAAAAAGCAGTCAAAAAAAAAATGTGTAGTATAGTAGCAAAGCGTCCAAAAAGCAGTCCAAAAAAATGTCATAGTATAGTATGAACAAAAACGGTCAAAATGTCATAGTATAGTATAGCCAAAAATGATCCAAAATGGTCAAAAAAATGTTATAGTAAGGCGTCAAAAACAGTCCAAAAAATGTCATAGTATATTATGGCTTCAAAAATGGCCAAAAATGTCTGGCAGTATAGTATGGCGTCCAAAAGCAGGTCCAAAAAAATGTCCCATAATATAAGTAAAGGCATCAAAATCCATGAAGAAAAATGTCATAGTATAGTATGGCGTCCAAAAGCGATCAAAAAATGTCATAGTATAGTATGGGCGTCAAAAGCGGTCAAAAATGGTCAAAAATGTTATAATAGTAGGCGTCAACGATTAAAATGTCATGGTATGGTATAAGTCAAAAATGGTCAAAAATGTCGTAGTATAGTATAGCGTCAAAAGATGTCATAATATAGTAAGGCATCAAAATCATGAAAAAATGTCTAGTATAGTATCGGCGTCAACTTGATCAAAAAATGGTCCAAAAGTGTTATAATTATCAGTAAAGGCATCAAAATCATGAAAAAATTTCAGTATAGTAAAGGCATCAAAAATGATCAAAAAACGGTCCAAAATATTATAGTAAAGGCGTCAAAAGCGGGTCAAAAAATGTCCATGTGATATAGTATGGGGCGTCAAAATGGTCAAAATGGTCAAAAATGTTATAGTAAAATCAAAAGCGGTCAAAAAATGTCCTTAGTATAAGTAAAGGAAGGGCATCAAAAAAATGATCAAAAATGGCCAAAATGTCATGTGAGTATAGTATGTAGAAGAAAAGGTCAAAAAAGCAGGTCAAAAAATAATAATAATATGATAGGAGGCATCAAAATCCATGAAACAATGTCATAATATGGTATGAAGTCAAAAGCTCAGTCAAATGTCCATGTAGTATGGTATGGGCGTCAAAAGCGGTCAAAAAAAATGTCATATTAATATAGTGAGCATCAAAATCGCGAAAAAATGTGTCATAGTATAGGTATAGGCGTCCATGATCAAAAATGTCATAGTATAGTATGGCGTCAAGAACGGTCAAAAATGGTCAAAAAGTGTTATAGTATAGTAAGGCATCAAAATCCATGAAAAAATGTCATAGTATAGTATGGCATCAAAAAGCCAAATCAAATAATTAAAAAAATGTCATAGTATAGTATGCGTCAAAATATTAAAAAATGTCCATATTAGTATAGTATGGGCGTCAAAAGCAGGTCAAAAATGGTCAAAAAAAAATGTTATAATATAGTGAGCATCAAGAAATGATCAAAAATGATCAAAAATGTACTTAGTATAGTATGGCGTCCAAAAATGGTCAAAAAATGTCATAATATAGTATGGTGTCAAAAACGGTCCAAAATGGTCAAAAAGTGTTATAGTATAGTAAGGCGTCAAAAAATGTCATAGTATAGTATGGCGTCAAAAGCGGTCAAAAAAATGTCATAGTATGGCTTCAAAAGCAGGATCAAAAAAATAATACTTAGTATAGTATGGCGTCAAAATAGCCAAAAAAATGTCATGATATAGTAAGGCATCAAAAATGATCAAAATGGATAAAAATGTCATAATATAGTAAGGCATCAAAATGATCAAAAAATGGCCAAAATGTCACAATTATAGTATGGCATCAAAAATGAATCAAAAATGTCATATAGTATGGCGTCAACGGTCCAAAATGGTCAAAAATGTTATAATGGTGAGCATCAAAATGATCAAAAATGGTCAAAAAAATGTCATAGTATAGTATATAGGCGTCAAGAGAAATAGCCAAAAAATGTCATAATATAGTAAGGCGTCAAAAACGGTCAAAAAATGTCATAGTATAGTATTGCGTCAAAAACGGTCAAAAATGGTCAAAAAATGTTATAGTAAGGCATCAAAATCCATGAAATGAAATGTCATAGTATAGTATGGCGTCAAAAATGGCCAAAAAATGTCATAGTATAGTATGGCATCAAAATCCATGGAAAAAAAATGTCATAGTATAGTATGGCATCAAAAATGGTCAAAAAATGTCATAGTATAGTATGGTGGCAAAAATAGCAAAAAATGTCATATGAAAACATAGTATGGCATCAAAAATGGTCAAAAAATTTTATAATACAGTAAGGCGTCAAAAATGGTCAAAAAATGTCATAGTATAGTATGGCGTCAAAAATGATCAAAAACGGTCAAAAAATGTCATAGTATAGTAAGGCATCAAAAATGATCAAAATATTGAAATGTCATAGTATAATGAGCATCAAAGAAGTCAAAATGGCCAAAAAATGTCATGCAGTATGGTATGTAAGTCAAAAGCAGTCAAAAATGTCTAATAATATAGTAAGGCATCAAAATCCATGAAAAAATGTCATAGTATAGTATGGCGTCAAAAACGATCAAAAATGGTCAAAAATGTTATAGTATAGTAAAGGCTCAAAAATGTCATAGTATAGTATGGCGTCAAAAGCGGTCAAAAATGTCATAGTATAATATAGGCGTCAAAATGATCAAAAAATGGTCAAAAAATGTGTGTAGTATAGTATGGCATCAAAAAAGTGATAAATTTACATAATATGATGAGGCGCGTCAAAAATGGTCAAAAAATGTCCTTAGTATAGTATGGCGTCAAAAATGATCAAAAACAGGTCAAAAAATGTCATAGTATAGTAAGGCATCAAAAATGATCAAAAATGGCCAAAAAATGTCATAGTATAGTAAGGCATCAAAAATGATCAAAAATGGCCAAAAAATGTCATAGTATAGTATGGCGTCAAAAAGCGGTCAAAAAATGTCATAGTATAGTATGGCGTCAAAAATGGTCAAAAAATGTTATAGTAAGGCGTCAAAAACGGTCAAAAAATGTCATAGTAAGGCGTCAAAAATGATCAAAAATGGCCAAAAAATGTCATAGTATAGTATGGCGTCAAAAAGTGTCATAATATAGTAAGGCATCAAAATCCATGAAAAAATGTCATGTAGTATAATTATAGGCGTCAAAATGGTCAAAAGAAGTGTTATAGTATAATTAAGGCATCTACAAAATCCATGAAAAATGTCGCAGTATAGTAAAACTCAAAAATGATCAAATGAATTAAAAAAATGTTATAGTAAAGCGTCAAAACGGTCCAAAAATGTCACTTAGGCATAGTATGGGCGTCAAAAGCAGGGTCAAAAAAAATGTCATAGTATAATGGCGTCAAAAATGATCAAAAATGGTCAAAAAATGTCATAGTATAGTGAGCAGTCAAAAATGTGAAAAAAATAATAGCAAGGCATCAAAAACTATGAAAAATGTCATAGTATAGTATGGTGTCAAAAGCGGTCAAAATGGTCAAAAGTGTTATAGTATAGTAGTCAAAAAATGTCATAGTATAGTATGGCGTCAAAAATGCAGGTCAAAAAATGTCATAGTATAGTATGGCGTCAAAAACGGTCAAAAATGGTCAAAAAGTGTTATAGTATAGTAAGGCATCAAAATCCATGAAAAAATGTCATAGTATAGTATGGCATCAAAAATGATCAAAAATGGTCAAAAAATGTCATAGTATAGTATGGCGTCAAAAATGGCCAAAAATGTCATAGTATAGTATGGCGTCAAAAACGGTCAAAAATGGTCAAAAAATGTTATAATATGGTAAGGCATCAAAAATGATCAAAAATGGTCAAAAAATGTCATAGTATAGTATGGCGTCAAAAATGGTCAAAAAATGTCATAATATAGTATGGTGTCAAAAACGGTCCAAAATGGTCAAAAAGTGTTATAGTATAGTAAGGCGTCAAAAAATGTCATAGTATAGTATGGCGTCAAAAACGGTCAAAAAATGTCATAGTATAGTATGGCTTCAAAAGCAGTCCAAAAAATGTCATAGTATAGTATGGCGTCAAAATATTGAAATGTCATGTTATGGTAAGGCATCAAAATGATCAAAAATGGTCAAAAAAGTAATAATAATATGTGGGCATCAAAAATGATCCAAAAATGGCCAAAAATGTCATAGTATAGTATGGCATCAAAAATGGCTCAAAAATGTCATAATATAGTATGGCGTCAAAAACGGTCAAAAATGGTCAAAAAATGTTATAATATAGTAAGGCATCAAAAATGATCAAAAATGGTCAAAAAATGTCATAGTATAGTATGGCGTCAAAAATGGTCAAAAAATGTCATAGTATAGTATGTGGTAAAAATGGTCAAAAATGTTATAATGAAGCGTCAAAAACGGTCAAAAAATGTCATAATGAAAATCAAAATGGTCAAAATGTCATAGTATAGTAAAGGGCATCAAAAATAATGATCAAAATGGCCAAAAATGTCCATGATATGTATGGCGTCAAAGAATCATAATATATTAAAGGCATCATCCATGAAAAATGTCATAGTATAGTATGGCGTCAAAATAGTCCAAAAAGTGTTCTAGTATAGTAAGGACATCAAAATCCATGAAAAATGTCATAGTATAGTAAGGCATCAAAAATGATAAAAATGGTCAAAAAATGTTATGGTAAAGAGTCAAAAACGGTCCAAAATGTCATAGTATGATAGGCGTCAAAAATGGTCAAAAATGTCATAGTATAGTATGGCGATCAAAAGTGTCATAATATAGTAAGGCATCAAAATCCATGAAAAAATTTCAGTATAGTAAGGCATCAAAAATGATCAAAAATGGTCAAAAAATGTTATAGTAAGGCGTTAAAAACGGTCAAAAATGTCATAGTATAGTATATAAGCGTCAAAAGCGGTCAAAAATGGTCAAAAAGTATTATATGGTATATTGAGCATCAAAATCCAGAAAAAATGTCATATGAAAAATATAATTATGGCGTCAAAAATGGTCAAAAAATGTTATAGTAAAGGCGTCAAAACGGTCAAAAAATGTGTCATAGTAATAGTAGGCATCAAAAAATGATCAAAAATGGCCAAAAAAAATGTCGTTGTATATTATGGCGTCAAAAGCAGTCAAAAAATGTCATAGTATGAGTATGCGTCAAAAAGTGTCATAATATAGTAGGGCATCAAAATCCATGAAAAAATGTCATAGTATAGTAAGGCATCAAAAATGGTCAAAAAATGTTATAGTAAGGCGTCAAAAACGGTCAAAAAATGTCGTAGTATAGTATGGCGTCAAAAACGGTCAAAAATGGTCAAAAAGTGTTATAGTATAGTAAGGCATCAAAAATGGTCAAAAAATGTCATAGTATAATGACATCAAAATGATCAAAATGAAATAAAAAATGTCATAGTATAGTAAAGTCAAAAAGCAGGATCCAAAAAATGTCATAATATAGTGAATCAAAATCCATGAAAAATGTCCTTGGTACAGTATGGGCGTCAAAAACCAGTCAAAAAATGGTCAAAAAGTGTTATGAGTATAGTGGAGCATCAAAATCCATGGAAAAATGTCATAGTATATTAAGGCATCAAAATGATCAAAAAATAGTCAAAAAATGTCATAGTATATTATGGCGTCAAAAAGTAATAACCAAAAATGTCATAATATAGTAGGCGTCAAAAAGCAGTTAAAAAAATGTCATGTAGTATAGTATTGCGTCAAAAAGCAGGTCAAAAATGTTCAAAAAATGTTATAGTAGGCATCAAAATCCATGTGAAAAATGTCATAGTATAGTATGAAATCAAAAAATAGTAAAAATGTCTCATAGTATAGTATATGGCATCAAAATGGTCAAAAAATGTCTAAGTATGTGTGGTATCAAAAAATGGCCAAAAAAATGTCCTTAGTATAATTATGGCACATAAAAATAGTCAAAAAATGTTATAATACAGTAGGTGATCAAAGCAGGTTAAAAAATGTCATGGTATATTATGGGCGTCAAAATGATCAAAAAGCAGGTCCAAAAATGTCATGAGTATAGTGAGCATCCAAAAATGATCAAAAATGGCCAAAAAATGTCTTAGTATGGTAAAATCAAAATGATCAAAAATGGCCAAAAAATGTCATAGCCATATTGTAAGTCAAAAGCAGTCAAAAAATGTCATAATATAAAGTGAGACATCAAAATCCGCTAATGTCATAGTATAGTATGGCGTCAAAAACAAGGTCAAAAAATGGTCAAAAAGTGTTATAGTATAGTAAGGCGTCAAAAAATGTCATAGTATAGTATGGCGTCAAAAATGCGGTCAAAAAATGTCATAGTATAATATGGCGTCAAAAATGATCAAAAATGGTCAAAAAATGTCATAGTATAGTATGGCATCAAAAATGGTCAAAAAATGTTATAATACAGTAAGGCGTCAAAAACGGTCAAAAAATGTCATAGTATAGTAAGGCATCAAAAATGATCAAAAATGGTCAAAAAATGTCATAATATAGTAAGGCATCAAAAATGATCAAAAATGGTAAAAAGTATGCAGTATAGTATGGCATCAAAAATGGTCAAAAATGTTATAATATACAATGGCGTCAAAAGCGGTCAAAAAATGTCATAGTATATAGTAAGGCATCAAAAATGATCAAAAATGGGTGAAAAATGTCATAATATAGTAAAGGCATCAAAATAGGTAAAATAGTAAAAATATACTGATATATTATGGCATGAAATGGTCAAAAAATGTCATAATATAGTGTAAGAAGTCAAAAGCAGGTCAAAATGGTCAAAAATGTTATAATATGGTGAGCATAAAAATGATCAAAATGGTCAAAACCCTGTAATATAATTATGGGGCGGTAAAATGGTCCAAAAAATGTCATAGTATAGTGTGGCGTCAAAATGGTAAAAAAATTTAACAATGAAAATAAAAAGCGATTAAAAATGTCCATAGTAGAGGCGTCAAAAATGGTCAAAAATGTCATAGTATAATAGGCATCAAAATGATCAAAAATGGCCAAAATGTCCTTAGTATAGTATTATAGAAGTCAAAAACGGTCAAAAAATGTCATAATATAGTAAGGCATCAAAATCCATGAAAAAATGTCATAGTATAGTATGGCGTCAAAAACGGTCAAAAAATGGTCAAAAAGTGTTATAGTATAGTAAGGCGTCAAAAAATGACATAGTATAGTATGGCGTCAAAAACGGTCAAAAAATGTCATAGTATAATATAATCCAAAAATGATCCAAAAATGGTCAAAAATGTCATAGTATAGTATGGCATCAAATGGTAAAAATGTTATAATACAGTAAAGTCAAAAATGGTCAAAAAATGTCATAGTATAGTATGGCGTCAAAAATGATCAAAAAAGGTCAAAAAATGTCATAGTAGTAAGGCATCAAAAATGATCAAAAATGGCCAAAAAATGTCATAGTATAGTAAGGCATCAAAAATGATCAAAAATGGCCAAAAATGTCATAGTATAGTATGGCGTCAAAAACGGTCAAAAAATGTCATAATATAGTAAGGCATCAAAATCCATGAAAAATGTCATAGTATAGTGGGCGATCAAAAAGCGGTCCAAAAATGTCACTTAATTATATGTGGAGCATCAAAAGTCCATGAAAAAATGTCATGAAATTATGGTATGGGCTCAAAAAATAACCAAATGTCATAGTATGGTATGGGCATCAAAATTATAAAAATGTCATAGTATAGTATGGCATCAAAATGAGTCAAAAAATGTTTATAATACAGTAAGGCGATCAAAAAAGCGGTCAAAAATATTCATAGTATAATTATGGCGTCAAAATGATCAAAAGCAGGGTCAAAAAATGTCTTAATTATAATAAGGCATCAAAATGATCAAAATGGCCAAAAAATGTCATAGTAGTAAAGCATCAAAAATGATCAAAAATAGCCCGAAAATGTCCTTAGTATAGTATGGGCGTCAAAAAGCAGTCAAAAAATGTCATAATATAGTAAGGCATCAAAATCCATGAAAAAATGCCATAGTATAGTATGGCGTCAAAAACGGTCAAAAAATGGTCAAAAAGTGTTATAGTATAGTAAGTCGTCAAAAAATGTCATAGTATAGTATGGCGTCAAAAACGGTCAAAAAATGTCATAGTATAATATGGCGTCAAAAATGATCAAAAATGGTCAAAAAATGTCATAGTATAGTATGGCATCAAATCCATGAAAAAATGTCCATAGTATAGTATGTAACATCAAAAATAGATCCAAAAATGTCATAGTATAGTATGGCATCAAAAATGGTCAAAAATGTTATAACAGTAAAGCGTCACTTGGTCAAAAAAATGTCATAATGGCGTCAAAATGATCAAATAGCCAAAAATGTCATAGTATATTATGGCATCAAAAATGATCAAAAATGAATCAAAATGTCATAGTATATTATGGCGTCAAAATGTTAAAAAAATGTCATAGTATGGTAGGCGTCAAAACTTGATCAAAAATGTCCTTAATATATTGAGGCATCAAAATCCATGAAAAAATGTCATGAGCTATGGTATGAAAATTAAAAGCAGTCAAATGGTCCAAAAGATGTTATGAGTATAGTAAAGAAGGCGTCAAAAAATGTCATAGTATAGTATGGCGTCAAAAACGGTCAAAAAATGTCATAGTATAATATGGCGTCAAAAATGATCAAAAATGGTCAAAAAATGTCATAGTATAGTGAGCCATCAAAATGTGAAAAAAATGTCATAAGGCATCAAAAACTATGAAAAAATGTCATAGTATAGTATGGGCGATCAAAATGAGTCAAAAAATGTGTATAGTAAAGAAGTCAAAAAAGCAGTCAAAAAATGTCATAGTATAGTAAGGCATCAAAAAATGATCAAAAATGGCCAAAAAATGTTATAGTAAGGCATCAAAATCCATGCAAAAAATGTCATAGTATAGTATGGCGTCAAAAATGGTCAAAAATGGTTAAAAAATGTTATAGTAAGGCGTCAAAAACGGTCCAAAAATGTCATAGCATAGTAAAGTCAAAAATGATCAAAAATGGCCAAAAAATGTCATAGTATAGTATGGCAGGTAAAACGTCAAAATAGCCAAGAAATGTCATAGTATAGTATGGCGTCTGCATATTGATCCAAAAATAGCGAAAAATGTCATGATATGGTATGGCATCAAAATCCATGAAAAAATGTCATAGTATAGTAAGGCATCAAAATGATCCAAAAATGGTCAAAAAATGTCATAGTATATAGTATGGGCGATCAAAATGGCCAAAATGTCATAATATAGTAAGGTGTCAAAAGCAGTCAAAAATGTCATAGTATGATGTTAAGTCAAAAGCAGTCAAAATGGTCAAAAAATGTTATAATAGTAAGGCGTCAAAAACGGTCAAAAAATGTCATAGTATAGTAAGGCATCAAAATCCATGAAAAAATGTCATAGTATGGTATGGCGTCAAAATGACCAAAAATGTCATGGTATGGTAAGGCATCAAATGATCAAAATGGCCAAAAAATGTCATAGTATGGTATGGCGTCAAGAAAATGATCAAAAAGCGGTCAAAAAATGTCATAATATAGTAAGGCATCAAAATCCATGAAAAAATGTCATAGTATAGTAAGGCGTCAAAAACGGTCAAAAAATGTCATAGTATAGTAAGGCATCAAAATCCATGAAAAAATGTCATAGTATAGTATGGCGTCCAAAAATGGCCAAAAAATGTCATAGTATAGTATGGTATCAAAAATTGCCAAAAAATGTCATAGTATAGTATGGCATCAAAAATGGTCAAAAAATGTTATAATACAGTAAGGAGTCAAAAACGGTCAAAAAATGTCATAGTATAGTATGGCGTCAAAATGATCAAAAAGCAGTCAAAAATGTCATAGTATAGTGGGCATAAAATGATCAGCCGGCAAAATGTCATAGTATAGTAAGGCATCAAAATGATCAAAAATGGCCAAAAATGTCCTTAGTATAGTATGGCGTCAAAAGCCAGTCAAAAAAAATGTCATAATATAGTGAGCATCAAAATCCATGAAAAAATGTCATAGTATAGTATGGTAAGCAGTCAAAAAATGGTCCAAAAAGTGTTATAGTAGTAAAGGGACGTCCAAAAAATGTCATAGTATAGTGTAGGCGTCCAAAAACGGTCAAAAAATGTCATAGTATAGTATGACGTCAAAAATGATCAAAAATGGTCAAAAAATGTCATAGTATAGTATGGTATCAAAAATGGCCAAAAAATGTCGTAGTATAGTATGGCATCAAAAATGGTCAAAAAATGTTATAATACAGTAAGGCGTCAAAAAACGGTCAAAAAATGTCATAGTATAGTAAGGCATCAAAAATGATCAAAAATGGCCAAAAAATGTCATAGTATAGTATGGCGTCAAAAACGGTCAAAAAATGTCATAATATAGTAAGGCATCAAAATCCATGAAAAAATGTCATAGTATAGTATGGCGTCAAAAAGCGGTCAAAAAATGGTCAAAAAGTGTTATAGTATAGTAAAGGCGTCAAAAAATGTCATAGTATAGTATGGCGTCAAAAACGGTCAAAAAATGTCATAGTATAATATGGCGTCAAAAATGATCAAAAATGGTCAAAAAATGTCATATTATGGTGAGCCGTCAAAAAATGTGAAAAAAATGTCATAAGGCATCAAAAACTATGAAAAAATGTCATAGTATAGTATGGCATCAAAAATGGTCAAAAAAATGTCATAGTATAGTAAGGCATCAAAAAATAGTCAAAATGGCCAAAAATGTTATAGTAAGGCATCAAAATCCAAAAGCGAAAATGTCATAGTATAATTGTAAGGTCAAAAATGATCAAAAATAAGTTTAAAATGTTATGGTAAGGCGTCAAAACGGTCAAAAAATGTCCTTAGTATAGTAAGGCGTCAAAATGATCAAAAATGGCCAAATGTCATAGTATAGTATGGCGTCCAAAAAGCGGTCCAAAAAATGTCATAGTATGGTATGGCGTCAAAGAAAGCAGGTCAAAAAATATTAAAAATGTCATAGTATGGTATGGCATCAAATCCATAAAAAATAATCATAGTATAGTAAGGCATCAAAATGATCAAAAATGGTCAAAAAATGTCCATAGTATAGTATGGGCGTCAAAATAGCCAAAAATGTCATAATATGGCGTCAAAAAACGGTCAAAAAATGTCATAGTATAGTAAAGGCATCAAAATCCAAGAAAAAAATGTCATAGTATAGTGGCATCAAAAATGACAAAAATGTCATAGTATAGTATGGCGTCAAAAGCAGTCAAAAAATGTCATGTGTAGTATGCTCAAAATGGTCAAAATGTGTATATTATGGCGTCAAAATTATCAAGCAGGTCAAAAATGTCATAGTATGTAAAGGCATCAAAATGATCAAAAATGGCAAAAAATGTCCACATAGTATGAGTAGCCAATTCAAAGCGGTCCAAAAATGTCATGGTATAGTATGGCTGAGCTGGCCAAAAATGTCACAGTATGGTATGTCAAAAAACAGTCAAAAAATGTCATAATAGTAAGGCATCAAAATCCATGAAAAAATGTCATAGTATGGTATGTGGTGTCCAAAATGGTCAAAAAATGGTCAAAAAGTGTTATATAGTATAGTAGTGATCAAAAATGTCATAGTATAGTATGGCGTCATGAGTCAAAAAAAATGTCATAGTGTAGTGTGGCATCAAAAATGAATCAAAATGGTCAAAAAAATGTCATAGTATAATTGTTGGAGTCAAAAATGTGAAAAAAATGTCATAAAACATCAAAAACATGAAGAAAAATGTCATAGTATATTAAAGGGTCAAAAATCTTCAAAAATGTCAGTAAAGAGATCATTTGTATAATTAGAAACAAGACAAACTTTGTATGTTGTAAAAGCGACTTGAGGATGATTAGAGTTTTGGATTCAAAGCTTTGGACAGTTTCTGTGCTATGTCTCTACAGGAGGGAGGAGGAGAAGGAACTCCATCACCCTGAAGAGCACATCAAAAGTAGTAAAATATTCTTAAAGATGTGTGGACATGTAGAAGACATTAATAAAACATGCGTCATTGTGCTCATCAATGCATCTAATGCAATGTGATAGAATAATACAAGGTGTCAAACATCAATAATTATCTGTGCTATTAGTTTGCTCAATGTTGTGTGAAAAGAATCAATAAAGCTTTGTTGTAACATCTGAGTTCAGTTTCTCTATTTTCATTTTACTATCATAAAAATTATTTTGTGTGCAGAAATGCTTACTAACCCCAAACCAACCTATCCTCTGTTCAAAGTGGCAAAAGCTGTAACCTAACCTAACACACGCCACCTAGAGTGGCTGAGAAACATGTAACCCTAATCCCTAATCCACAATCTCCAGCCAGAAGTGGCTGAAGAAACGCCTAACCTAATCCTAATCTCCCAGCCAGGGGCGGCTGAAGGCATGTAACTAACCCCTAATCCTGGCTACAGTGGCATGGGCTGAAAATGTGCTATGACACAATATTAAAAAATAGTAAAATAGAAACAGGCATGATACACACAAGTCGAATATAAAAAGATACTAATATAACAATATTATAAATATTATTAACAACAGTATAACAACAGGACTATGCACAGTAAATAGTTATGGTTGAATGCTGATGTTGCACTGTTTGAAATAACAAAAACATTTAAGATAATTGATCAAATCTAACCTAACCCACAAACAGTGTTGTGTGTTGTACTGAATATGTGTGTCTGTGGAAAACAAAGGTAAGATGGCTGCTTTAGACAGTTCTTTTTGTCTTAAACCACATGACAGGTGGGCATCAAAATGGTCAAAAAGTAATGTGGTATGGTGGGGCATCAAAAGCGGGTCAAAACTGTTAAAAAATATTATGAGTATAGTAAGGGTGAAAATGGTCAAAAATGTTAATAGTATAGTAAGACGTAAAATGTCCAAAATGTCGTTGTATGTGGGTATCAAAAATGGCCAAAAGTCATAGTATAATAGTGCGGCGTAATGCTCAAAAAAAAATATCATAGTATAGTGAAGGCCGCGAACCTAACCTCTGGCTACAAGTGGCTAAAAGTTCTAACCTAACCTCTGGCTACAAGTGGCCTCTATTACAAATATTCACTAACATACAATATTAACAGACTGGCAAAATATTCTGTGTTCAATATTTATTGAGAGCAAATTCAATGTTGCAGCAACAAAAATAGAAAAAAGGCATGATATAAACAAGATAATATAAAAGAGTGTAAATACAAACAGTATAAACAAGACATACAGTAATAGATTGGTTGAGTACTGATATTGCAAATAATAATAGCAAAAATAGAAATAGTCAAAGTAAAGTAAAGGGCGATCAAGAATTATTTTAATGTTAATAGTACAATAAGGCATCAAAAACGTCCATAGTATAGTATGGCATCAAAAAACGTCTGAACAAACAATTTTAATATAAATTGCTCTGTGTTGGACAATGATGTAAAACTGATGTGAATTACCTGGTGGCCTGTCCTGGTCTCAAAGAAACTTCTTCACTATTACAGAAGACTCTACGTTAGTGGACAACATCTCTGTGATCTGAACAATGTTTCTGAACCATGGACAATGTCTCTGATCATGGAACAACGTCTTGGCGATTGTGAGACGATGTCATGGGCGAAGTGGTGACACTGGAAGAGATCAAGAAATATAAAGGGAAAATGATTTATACACTACACCTATTCCCTCGTCAACAGTTTAACCATGAAAACACAGAGGAATATTCAGCATTACAGCTGCTACACTACAGCGTTTCTAGTGTGACTGCTGAACTGTAAGGAAGCTCTTGTAATTTTGCAGTCCTGTATTAGATATGTTTAAATCTGTCCTTGGTAACAGGCTGTATTGCCACAGTCATAAAACAGCTGTAATCAAACATCTTCTAAAAAGAAACCACTCTGATCAGATGTATTAGCCAAAATTACCAGACCTATATCTAACCTCCCTTTCTTTCAAAATCTTAGAAGCAGTTGCAGCAGTTGTGTGACTTTCTACAGGATAATAGTTTATTTGAGGATTTCAGTCAGGATTTAGGTTGTATCACAGCACAGAACAGCTGCTTGTAAAAGTTACGAGCGACCTCTGATTGCATCAGACAACGGACTGTTCTGTACTTGTCTTGTTAGATCTCAGTGCTGCTTTGATACAATTGACCATCAATTCAATTGAACAATTCAATTTATTTATATAGCCATATCACAACAACAGTCATCTCAAAACTTTCATATGAAACGAGTCCTGAACCATGCTCTTTAAAATGGTGTTTAGAGAGACACAGCAGTCACCATGAGGCAAGCACTAGACAACAGTGGCGAGAAAAACTTCCTTTTGAGGCAGAAACCTCGGGCAGAACCGGACTCAGGGTGGGCGGCCATCTGCCGCCATACAGCAGTAATGACGATAGTGAGTGATAATTGGGCGGCCAGCTGCTGCGCAGCAATACAACTAATAGCAGTGTGAAGTAATTTCTAATTACTGGCAGCAGGTGTTGAGTGGGTTAGCAAGACGGCAGACATCATCACAGGTCAAGACTCTACAGCTCCAGAGGCAGAAATACCTGCAGAAAGGGGCAGAAGGAGAGAGCGGAAGAGCACAATACTACAGGAAAGGAAGATATTGAGTTAGTAACATGTATTTATGGGATATGAATCCATACTGATGGAGAGAGAGGGAGAGAGGGAGCAGAGAGAGAGAAAGAGAGAGAGAGAGAGAGAGAGAGATAGGTGCATCATAGGAATCTTCCCGGCAGTCTGGGCCCTGCTGTAGCATAACTAAGGGATTATGGTTTCAAACCTGAGCCAACCCACAACTATAAGCTTTATTATCAAGGAGAGTTTAAGCCTACTCTTAAAGGTAGAGGGTGTCACCTCCCGGACCCAGAAACTGGAGAAGGTTCCACAGTGAGACACTGATAACTGAAGGCTCTGCCTCCCATTCTACTCTTGAAACTCCAGGACACCAGTAAACCAACGACCTGGGAGGCGCAGAGTCCTGTGAGGTGGGGACATGAGGGGACTATGAGATCTTAGGGTAAGATGGATCTGACCATTAGAGCTTTGTAAGTGAGGAGGAGGATTTTGAATTCTACTCTGGATTTGACTGAAGAACCAATGTAGAGAGAGGCTGTACAGGAGAAATATGGTCTCTTTCCTGGTTCTGTCGTGTGGCTCGTGCTGCAGCATTTGAATCAACTGCAGAGACTTTAGAAGACTTGTTAGGGCAACCTGATAATAATGAGTTGATAGTCCAGCCTAAGTAACAAATGCATGGACTAGTTTTTCTGCATCTTTTGGACAGAAAAATGTCTAATTTTGGAGATGTTCACGCAGATGAAAAAGGCAGTCCTAGAAGTTTGTTTTATGTGTGAGTTAAGGACATATCCTGATCAAAGATGACTCTAGATTCTTTACAGTGGAGCTGGGAGCCAGGCCAATACTGCGTCTAGTGGAGCTACATCTTTAGAAAGTTTGTTTCCTGATGTGTTCAGGACCAATTATAATGATTTCAGTTTATCTGAGGTTTAGTAGTAAGAAGTTGCTTGTCATCCAGATTTTATCATCCCTGAGGTAAGCTTGGGTTTGGCTTTAGATGATTGGTTTCATCGGTTCCATTGACAGATAAAGCTGTGTATCATCTGCATAACAATGAGCCCATGATGTTTTCTGATAATATTGCCCAAGGAAGCATATACAGAGTGAAGAGGATTGGTCAACACTGACCTGTGGAACTCCATGTCTAACTTTTATTATTATTATGGAGGAGTAGTTGTTAACATGTACAAACTGAAGCCCTATCAGATAGATAGGACTTAAACCAGTTTAGTGCAGTTCCTTTAATGTAATAAAATGCTCCAGTCTCTGTAAAGGATATGATGGTCAATTGTATCAAAAGCAGCACTGAGATCTAACAAGACCGAAGTACCAAGAAACAAGTCTGTTGTCTGATGCTATCAGGAGGTCGTTTGTAACTTTTACAAGTGCTGTCTCTGTGCTGTGATACAACCTAAATCTGACTGAAAATCCTCAAAATAAATATTATCCTGTGAAAGTTGCACAACTGTTTGCAACTGCTTTCTCAGGATCTTGAAAAAGGAGGTTAGATATTGGTCTGTAATTGGTTATGCATCTCTGGATCTAAGTGGGCTTTTTTTAGAAGAGGTTTGATTACAGCCATTTTTATACGACTAGAAGCACATAACCTGTTAACAAGGACAGATTTAACATATCTAATACAGGACTGCAAATTAAGGGCAGGAAGCCAGCAAAGCAGCCTAGTTGGGATGGGGTCTAAGAGACAGGTTGAAGGTTTAGATGCTGAGATAATTGATGTGAGCTGGGCTGGGTTGATGGGAGAAAGGAGGTCAAGGTTGGGTTTTGCAGCTGACTCTATGGATCCTGTCGGTATGACATAAATCGGTACTGATTGAAGGCGGGATGTGATTAATTTATCTCTAATGGTGGGGTTACTGCATCCTTTTACAGAGACTGGAGCACTTTATTGAAGTATTAAAGGAACTTTGCACTAAACTGGTTTACTCCTTGACAACTGTGTGATTTCTCAAAATTTAACAGGCAAAAAATCTGGGTGTACATTTGATCCTGCTCTTTCCTTCAGATCAGCACATTGAAGACATTACAAAGACCCACTTTTCCACCTACATAATATAGCTAGAGATTCAGTCTTTTCTTTCCATAGCAGACGCTGAAATTCTAGTTCACATATTTGTTTCCTCTAGACTGGGATTATTGTAATGTTTTGTTTCAGGGCTGCGTGCTAGCACTAAAAGTCTGCAGAAATGGTTCATGCTGCAACTAGAATGCTAACCGTCGAGAAAGGTTTGACCACATTCGTAATTTAGCCTCCTTCGATGACCTATTCATGTTAGATCCAGACTTTAAAATTCTCTAATGACTTATAAATTCTAAATAGGTTTAGCCCCTCATACCTGTCCGAAACTTCTTAACCCCTTATATTCCCTCCGTGCTCTGTGTGTTCTCCAGGTGCAGTTATCTGTCTAGAGTTAAAAAAAGAAGTCCAGCAGGCTGGGGCCTTCTCTATCAGGCTCCCTTTCTTTGGAACAATCTCACAAGAGGTCCCTTGATATTGAACAGACTGACTCCAGTTGAGGCCTTTAAATCCAAGCTAAAACTCATCTTTATGTAACTTTCAGCTAACATATTATTCTGATTCTAATTCAGGTTATCATTTTCCTTTGGCGGGTTGGGGCAGTCTCAATGCATCAGTTAAACACAGTAGTCATTAAATGTTGTCCTTGATGTGCTGCCGACAAGATTACTATAAGCTTGGAATCTTAGTAATAAGCTGCATCACTCTGACTATTCATGTTTCTTCCCTCAAACATTAGTGCCAGGCAGTAACTTCTCTCTCTCTCTCTTCTACTGTCTCTTGCTGCAGGGTTCTGCCTCGGGAGCTGTAGAGTCTCCTGCTGCTCCCGCGGTCAGCTCAGCAGTGATGCGACAATAATTAAACATTTATTAGTGTTAATGATATTAGTGTTAGTGCTAATAATGTTTCCTGTTTGATCCATTATTATTCCTTGCTATAATAATAATAATAATTATTATTATCATTATTACTACTACCATTTGTGTGACTTAGTCTGTGTGTCTGCAGTGTTGTCTTACCCACATCCCCACCCCTCTCTGTCCTAGTAACGGTCAAGGCAGATGGCGCCCACCCTGAGTCGGTTCTGCTGGGGTTTCTGCCTCTTAAAAGTTTTTCCTTGCCACAGTGGCCTAATTGCCTCATGAGGTGGGGATCTGTTGGGTTTCTCTCTTAATACCTATTTTAAGAGTATATGGTCTGGGTAAAGGGCACAGTCCTGAACCTGCTCTATGTACAGTGCTGTGAGATAACTTGTGTTGTGAATTGGCTATATAAATAAAAATTGACGACTTTAAGTCCTATCTATCAGTGGCTTCAGTTTATTGTGTGTAACCTCCTCCATGTACACAAGGATTAGACATTAAGTTCCACAAGGGTCAGTGCTTGGACCAATCCTCTTCACTTGCATATATGCTTCCCCTGAGCAATATTATCCAGGAAACACTCATAAATTTCCATTGTTATGCAGATGATACACAGCTTTATCTGTCAGTGGAGCCTAACAAAACAATAATCATCTATGGAAACTCAGGCTTGTCTTGGGACATTGTAACGGATGACAAGCAACTTTTTACTACTGAACTCAGATAAAACTGAAGTCATTATAGTGGTCACGAACACATCAAAGTAAACTCTATTGATGTAGTTCCACTGAGCGGCATTACCCTGTCCCAACTCCACTGTAAAGAATCAAGGTCATCTTTGATCAGGATAATGATATTTAACTCACGCCTCAAAACATAAACTTCTAGGACACTAACACTCGTAGTATCACCAAAATTAGACATTTCTGTCTCAGAAGATGCAGAAAAACTAGTCCATGCACTTCTAGGCTGGACTACCTTAATTCATTATTATCAGGCTGCCCCAACAAAATCTCTAAGACACTACAGCTGATGGAAAATGCTGCAACATGATTATGACAGAACTAGGAAAAGGCCATATTTCTCACATGTAACCTCTCTACATTGGCTCCCAGTCAAATCCAAGGTAGTCCAAATCCTCCCTCCTCACCTAAAACCCTTAATGGTCAGACTCATCTTACCCTAGATCTCATAGTCCCTACAGGTCCCTGGGACTCTGCACTCCCAGAATGCTGTGCTGGTGGTTCCCAGGGGCTGGAAGTCCAGATGGGAGGCAGAGCCAGCTAGTTATCAGAGCTCCCCTACTGTGGGAACCTTCTCCCAGTTTGGGTCCGGGAGGCAGACACCCTCTGTGTGCAACTGAGTAGGCTTAAAAAACTTTCCTCTTTGATAAAACTGCAGATTGGGGTTGGCTCAGGCAGGGCCATCCCATAGTTATGCTACTATGAGCCTAGACTGCCCAGGCTCTCCCATGATGCGGCGAGGCTTCTCTCTCTCTCTCTCTCCATCAGGTATGGATTAATATCCATAAAAACATGTTATTAACTCAATATCTTCCTTTCCTGTAGTATTGACACTCTTCGTCTCTCTCTCCTCTTCATACTCTTTCTGCAGGTATTTCTGCTTCTGGAGCTGTAGAGTCTGACCTGTGATGACAAGTCTGCTGTTGCTCCTACAACTCCACTCAACACCTGCTGCTAGAATTAGAAATGACTTATACTGCTATTAGTTGTATTGCTATGTTAGCAGTTAATACTTTAATTATCACTACTATCATTACTACTGCTGTATTACTGGCATCACCTTACATTTTATATGGAACCCGTGTTATGCTATGTTCTTCTCTCGCTATGGGGAGAGACGGAGAGTTGATGTTTAAATTCTTCATTTTCTTTGAACTGTAGATTGTAAATGTATGTAAATAAACTTTAATTATGAGTGAAGTCTTTTTGAGACAAATAAAACTATTCAGACTTCACATCAGTTACTGAAGATATATAATTTAATGTCAGTGCTCTGTGTTGGGACAGCTGATGTAAAACGGTTTGTGAATTACCTGGAGCCCTCTGTCCTGGTCTCAAAGAACTTCATTGTACGAAGACACTCTGTGATCATGGATGAAGTGGTGAAACCTGGAGGAAATGAAGGAAAATGATCAATACACTACTCCCAATTCCTCATCAACAGTTTAACCCCAAAACACACATAAATATTCAACATTACAGGCGACCTGGAACATTTTCCAAACGTTTAGAGTATCTCAGAAAATGTGCCGTTTACTGTCACATATGACAAGAAAAAGCATCACATCTTTAAGAATCGTCTCCAGAAAATGGGCTGTTTACTGTCTATGACAAGAAAAGCATCACATCTTTAGAATCATAACAATAAATATTTGGTAAAATTAAAATTATTATCTTATAATCTTAAATTTCTATATTAATTGTCAATCAACTAATCACTTAAGGAATCATGTATATTGAACTGCATAATAAAAACCACTTTAGTACATTTTTGAAAGCAGGATTTTAATTTATCATATTTTTGGTTATACTTAAGTCCACAGGCAGACAATTAACTGACAACTATCTAAAAATTATTATAACTAGTACTATTTTCTGACAATTTCTCAGTTATTATTATATTCAATACTAAACTCATTAAATACCAAAAAACAACAATAAACAATAACAGTGATACCCAACATTAATAATTCAGCTCATTTGCACATTGTTTTCAGACTTGGTAACTTGAGTAGTGTAGAAGAATACAACACTGAAACACACTAGAACCTTGACAAATTTTGAGGTGAATAACTTAATTGGGTTACTACAATGTGACTTTACTGATCTCAGAGAGAAAAGCAATTTAAAAAAAAGTTTATATAATCATTTCCAACAGTAATCTCAGATCATTCGTTGTGACCTACTCCTGAGGCATAAAACTTGTGGATGGAAATCTAGTTTTCAAGCTATATATACATAAAACTGAACTCAATAAGGTCTCAAGTCACCACAAATAATTTCTAATCAATAATATACACAACAGGGGATCAATTGATAGCTATGGACAGATTACTACCACAAAGCCACACACAAAACTGTAAAGAGACAAAAAACTGGGTCCCAAAACGATCACAATGAGATGCTTATCTGCCACACTGAAACACAAAATGCCCTCAAAGAAATGTTAAATGACCTGGAATAGACATAGAACTACAAAGACACAATACAATGCAAAACAACCACAAAGTAACTGAACTTAAGTAGATGTAAAACAGCCAGCTAGAAACGCAAAACAATGCAATACCACCACAAATACACAAAATGATCACATCGACATGATAATCCGCCATAAACTGACTTAAAACGACCAGCGAGCACAAAATTGTAAAAAGAAGCAGTACAATATCTGCCAAATAATTGTAAATAGATGCAAACGTTAAACAGACAAACTGACCACTAAACAGTTACCACCCTCCACAGCTCATGTCAGGGACACTTTAGTCACAGAAACACAAACACACTTGATACACCAACGCGATATAAGTGACTGAAATTGAAATTTAAAAATATCATTACACGGCATTACTAATGCTAACGGTAGTCGCTAATGCTAATGCTAACACCCAGGTGTAAAACAGCCATACAAAATGATATAAAATGACCGCAAATAGCCACAAACAAATGACAACGACACGATAAACCACCAAACGAAATTAAAATGATCAGGATGGAACACAAAATGACAAAGAGATGTAAAATGTCGGTAAAGTGACCATAAAGAAATACAAAAAGGGATAAAACACAAATGACCAAGAGCCCATTGTGAAATTATCCGTCCACGTTAGGTGCCCACAACTCATGCCAGGGACGCTTCAGTCTCAGAAACACAAACACACTCTTACCCACGCGATATAAGTGACTGAAAATGGAATTCCAAAGTATAATTACACGGTATTGCTAATGCTAACGCTCGCCAGTAATGCTAACCCTCTCCGATAACACTAATACTAACGCTAGCCTCTAACTGTTTACCTTACCTTCGCGCCGCAGGTGTGTTCAGCGTCTCCAGAGCTTGTTTTGCCATCCAGACCTCTTCGGTAACGACGTTCTCTCACAGTACTAGCAAACAGAGGCAACCTTCCAAACTTTGTTTAAATCTGTTTTCCAACTTCCTCTCTCCGCCTCCCTGCGCTCCTCCCATAGCCGATGACGAAACACGACGCCTAACGCTGGCAGTAAACCGTTGATTGGCTGGCAGATTCTGGTCCGCCTAGCAACCGCCTCTGTTTGGTCTTAAAAAACAGCCAACGTACCCGGAAGCACTATCCGCTCTGCGCATGCGTGGAACTACGTAAACGGAAACACCTCATTCCTGCCTAATTTCCAGATGGCTGTTCATCAGTTTAGGAGTTTGTTATTGTAGAAGAAGTAATGGCCTTATAGGTCATATTTTTTTAATCCTTTATATTTCACCTCTTTTTGTTCTCCTGGCAATGTGGTGGCCCATGTTTTTTTTATTCTCAAGTATGTGGGTCTTAATGAAACAGAGTTTTTTCTAAAAAAAAAAAAGTGAGCTCCCCAGAGGTGTTGCCCTCCATGAGTAACTTCTCCCCCTTCTCCCACCTGAACACATTGCCCTGGATGTTTCTTTCAACATAACTCAGAGTATGTAAAGGGCTATAGGCTTACAAAACAGTCTGACATATTGAGGGGAACAGTCATATTTTTAAATAAAAAGCACAGAACAGCTGTGTAGGTTTTCCACAATGAGATCGATATATTTGAATAATTGCAAGAACAATTGGTAACACAGCGCAAACACAATGCATGATAGAATACATGGCTTGGTTAGTGACCATTGGTTGTACACTACTTTTCACGATACATTGTGGGATACTTGTAGTCCACTATAGGGTATAATAATTCTCACTATACATTCGAACAACACTACAAAATGGCAAACTCACTATATAGTGCACTACATAGTGAGTAGTGAGGGATTTTGGACACAGCTATTGTAACGCTGCAGGCCGTGGCTGGGAAAATTGACCAGTCAGCCCGGCCCTCACAAGCCCATCGGTGAAATTCCTAAACTTCCCAGTGGCCAGTTTGTGCCTGGGTGGAGGTGAAATGCTGTGTGCTGAGACTCAAGAAAATTATTACATTCATACCACAGCCACTTACTGCAACATAGGAAATATGGCATACCTGTGTTCAAACTGTCTTTCATTTCAAAAGTTTCTTTGTTGTCAGTTCAGTCCATGGCTAGTTTCACCAGTGGCAATGGGGTTGCCACATGTCAGTAAAGCCTGAGAAACACCTGCTAGCAAAGTTTTAAAAAAAAAACAAAAAAACAAAAACAAAAGATGCATTCAGAGTTCATTTGTTCTATAGACCATACGCAGTGGAACAGAGGAAAGTTGAAGACCTGCTGGACCTATGGGCAAGGACATGAGTTGTCAAGCTTGACCTATGACACATGGCCTCTTGTGTGCAAATAATGACTCTGAATGTCAGGGTTTTATTTAGACTGTTATTGTGGATCTTTAATACACGGCAATGCACATAGTATGGTCTCTGGTACCAACCTTTGTCACCTGCCTTTTGTTACATTTGTATATTTATGTTTTTTCTTCTCTCTCTCAAGATTATGATCTATATGTGAACAGAGAGAGTGGACTTACTTCTCCAACTCTTGTAATCGTTATCACCAATCTGGCAGAGAAGGTTAATTAATTCTAAAGTCTACTTGGCATGCCAGGAAACAATGCTAACTAAGAAGTTCCCAAAGTCCCCTGTGCACCCGGAAACCATTTGCTATTGACATGCATCCTATGTGGGAATGTGGGAATCTTTTTGGGTCCAGTGCGTCAATCTCCCCTTGTAGATTGCTTTGTTTACATTCATGACAGTTGCAGTAAAGGAGAAAATATATTGCATGTTGTATTGACAATTTACAATCCTTTCAGATCAATGTTTTTTATGCCTTTGTGTTCCCAACAAATGAAACAGATATGTCATACATGTTTTTGCTATGATTATTATTATTATTATCATTATTATTTTGTATTCTAGGTATGAGGACCTATTGAGCTGCATTGCTTACACAATATTTTTTTCTTTTCTCTTTTTCCCATAATCTTGAGCCAGTCCACAGAATCAGGGAGTTACATGATATATCTAAAGTCAGAATCATCTGTAACTATATGTATGTTTATAGTATTTTATCATTGCTCTTACATTTTTGTGTTGAATTAGGTGACTGGAGTGAATTTCTCATGAATGTAAATGAAGATGGTGAGTAGGAGTGGGTTAGGTTAGAGTCTTGTTTATCTTGAATAATCTTGTTTTGTTTGTTTTCTGCTGTTTTGTCTTTTGTTCCCTTTCTTTTGCTCTCTAAAAAGCAATCTGTAATCTGTTTTTAGAAATGTGTCCTTTAGTCAATGCAGGTGTCAAAGTGTCAGAATTAAGGGGATAAAATAAGCAGTGCCCAATCAGCATGTGGTCTTTAGAGCTGCATACTGCTGTGATCAAGGACCGAGAGTGGAATTGTTACAGAAACATAAAAGCTGCCAAAGAAAGAGTGGACCCTCCCACAGATTTATTGGCCAAGCTTACTGAAAGTGCAGCTCTCACTGCTGGGATTACAATTCAGCCCCATTTCCCCCCTTAATCCAGTCATTACTCAAGGTTTGTGAGGACACAGAACATCCTCCACGTTGGGCTGTGCCTGCTGCATGTAAATACAGCGACTTGTTGACCAACATTTTTAGAACAATAGATCCATTCTTTAGTGAACAGCCTTCAGAAATAAGATAAATGGAAGCGGGTAGAAAAGCTTCAGAATACATTTGACACATCTTTTCAGGACAAAGCAGACATTCTAAAATGCTTGGCAATAAAACTGATTCATGAACCCTTTCAATGATAGAATTTGTTTCCTGTGATTTCCAAACCATTTCCACAAGGTCTGCATGCCTACGTTCCACCCCCAACCTCCAGATATATGATCTTTGTTCTTACTGTTAACTGTACTTTTTAATAATTAACATTATGAAAAATATGATGCCAACTTTCATGACCCTGTAAAAAAACTGGCCCCATAATGGTATGCATAAATGCTTATTTTGTGTAATAAAACAAGATTAATAGTCTAATGGTTTGCAGCACAAGCAAAAGAAACATTTTTTTAATTTTCAGGCTTTCCCTGACAGGAATTAAGCCTGAACCTAGATTTCATTTTTGTCCAACGCTACATTCTTATGAGGGACGAATTGGGCACAAAATGTTCTGTATGTGGGGCTGGGTCATGTCAGTCCAACCAAAAATTTAATGTTGGCTACTTTGATGAATTATATGAAAAAAGTCTCTAATAGTCTAGTCTGGATTCACATTTTGTACATATATCCATGCCCCGCAGAGGATGTATCCTGATGATCATCTTTGGGTCAAAATTGAAATAAAATTTCTCACTCTTCTCTAAATTTTAACTGATTTCTAGTCATGTGTGCTTTTGTCAGGTAAAATTTCTACTTTCTACTACTCTCATTTAATCCCTATAAATTGTAACTGTGAAAGTTAGTGTCACCTTTTAAAGCTCAAAGTGCCAATTTTAGTGTTGAGATGTTAACTAAATATAAGTTTGCAGTTGCTTCCATCACCACATTCTTCCTCAGTTAGTTACTCTTACAGTCTCTCTCCCGCTCACCGTACACTGAGAGATAAGCAGCTTTGGTGCAGACTGTAGGATGAGTATGCAGGACCTGTTGTTTATAATGTGAATACGACTCCTGCTGTTATTGATTCTGTCCGAGAGATGAGCCCTCTGGGTTTTTCTGATGTTTATGCAGGAGAATGGTGATGCTTGCTAAGTGGAAAAGAGACAAAAAATCAATAAGCAAGGTGAGGGGAGGGGAGTGCCAGCCATCTTTTAGTTCGGGACTTGTTTTCAAATTTCTGTTTTTCTCTTCTTTTGATGCACTTTGGGGGCTGAGTGAGTGGGCCAGCAGCTGTTCCCCCCAGTGCTGCTGAGAGGAAGATCTTCATCAGTTGAAGACTCTTGTATCGAGCAAACTTGTACTGTACATGTGCATCTATAAAACATCACAGGACACTTTCTCTCCTTCACTCTGCATATACTGTATTCCTTCACTGATTTATCAATTATCACAAAAAGTGTACCATTGTTAACAATTAGCACTGTCAAAACTTGGTCACCTTAAATTTTAAATTTCATGATTTTATGTTTCTCACATTTTAGTTTTTTTCTCTTTTATCCTTTTTGACATGGCTGCTCATCTCTGTTTGTAGGAAAACATGATTCAGAAGAATGTTACCAAATAGTTCTTTGTACCATGGTGCTTCAAGTCAGAAGAAAAACATAAGCAAATGTAACAGTGTCAGTAATTGCATGAGAGGACGTGAGACTATTCAAAAATATTAATACAGTGGCCAACGTAATGTCACCAGAACTGAGCTGGCAATTCAGTGAATTATTGCTTTCAACTGAATTACTCTGATGATTTAGATAAATTATTCATCATCAGTCCCTGCAAAACTGTGTGCTATTAAAGTGATCAGGAATAAGGCAAAAATGTTAAGTGCAATTTATGGTAACTAGGACTGGAATGTGCAAATCATCATCATTTGGTCCTTGAATGGATTCAAAGAACCGGCCCATCAGTATTTTAGAATGTAGAGTCTGTACTGATCAAATCATACGTATGAATCTGTTTTCATATTCCAATATCCTACTTTTCTGCTGAACAACTGCAGACAGCTCTAAAACATTTCAAAGTCTGTAGACACTCATTGATGACATGTTCCCAGTTGTCAGTCGTTTTATCAGTGGGCACATTACTGTGTTTACATCATCCAGGTATAGAGTTGCAAGTTTTGAGTGTTTTATTCTTTATGAAACAAAAATTTCAAATCTTTTTATTTATTTTGGTTGTTTAATATGCTCAGTGTGAGACAGACAAACAAAGCATCGTCCTAGATTCATTTCAAAATGAGAGTCAGAACATGAATAAAGTGTCATGAGATTTCTGTAAGCATAAGAGGAAATAGACTTTTAAGCTTGGTGAATTGCTCTTGAGGAGATGTAGTTGATGTTTCTTTTTATGTTTTTAAGAACAGAGACTTGAGCTATTTTCAGGAACCAATTCTTGTCTAATGGATTTACTGCTGTTCATCTCTTGTACAAACGATTCAACCAGTAGATTTTTTCATATCTATCCATGCCTTGGAATCACTCCAAATGCCAGTGACCTTACCTGTTCTGACATGACATGACATTTACCTCCACAAACCCGACCACCTAAAATAGCTTCAACTCCAACTGCAACTATTGATAAAAGCTGTTTTTGTGATTTTAGGTGCATTTGTTTAGTAGAAAATGGAGGACAACTAAAAAAGATGAATATGGGCATCACTACTGTATTTTGGAACTGCAGATTTCTGGCTTGTGCCTTCATTGCTACAAGTTTTACTGTGGAGGACAATTAAGGAAGCTGGAAACTGTGGCAACTATTTCTACATCATCAAAATGCAGTGGGCAGGGTGTGCTGGCAGATCCAGCCGTTCGCCCAGACAGATGGAGAAAGGGCAGGAGTGCCACTGCCTCCTCTGGTTGCCATGGCGAGGGAGGAGGTGAAGTGTGTGGAAAGACAGCCATTGTGGGTAAAGTAAAAGGAGACTGAATTATCATTCAGCAAGAGGCACTGACGCTGTGTCCCCACCACCAGGTGACAAATGGTGTTGGCCTTCTTGCACACACAGGGAGGGCAATAATCTCTCATCAGCCACCTTCCTCTGTGCAGCAGGTAAAAGACCCCACATTGGCGATTGACTCGTTAGGTCAGTGGCCATGTAACAGCTCTCCCAGTTTGATCACTAGTTGAATAGTCTGATAGGACTGCACACATACTGTTACTACTTTATTATATATACTCTTCTTAAAAAGAAGTCTGCTATGACCTGCTGTTGCCTGAGAAAGGGACGCAAAGTGGAAATAAGCCCCCTTTATTCAATATCGATTTACATTTTATATAAAAATTACTTACATTTAGTACATTTCTTCAAAATACAAGCAGCCAAACAACATACAAATCAAATACAAAATTATAAAATTTCTTATATTTATCATCTTCTTTTTCTTAAGTAACAGATGTGTTTCATAATAACTCTTTATAACCTTTTTTGTAGCTGTGGTAAATCTCTTCCTTGTCTACATCTTAAATCCATCTGTTAACATATGACCTAGAAAAATATGGTATTCAGTATCTGTCTTTTCAGTGTACAGTACAGGATCTGGGGATCTGATCGGAGAACATTCAAGGTGGGCTTCAATCTCTTTCACCAAAAGATAAGTTCATATGGTCTATTATTGTGGAAACAGAGTGAATGGAGTTTGAAATCCATAGAAATGGAAAAGACAGAAGACCTATTGAATTACATACTGTGTGAGAAAAGATTATCTTGATATTATGGCCTTCACTGGAAATCCAGTCAGTAGATCCATCAGGTACTGAGGAAAAATGAAAGACAAAACCTCAAAAGTATCAAACTTCACTGCTCAGGTGTGAAGCTCTGTACAGACCATATGTCACATGACATGAAAAAACATCAACAGACGACAACACAAGAAAAAAACAGAAAAAGCCTTAGAGACAACCCACGTAACTCCTCTCTACGATACTTACAGTATATTTGTCCATTAAACCTTCATTATCTTTGCAAAACTACAGCATCCTTATTCCACTTAGAAACAGGTATGGATACAAATTTTAGCACTGCATTTTAAGGTTTAAACTGTGCACAAGTGTGGCTTATGGTGTTAATAAAGTTTTTGCAAATCAGCAGCTTTACTTCAGTGTCACACAGTATACAGTATAGCGCTGTATAACTTATGTTTGACAAACATTAGAAAGCAAACAGTAAATGGAAAATAAAACTCTTCAGCACACCAACAAGGACGTTATGCTGATGCTAAACCAGTAAAACCTAAGAGCCTCATAGGAAATAGAAAAATTCTTGTTTCCTCCTTCATATTATACATTATACACTGTGGTAGAAAAAAAGTACAAAGTGTAAAGTTAGGCTATGCGGCGGTTTCGTGAATTGTCCCCTCTAGTTTCTTTGGGAGTAGCTCTCTCCTCTCGTCAATACTGATGACTGGCTTCCTGCAGTTTTGCCCGTCAATATAAATCTTTGCATACACAGGGTTGGAGTAGTTCATGGGCTGTATAGAAGGGAAAGAAGATGGAGGCAAGAAAAAAAGGTAAATATTTATTTCTATAGATTACTTTAGAACAGTGAAAGCCTTAAAGCTGCATTCATAGATTTTTCTTTCCTGTTTTGGCCACTTGGGGGCAGTGGAACAAGCTGAGAGCACAACATGTGACATATCATTACCTTACAAAGTTGCTGAAGCACACAGTTGTCTATTTTAATCGAATCCAGCAAACATAGAACATCTTATCATTCATCTAGAGTCGTGTTTTGTACACCTAATAGATCTAAGTCCAGTATTCACTCTTAGCTCTTTCTAGTCTTTACCAACTCTTGAGAAGAACATCTGGCTCTTAAGCTTCTAAATGCTCCACTATGTTTGCCAGTTAGTGCAGGACAGGTAGAGTACAGTCGGTTTATCAGAGCTTGTTTGAGAGAAGCAGCTGGCTGCTGTGTCTGGGACAGAGGTTGGTAAGAGCAGCATTTTCAGGCCAGTTTGCAGTAAACCAAAGCAGGTTAGAATTTTCTGTGGGTTTGTAAATCCAAGCAACCCTGTTTCACATTAAAAAGTAATTTAATCCACTGTTTATATAAAAATAATGTAGCTTTGGTGCAGCTTTAAGGAAATTCCACTGTGATTATTAAGTTCAGGCTAAGCTGTAAAAACATTAAAATTTTACTCTGCCTAAAGACGTACAAAGAAAAGCACAAGACTCATGCACATTGGTGAATTGTTACTCAGCAAACCTGTACAGTTAACAAATGGCATCATGCAAGAATTAGTCAAGCTCAACACCAAGCCATGCAGGTTAAGCTTCTAAATAGCTTAATTTATGAGGATATCACTACTGATTTCAGATAATGCAGGAAACAGCCATGGATGACTGTGGATGTTTCCTTGACTCATTTTAGTCTGATTTCCATTTTACACAAGTATCGATATGAGTATGGCAAATTTGATGCAGGTAATTGTATGACCTCTTTAAAATGTTTGCCAGGTAACTGCACAGTGCACACTGCTTGCTTACAATCTATATATTTTTTCCCTAATACTGCATTTTTTCCTTAAACATAAAGTGAAGTTTGTAAAATTCACCTGTCCAGGGATTACCTCCTTGGGCACAGAATTGATGCCCAAGGTGCGCGGGTCACTGGATTTTACACACCAACCCTGCAACACAACAAGCACCACCTGTGTTTATGATGCCAGGTTAGATTCACACAGCTATCATAGTCTACTGGTTAGCTACATGAGCAACCTTAATAATGAGTCCAGTTGTGGGCTATAAGACTTCAAATCAAAATAAAACTTTATTGAATTGAATAAGTATGGAATTATAGGGGACTGAGAGACTGTAGTGTAATACAGAAGCTAGTTTAGATTCAAGCTAACACGTCTCTGTTGAAAATACAGCCAGATTCGACTGATAGTAGCACATGACAAAGTTGGCCAGGCAAGGAGCAATAGCATTAGGCTTGAAGCTCTAGTAGGTGAGCATCAGCATCAGTGAAGGTGTTAACATTTCATTTGCTATGCTGAATGTTAGTGTGAGGCCGAGGGCCTTGAATAGAATAAATCACCAGCCAGATGAAATGTCCTGTTGGTTCACAGCAGATTACAAAATCTTTACAAAGCCTAATGTAATTCTACTTGATGTGTCTCAATGCTAGATATATCACAGTATAACAGTTATTAATAAACAGAAAGAAAAAAAAGGAATCGGTGGTTGGTGTCCTTGCTCCTTCCTGCAATTAAACACAACTTTAGAAAAAAATAGATTAGTTAATTACATGAATTTTGTTGTATACTCTCATCTACTTGCATTATTAGATACAGATTTAATAACCTGAACCAGAGGCAGCTGCGAAGATTCAGCTTGATGTGAGTGCTGCTGCATATACTGTAGTTACTTTTATTCCAAAGATGCTTGACTTGACTAGAATAGACTAGCTATTTTTTATAGTGACATATTTTCTTCTTAAATATCAATTTATATTTTTTTCAAGCAAGCTTTCCTATTATAACCACATATTGTTTTATGTTGCATTTACATGACAAATCATTATGTTGTTAAGAAAAAAACAAACAAAAAACAACAACTTTCACATTTTGTTGAAATGAGAAAAAGATCCAATCAAGTCAATGCCTACAGAGATTTGTAGCTTATTGTATGTGGATTTGGTTTCAGAGTCAATCAGTGATTGTAAAGGATCGGACAACAGCTCAGTGCTGAGAGTGTTTTGTGATATAACAAGAGCAATTACATGTTGTGATAACAAATAGTTTCTTGCTAAAACTGAGTAATTTGGGATGTAGATATAATAACAATAACAAACTAACTTTTCTGTTTATAAGGAAAAACTGTTTTTTGTCATGGTCGAGGTTATAGCTACGCTGTCTTTATGTTGTACTGCATCATCAAAGAACTAAGACAAAACCCCTGAGTTTGCTTTTCAGATACACACCGATCAGCCAAAACATTAACCCCCCCCCCCCCCCCCCCCGCAGGATAATGCTCCCACCAAACCATAAAAACTTGCTTGGTCTGCAACAGTGTTTAAGTGGGTGTTATGTGTCAACTAACATCCAGATGAATGTAAGGACCTGAGGTTTCCCTGCAGAAAATTGTATTGCAACAAGATGATCAGTGTTATTCACTTCATCTCAGTGGTTTTAATGTTGTGACTGATCAGTTTACGTGAAGCTTCAGTTTGTTCTGGTAAGTTTAATATCTGGGTCAACAAACCAACCTTATGAGGGTCGAGCGTGAAGTTGGGTCGCAGCAGGCTGCCTGCATCAGCATGGTTGTCGTGGTCCACTTCATACATGTTGTATGATGGGTTCCCAATCTCTACATTTATCCCGCCGTTCGTCATGGGCTGCCTCTGGACACGTTTTCCCCTAAGGTGTGTGGAGCCAGCCATCATTAACATGACACACAACATGCAGGTCAACATGCTGTACAGCGCCTCTCCGTTCCACTCGACAAATCACATTACACTACTTGCACATGCCGATTACAAAAATTTGCTGGGCAGATCTAAGAGCTGAAGTATAATCAGAGAGTCAGAAGTCAGGCGTTCTATAGAAGATGCTGAAACTAACAAATTTTCATTCATTTTCATTCCTCAAAGCTGTGTAGTGTTGGATCTCTCATCATCCCTTATTGTTTAGAATCCACTTATTTTATTTCTTTATTTATTTGCTTACCTCTGCCTCCGTCTGCAGATGTAAACACCTGCTGCCACCATCACAATCAAGATTACCAGCAGGACCAGAGGCACAATGATAGCTATGCTCCCTATGAAACAGACAGAGGAGAGATAGTGTAGAGTGATGAATAATGATTGAAAGGACCTCAGATAGTGACACATTCTATGTCATCATTGCTGATTGTGGCTGCAAAAAAGTTTTTTTTTTTTTTTCCACTGGGATGAGCTGACTGTACAGCTATACAGTCATTCTTAAGTAAATGTGTAACTTCAATAACAACATGCTTTAATTTGATAATTCGTAAAAATCATGATTAAATAAATAACGTTTAGAAGAAGTCTAACTAGGTAACATGATATGTAGAGCTCTGTATCAGATATTTTTGTTTTCCCGGAAATACATTCACTTTGCCTAAAATTAATTTGAAGACAGAGCAGTCATATTACTAAACCCTCATGGGCCGGCAGCAGCAGCTCCTGCTGAGTGAGGGCTTTTCTGTTCAGATAATGCAAACAGGCTAGGTTGGATGGAGTTGTGGACAAGAGTAAATATAAACTTGCCTGTAAAAAAATGTATGGATGAATAAAAATGAGATAATTTCACATGTACAAGTAATCATTCAACTGAAATGCAATGGGGTACTGTACAAATGGTATATATATTTATTAATATGGGAAAACCGAAAGGATTTAAAATAAGATTTCTTGAAATTCCCAACTCTCACCTCCGCTGGTATTGTCTGATCTGCTGCTTTTAGGGGCGGGTCTCTCACACTGTGTTCCTGCCCAATTGGCTGAACATCTGAAGGAGGTCAAAAGAGAGTATAAATAAACTATCATTAGCATACTTTTCAATGTAGAAAGACTGCTGAGAAAAACCTTTGCAAAATGAACTACAGTATGATGTGACTGTGGCTTACATATACAACACATTATGATTCAGACTTGCTATGAAGTGCTTTGATCCAACACAAACAAAACACCACCACCTGGAGAGAGAGCACTATGTATATACATGTTGTGTCCATACACAGTGTGTAAATTTTCATGTTGAATATTCAGTGTAGAAAAAAAAAATATCAAAGGATGACAGTGGGACAACAAGTCATCATCTCATTTGTGTTCCAATGGGATCCGATGGGCGTGATGTATGACCCTTGTTAGAGGAGGTGATATCTAATTTCACACGACTGATGCAGATGGGTCTGCAAAGCATGAGTGATCTGGTGGGTGTGACTGGATGATGCCAGAATGAAATTACTCTAAATTACATGCACTCTAAGAATCAGAACATCAGGCTATCAAAAAATAAGAATGCAGCCCCATACACATAGAAAATGAATCACGCCTTCGTAGAACGAAATGTCACAGCAACATGAATTTTAATGGGAAACTGGGGCAATGGGGAGTTTGATCTGCTCTGGAAGCATGAACCATGAAAAGAATAATTCCCTGGGAAATGAAGAAATTCTCTTAACCTGTGTTCAAGGCATCGAAGATAAACATTAATTACTGATGAGATGCTTGGCCTACTTCTATGTGATGACTGGTCAATAACAAACATATTCAACTTGCCATCATGCACAGGTTGCAAATGCACAGACTGATGCCCACATCACAGAGCCAGTGTCACGTTTTAGTTTTCCCCTGGTTTCTGTGTGCTGGGTGAGGACTGCATGAGATGGGTGAATGGGTGGCAGTGAGGGGCAGTAAAGGTACAGATTCATGCAGCAACTGATAATGTAATAAGTGCTATATGAGCTGATACCTGCTCAAAATATAGTAAAAATAAAAGTGAGATCTAGGTAAAGGATGAAAAAAAATCAAATGTCTTAATCTACTGCCTCTAACTGCTGTTGCTTCCACAAACATTAGTAATAAAAATAATAATTGAATTGCCCTTAAAGGAATAGTTTGACATTTAGGGGACTACATTTATTTGCTTTCATGCCGAGAGCTGTGTAAGAAGATTAATATTACTCTCACATCAGTAAAAGCTCACTCTCTAAAATGTTTTATCTCATTTGTTTAATCCGTACAAAAACCAAAGCGTACAAATGACATGTTGCAGTTTTACATCAGGGGTTGTGACGAACTAGTACTTCTTGTTCTTGGAGTGCTTTAGTAATTGCTAGTTACCAGGCGGCTAGCAGAGTATCCAGGAAGTTTGGCTGCTAGGGAAGCTAGCTGTTTCCCGCTGCTAACAGAACAGAACAAATAATGCGCAGTGCATAAATTTTAATGGTGTTGATCTTCACATTTAGCTCTCAGCAATTTCTCAAAATATCACACTATTCCTTTAAGGTACGTTAGATTACTACATTAAATAGTGACTAATCTAAAGAAGCTGTGATGTATTTTCCTTGCAATTTTGGCCAAGTCTCTCCTGAAAAAGAGTAGCCACATCTCAGAGACTTTCTGGTTAAATAATCATTACCTAATAGAACAATAATAATCCAAATGCAATGTAAATAATGGAACTAATAAAAATTCAACTACTAAATGCCGTTTGATAAAGTCATCTTAGGGTAATAAGTAATAATAGTTTAAGCCATTATTATTAGAGGAGTCAAAATTGTGAATGAGAAAATATTTTCTCTCTTGTGTCTGTAATGTAAAGTACAACTGTGAACATTGCTGATGTCAAGGTTAGGAAAAGCATAAAAGGTAGCACAGAGTTTGATAACTTAGGCATATATCATATAGTAATAATTCACCAGGGACATACAAATCAATCAAATGGCTGAATAGTACTTAAATAAAGACACAGCCCCTTTCCAAAAAGAATCAAAATGACCATAATCCTGCGCAGTGGTTGAGGCAGATGGCCATCCACCATGAGTCTGGTTCTAATCAAGGTTTCTGCCTCTTAAAAGGAAGTTTTTCCTTTCCACTGTGGCCTAATGCTCATGGTGGGAATTTCTGGGTAGAGCAATGCAATGTCATTATTTCATCTTTCACTTTACCATTTTTAGCTTATTTTGAATTACTTTTTGGCAAGTCATTACTTTATCCTTCACTTATTACATGATAAGTTGCTACAAGTCAGCACTGTGACAACGAGCCCATATACTGGACTAAGGCTGAAATGAAGCCAGATGGAGTCGTGGTGGAGGTGTGGACAAAGGGGGTGAGTGGGCTCTGAATACAGCTGGAGAGGTGAGAGGGACCTACTTGCAGCGTGGTTTGTTAAGAGCTGTTAATGTGCACATCCCCTCATTCTGACAGAAGTAATCGCAGGGGTTGGCCAGCTCATCACAACGTTGGTTCTTGAACCCTGACGTGCAGCTGCAAAACATTGTGTTGGGAGTGATAAAAGGGCCCAGAGAACGTATACTGTTGAACTGTTGGCTGCTTGATGAATGGAGACTGACAAACTAAATGCTTTCAGCAGCTTCATTTATAAGATGGAGCAAGCCAGTGTTGTGTCTGTATCAAGCAAATTAGCAAATAAATAATATGAAGACAAATCAACTTCACTGCTCACCAAGTGAGGGGGACATCTGCAAGGGAAGAGATTGTTACAGAGCTCTCACCTCTGAGGTGTGCATTGTCTTGAGAAATAAGGTGATTGCAATAAATAAGATTTGTGGTCAAAAAATTAAAAATGTATATAGAAAAACAAACATAAAATGTTATTTTCACTTAATTCTATATGGCAAAAAATGTTTTAAAAATACAATCACATATGTACATTGTAGAAGATATTGTATTGTGAATGTCACATCCCACCACAAACACAGAAAAACACAAAATGCAATTATACTATAATGTTGACAGTCAGTCTATATTATACTGCTACTGCAGTATTACACCTGGCTTACTGTCACTTAAAGTGATCCATAAACACAATCAGGAACATTTGAAAAAATAAAGTTAAAGTTAAACCCGAACTTCTGTCGTTCTGTTCCCTGTTAGTATGTTGTGTGACTTGCTTCATATGTTTTGATAGGGATGATAGGTTTTTGGTTTATATATTTTCATATTCATTTTGTTTTTCAGACACGCTGACATCATGACTTCGGCTCTCTGTAATTGTTTGGCAGTTTTGGCAGTAGTGAACTTTCTTCTGACTTGTTGAACAGATTCAGCCCTGTGAAAACATATCAGTGAAGAAAAGATTTACAATATTTCAAAGTGGTGGACTGTCAATGAATGCAGAGGAGGATTCCTTGGACCCAGGACTTTCTGCTGTACATTGCCTTTGCAAAAGAATCCATACAACAGGGGAGTGAGCAAACTCTTTTCTATTTTGTTAATCTAAAACTAAACTCTAACTATACTCTCTCTCTAACAATGAAACCATATTATATCATTTGATTTGAGAAGAACACAGGACCTATTCAAACTGATGTCCACTGGGTATTGTTTTCCAATCCTGCAAATACAACATTATAAAGTCCTATCTTATTCAGTGTAAAGAATGGTATTGAGGAATAGAATGACAGAAAAAGTCAAAGTGACACAAACAAAAAAAAAAGAAAAAGAGGTACTCTCACTTTTATACACACGAGTGCAATGGCAATTTCTAAGTCTACAGTGTAGATAAAAAAGAGCTATTGTAGAAACTTCTCAAGAAGAATATTTCAATAATCAGTGAATGACAATAAGGGCTTGGATGTTTATCATAGTTGTCTTAGCTGTGGTGCCGATGTATTGAAACTATTTTCAACCTCTTTTTTTTGGTGTTTAATGCAAGAATTATCATTACAATTGAAGCAGCACTGCCCTGCAGGGCTTCCACTTTGGGAAGGCTTGATGAAATATACATTTACTCAGAGTATTAAGGTCAAACATTATGATTTCTTGACACAGACATATCCATCATCTCACATAATCTCTGTTCTTTGCAGCAAATAATAAACCACGTTATCAGGATCTGTTAACCTCATTGAATAAAATGTGATCATTTGCATAGAAATTGATTCTATCCTCTGGAATTTGTGAGTGTGGACCGCCAATTTCAATTTAACTACAGTGGACAATGGGCAGTTTAAAAAAAATACAGAGTTGGCTTTTGATATGGATTTCCAATTTCCACCTTGGGGAGAGTTTAACACAGAATGCATGAGATTATAACTGAGGTGGTATTAATCTATGGGCAGCCTTTTGAGTAGTCTTTGACAATGATTTCCTCATGTCTGCCAGTCCAGCTACTGTCTGCTAGTTTTTGCTGTTAAGTTTCATAGCGTGTCAACTACCTCAGTTTCTTTTTTTAGAGTGTAAACTTCTAAAAACCTACTACTGAAGAGAGGCAGAGAGGCCTGACATCAGCTCTTAACTGCAAGGAGGAGCAGTGTGATACATTCAGAATGGCGAGCTTTGAAGGGGTTTGAAACCATTTTTTATCTGCCTAAAAACCTTAAGCCACAGTGAGGTGTCACACAGCATAAGATGGTGTACAGACACTCAGCCTCCTGCTGTGCATGGTCTCCACATAGTGGCATCAAACCTCCCCTCTCAACTCAGAGATTTCTTTCCAGAGGAAGACATCTATTTCGTACTGTTCTCGTAGCAGGGAAGTAGTACCCCGCGATGATTTTCAGTTCTGCTTCTAAGGCCAGGCTTTCTGGGATACAGAGCCAACATTTGAATGTAAAAAAAAGTATGAGTGTGAGTGTGGAGAACATGCAATTTTTCCCCCGCTTTCCTTTACCCATTAAGCAGTGACTTACTGACAGAAAGGCAGGTTGGTGTCAGGGTCCAAGTGACAGGTGCCTCCATTGTAGCAATATCCGTCACACAGCTGACAGCTTGGTGCTATTCTGCCATTTGTGCAACTGGGAGGTGAAGAAATAATGGATGCCAGTGACAAACAGAAAGCTATACTTTTACAAGAAGCAGAAATGACTCATTGGTTGTTTTGTCAAACACACATGACTCTCTCAAGGGAAAGAGACCTTCCCCGGCTTCTAATTTTTTGATATTACCAAAACCTAAATAGATGTGAGGTAAGTGGCTCATTAAGTGAGCTTTAATCAGATCAATTCATCCAGTCAGCAGCCTTTTCCATGAGTGAAGAGGCCTGTAAAGCCTTAGCATTATAACAAAATGGATGAGGGACAATAATTGTGAGTAGATACAAAAAACTCACTTGCAAACTACATCTCCCGTCTCCTCATTAATGAGGCATGGGGCTCCGTGGCATCGAAGACACTTGTCCACCTCACACTTGTTTCCCTCAAACCTGGCAGGACACACACACTCCACATAGCCACTACTGGATAACGTGCAGGCCTTGGAGTTCACACAGTAGTGATGACAGATGTCTGTTCCACATTCAGAGAGATAAAGAGAGAGGGGGTAGTGTGTAATGAGAAATTGGGAACACAGTATAAGCTGGTTTGATTGGAATTGTACAGGGCTTTAATGGGACTTAATTATCCACATCAAATGACATGTTAGCCACAGATGAAAACATATTACCCCTTGAGCAAGCAAGAAAAGGAAAATACTAATGATGAGCAGTTAAAATTGTTTTCCCACAACCCATTATGTCAAAGCTTTGCAAAAGAAAAAAACATTATCACTTCAGCACAGAAAAACACCCAAAGGTTGTTTGATTGTAGTATTTGGATTTTGTTTATCTGCAAATAGAGGCAAATGCGGTATTTGTGGAAAAAACATACTTTTGGGGGTTGTTTTTGTTGCATGCTCTGTGTGTGAACTTTGAAATGCTCAGTTCTATAGATTTAATGCAAAATAACCAAATTCAAATCATTCTTTGTTGTGACTGCTCTTGTGGCTAGACTTGAAAGGCTAAAGTCAATCATATGAAGACTAAATGCATGACAGTAATCATCTGTTGTGTTTGCTGACATCAAGCAGTGGGTGCAGGACTCACGGTAAAGACAGCGGTCCCCGGTATATTCTGCCATGCAGCGGCACACCGGCTGGTTCCCCTGGGTGACATCACATGTTCCCCCATTTAAACAGTAGTTGTCGCAAATCCTTCTCTCACAGAAAGGCCCTGAGAAACCAACATTACAGCGGCATGTAGGCTTACCTGAGCGCAGAAAAAAGAAAAAAAGTACATTTAAGACAAGAAGAGCATGAAAAGACAAAAAACAACAATCCTTTAATCCTGATCACAAGTATTGTCTGTGTAGCCACATCCCGATATAGCTCATTCCTCTGTGCCATAAAGCTCCAAAACCTATTAAAAACACATTATTGAACCACACTGTTGCGCTGTATGACATGTTGCTTTAAAATGAACATGGGTTCTGTAGTTTATTTTCTCTCTCACTTACACTGTCTTGATGCTGTAAGTACTCTCTAATGTTTATGGCTGAAAAAAGCCCCAACAAATGCACTGTCTGTCTGAGTAATGTCTGGTAAGAAGCTTCGTGGCCCAGCCGTTCTGTGATATGACTAACATTTCTAAAAATAAAATTAGATACTTATGACCTAGATGTCACAATCTGTCAATCACAGTTTCATGTTGTATGAAAATGATAGTCCCACTCCCATCCATCATTTTTAGACACATATTCATGTGTGGGTCAAGGTGACTGTAGATTGGCACCTGTGGTGAGTAGCTAAGGTGCCCTTTTTCTCAGTTATATCTTTCAGGTCAATCTAGGGGATCCCAAATCGTTCCAGGCCAGACGCAAGATGCATATAATTTCTCCAGTGTGCTCTATGGTCTGCCCATGGTTTCCCTCCTTGTCAGACATGTCTGGAATATCTCAGGGAGGTGTTCGGGAAGCATCCTAATCAGATGTCCAAATGACCTCAACTGCTTTCAACATGGGAGAGATGGCTCTGCTTCGTGTTTTTTCTTCCCAGTGTTTTTTTTTTTTTCTTTCTTATCTTGCATATATTATATTCTATACTTCAGAAGAAAGACCACCCCTTTACCAGCTGGGGTACTTCTCCATAACTACAACTCTCCTGATTATAAATGAGATATATCCAAATCAGTAAGACTGCTAGTCCTGCAAGTTGAGTGGTCTAAACCACACAACCATTTAACAAAATCATTCTTAGTCATGTGCGATTTATGTGTTAATACTCTTCTTCTGCTATTTAAGCATGTACTTAATAAATATTTGATGATCTTGATGACACCAACAAGGCAAAAAGTGTTTTACAGTCAGGGTTTTAGTGGTTAACTCCTTATTAAAGAATCTTGTTCTGGCGACTTGTATGCAATGTCCAAAGTTGGTGTCTGACTGGGGACCTTTGTTGTTGTTTTTTGTCCTCTTACTCACCTGTCATTTTCTATCATTTCTCCATCCTGTCAGCCTTCAAATGAAGGCACAGTAGGCTTTTATAAACAGTTGTTTTTCATGCACCTAGCAGATACAGAGCAACATTCACATTCATTTGGAGACTGGAGATTTAAGCTTCCTAAAAAGGAGAGCCAGAATAGCTCAGGGTCCTTGAGCTACCCATTGTGTGCTTAGGTCTTGCTTTTAATTTCTGTGATACTCAACTGAACATTGTTGAATCATTTCAAAGTTGGAGTAATTTTCTGGTTGTGAAAAAAAAAATACTTGTATGAGCTTATTTGTTGGACAGCACCCTATAATTTATTTAGAGTTAAATATTGTTTACTAGCTAAAATTTCTTGTTGATGTCAACATTGCAAATGTAAGCTCACCGCAGCGTTGCATTCAGTAACATTTCACGCAAATACTGTAGTAAATGCATTGGCTGTTTGTAAATTAAACCTTAAATATGAGACATAAAGTTCAGCTTTTACTACTTCAGCTGACCAAGGCCTGTGGAGGTGGGGATTCACCACAGTCAGATTTATTAAATTGTGTAAACATTGTTATGATTGGGCCTTCTTTTGTTTAGATATTTTATGATATTCTATGAGCATGGGCTCATAAATGAGGGTAATAATGTTATATAAGAGCCACATTTTCAGCACTCATTGGGATTTACAAGGAAAACGTATATTTATACGCAGGTGCATACAGAAAGTAGAACTTAATTTATTAAGTATGCACATATTTTTCATCAAAGAAACAAGCTACTATCTCGTCTTGGACAGACAAAGTAGATTCTAAATGGCTTCATTTCACATCAGGTTATCTGAACAGGTTTCTTAAACACATTCATTCTAACTTGACATCACCCTGGAAATAATGGGTGGAACCAGGAAGTGGCAAGTAGAAAATAACTGTTTTCACTTTGGAACATCTCAAAAATAAAAAAAAAGCAGAGTAGAAATTAAATACTGTTGGCTTCAATGAGGAGTTAAACATTTCCCTTATCAACTTTCCAGCAAATCAGGATGGGTGTACTGTGACACTACAGAAACATACTTTGGTGAGGTGGCTTGGGCACGTAACTGAGAATCCCTTGATCAAATATTGCCAGAGTTGCCCTTAAGGATGACAACCCAGAGCAAAATTACATGGGAGAGGACAACTGAGAGTGGAATAAAAAAAAAGAAATCAAAGTGTCCTGAAATGACTCAGAGGGGTGGAGAAAGTTTATACAGATCTCAGGCTTCAGAGAGAGCTGCACAGATAAGTACTGTAAGTACTTCTATGCGTAAATACTTATGTATGACATTTTCTGTTTTATAATTTCATAAAGTAGATTTTTTGCCACCCATTAATGCCATAAAAACACAGGACAATGAAGAGTTGCGACTGTCTGTGGTTTGAATGTGTGAGCTTTGCTGCCAAAACTTCCATTAAAGTGCTGCTAAACCAGCCAAAGGCATGAGAGCAGGAATTCAATGGCACCTTGTGTTTTTATAGATAAAACTGGAAAAATTCCAGTCTTTAATTGATCGTGAGGTTGCCTTCAGTCCATTTTTATCACCAAAGCAGGGAGTCATTTGACTATAATCCCTCCTTTGCCCATCTCTGGCCACTCATTTAGACTGACATTCTTTTGCTACAAAGACATGTGCTCAATGTGGCAAAATATAAAGAAAAATGCCAACTATGAATAAAACAAACAGGCAGTGTCCCCAGCAGCACAACAAATATCACAACACTCTCATTTTCCTCTCAGCTGTTCACCGTAAACAGGAATAGAATTCGTCATCCAGTATAGCATTTTGGATTTAATACTGATTGTCAATAATAGGAGCTCAGCCTTCTCTTATTCATTCCTGAAGCCCTACAGATATCTACATGACACAAAGAGATGAAAAAAAAAAAATCAAAAATATCAGTTCTCTTCCTGTTGGACAGACATGTTTCCCAAAGGCTGAAGGAAAAATAAACACTCTCTGCTGAGAGTGAAAGATTTGAAGAAAGAAACGTGTAATCAAAACCATTTGCATCCTTAATCAAAAGCTCACATTTTGATCTCCCCGATTGTTTGTGTACCTCCTATGACTCATTCATACAGGAACTCATTGCTTACTTATTGAGTTAAAATGTTATTTATGGATGTCATTCAATGAACATTTCTTTAATGAATTCAAACTACTTCAGTAAGGTTCTGCCAGTATAATACAGTTATGTGGGAATAAAAGCCACACGATCTGTATCAGACTCTGGTGATTTTTAAAAAAAAATTATAAATGGAAATGAAGATGTTGTGAGTAAAGGCTTTGATGGGATGATGACATACAGCCTTGTAAATCAAGAATTGCATATTTAAGTCGGGTGTATATCCTGATTCAATTCCACCATACATTCACTAAATTGCATGAAAGCATGAAAGGAGACTTTGACTTGAAATACGGTTGATATCGGAGGCTTGTTCGAGGGGAGCATGACAAAACTGCTCAACTGGCAGATGTGATGTGGCAAATTTGAGGTGAAGGAAGTTTAAAGGAAGACAAATGTGGTTGGATGTCGTCTTGCGCTGGGTCAGTGTGCAGGAGGAAATGGGCAGGTAACTCTGAATTGAAAACATCTGTTTGTGGCAGTGACAGTTTTTTTTATTTTTTTTCAGCAAGTTTGGTCTGCCCAGAGCTAAATATAAAGGATTCTGCAGCCAGATTACAACAAATGAAATAAAAGTCAATACGGCTCCAGGGGAACGGTGGGTGGACACAATAACAGGAACAACTGTGAAATATACTATATATAATATAGTACCTGCAGCTCTACAAGGAAAGCAGGAAGGAATCACGTGTCAGATGGTTTCTGACAGCGTATCTGAAAGTAGACTTACCCAGAGGTGAGCCCATGCATGTGCCTCCATTTAGGCAGTAGTCTGTACAGTGGTTGACCTCACAGCGCTCTCCTGAAAAGTCAGGCCAGCAGTAGCACCTCCAGTCTCCTTTTTCGTTGGCTAAGCAGCGGCCTCCATTCTCACAGGGAGGACGGCACAGTTCACCTTCACAGCAACAAAGTCCATATCATTTATTGTGCTGTACTGTGTAGCAGTCAACCACAACAAACAGTGCTATGCTACTAATATCAGAAACAAAACAACCATGAAGGTAAGACTGATTTTTCAAGTAGATTCAAGTAGCATGAACAAAAACTTGGAGCACCTGACTGACTGCATATAAGAGGTGGCTACCTGAGATGTTGACATCACTACAGGTGCCATTGACCAGTAACTTCCCCTCTGGACAGGTACATCTGGCACCCGCTGGGTTTAGCAGACACATGAAATCACAAGACATTCTGAGGCACGGGTTTGATGCTGTGGAGAAAGCAAAAAGAGCAATGGAAAAAGAGCCAAGAAGATAATCTGTCAGTCCAGCCAGTGATAAGAAAGACCCCTTTGTTTATGAGAAGTGTATTTGTTCTTTGTCAGAGTAAAGCTGTTTATTTCAAGCCTTTTAATTTCTGTCTTGAAGGGTGTTATTTTCTTGAAGCCCGGGGAGGCACAAGGCTAAAGCATATGAATAACTTCACACGTTTGCTTCAACTCCAGATTGAATAATCAGTGATTGTGGAGTGTGTTGTGTCTCAGTGTCTAATTGATTAGCAGCACGTTGAAGTGCTCTTCTCATTGTTAACTACAGTGGGTAGACAAAATTATATAAATATCTCATGAGAATGTACTCTCAGTTAATAAAAATTGGAAACACTTCCACAAACATGGATTGTATTAGGTTCCGAATTGATAATTAGCATGTGTAAGCTACAAAAGAGGTCTGGCAATCACACAATTTAAAGAAACTCAAGATCTAAAAGAGTGGTTAAGAGGCTGAATCAACTGTCAAAACTGGATGGATTGTGCTTTATTAAAGTTTAATTAAGTCCACTCGCTATATGTCTCTAACAAGTTATTAATGGGTACAGTATTGGTACATACAGTATACACAAAATATAATCAGTGCTCAGATAACACATGAGGATGAAAGCCCAGAAATAAAAAAAAAGAAAAGTTGTTTTGCTGAAAGCATCACACCTTCATGTCATTTTTGCAAGCCATGTGCATGTTCTCGCCCACAGACTACACACTATACGGCTAGCCTAATGAGCCTCTGGGGAATAGAACAGCTGCCCTTTAAGTGAAAAACTGACCGAGACTGAGCTGTCTGATGCTCCATAACCATTAACACCAGAGATGTAAGTTGGCTTACTACATGAAGGAAGAGGGAGAAACATGATTGTATTGATTGGCTGTGTGTAAGGAAATAGATGAGTGTTTTTTATGCCACACACCTGAAACAGTATCAAGTCTCAATTATTCTTTGCATTTGCATATGCAGTGTTGACTGCATAATTAATAATTAAGACACAACTACGTACAATAGTTGTCTTTGGGATATATTCAGTTGCCAACTGTAATAATGTGTCAACTGTAACATGTATACCTTGCATGTCTTTCTTGTTCATTTTCTAATAAATATAAAACTGTGTAAATCAAGTCCATGGCAATCTTTATAAGAGGAAACAAATCTTCAGTTTCTCTTTAATCATACCTGAGAAATGACAATGACAATGAGAAAACAGCTGTACCTAAAACTGAAAGTAAAAAGAAACGTGGAATGTAAAAAATAGAATTATCCTGTTAGGGGCTTTCCCAATTTAGTAATCTATATAATTCCTCTCTGTAATTCCTCAGAAAGAAAGCATGCATATAGCATGAATTCTTGCAACTTAATACTTAAAAAAAGTACTGACTATCTAGATGACTTACCATCTTGCTGTTTGTAACGATGGGATATCAAAACATTTGTTGGCTTCTCCACCCCCAAACTGAGGATTTCCACAGACTGTTTGCCATACTTGTGGATCTTGAAGACCTCATGTTTTAGTCCAGTTCCATAGATGTAGTCCTCAAATAGATCAATTCTGTATGGTTGGGAGATTCCTGGAGATCCAGCAGAGAGAGCAGATAACATCAAGTAACACTTTGAGAACACTTGGGATAATGGAAGTTTGTAGTGTCAGATGGAAGAAGGAAGGGCATGGTTTGTGGGCAGACTGATCTTAACACACACTGTTTAGAAGCTTACCCTTCTGAGACAAACAAGCTATTGTGTGTTATTGTTGCAATTACTTGATAAAAAGGAAACCAAAGTGCAGCACTAATAGTATGAGATAAGTATGAGAGAAGAAGCTATGCTTTGTTTTCCAGCTGGCTTTACCGTGTCTGTCACTGATTGTCACCAGAGGGTCTGAGCCATCCAATCTCATGCTCCCTATCTGTGAGAGCTCAGGATCAGCCCAGTATAAACGTTGGTTGAAATAATCAATGGCCAGGCCTGTGGGAGTATGAAAGAGAAAAAATTATTTACCTGACAAATTACACAGGGATCATCATGGAATCTCTCAATACAGGAGACCGTAGGGGTCAAGATGATTGTATGTGGCAGATCATCAGGATGTGGAGACAGTTTTTCTTCTGCATCCATCGCCTTTTGACTAATCAACATTCAATGTGCTTATGTCAAAATACCATAGCAGATGTACCATCTCGTTGTGCGCTGCACTTTTGATGGCAGAGTCGAGGCATTCCTACATTACAATTTCAAAGCGGTGACTCACTTTTACTTTCTCCCAAAAGTCTGACTGGATAATTGAGCACCTGGCTGCAGCATTTAAATAGGTTTGCGTTTTTCCACCGATGATAAATTCCTCTTTCTGGGACCAAGACAGAGCATGGGTGCTTTGAATTAAAGGAGGCCAAAGCAGCTCTTCAAAACTAGATCACCACTAAGTGTCTCCCTGCAGACGCACCAACACATTTCGAATGACTGTACAGTATTACTTAGAAATTCCTTTTATGCCGTCTTGTATATCTTTAGATAAAATTTAAGTTTCTACATACATTAGCTGGGCACTATGATCCCACTTGCTGTACAATATGCATAACTCACAGTGTATATGTATAAATATATGTATGTTCACCATAGTTGTACAATGATATACAGGTCATATCATACACAATATTGGGTGACCCAATGATACTTGATCCTATGGATACCATGCAGCACTATAACCATTGCATCTCTTTTAATTGGATTAGGATTTACAGTTTTTGAAAAAGGTTACATCTTTCCTTAATATGTCTTTAGTTGTAATGTGTAATTGCTCCTAATGCCAGTTTTTCAAACACAATTCAACCTGGTTTAATGGAAAAGCATTGTGAATCTGTAGCAAAACAAAATGCAAATGATTTTGTTTACATTTATTTCTGTTATTTAATCATTTGGTTTTCCTAAATATGGTATTGAACATTTAAGGAATTACATTTTTCCTGGTGTCACTCCGAACATATCACTGCTTCATCACTCCTACACATCACTGTCAACATAGGGAGAGCTTTCAACTCGGTAATTAAAATCATAATCTTGTATGATCACTGAACAGACCTGTCAATAACGCAGACAATTTCCCTCTTAACAGAAGAGTGTCTTACTTAAGTGTTTCAAAATTACAGGTGATCAACAAAATTAGGACAGGGGATCAAACATACATGTACATACTTGTGACATGAATGAGTGTCAACACTGCATGAGCAAATGCAAAGAAACATGAGACAATGTAAATACTGAATGGACTTTAAAAGGGATACCTACCGGTAGGTCTCCTGAGATTTTTCTCCAGGAGTACTCTACGCAAAGAGCCGTCCATGGCTGATTCCTCTATATGGGAGTGATCACCTATTACGCTCCAGTACATCATCCTGCAACAGACAAAGACAAATACTATACCTCCCTGACAACATCTTCCTGTAAAGAACTGTATATAGTACAGCACAGGATATGTCGTTGTATCTATGGTATACAGCGTAATAAACCATGCATATAACTTGCACGTAGCCTGATAACGATAACTACTGCAACACCTTTTCCTTGTGTCCTTGGTGATGATGTAATATCTAATGGTCTAATGTTGCCTGACTGTTGACAGGATTTAGTGTTTGAGTGGGGATTGTTAGCGTCTAGCCCACTAAACCCCATGGTAGGAGGGAAATAAAAATTTTTTCTAATAACATGTCTGTCTACAGAGCATGTGTGTTAAAAATTAGAAAAATAGAATAGCTAGAGAATAGTACACAACTTACCCTTTAGCTGGGTTAACAGCAATGGCGTATGGTTCGCCCGCTATGTCAGTAATCAAGCGGGTGCAATTTGGTCCCTTAAGCTGGCCCACATTTATGGAATACCGTAATTTAGTCCAGTGGGCTGTGTAATAGCTGAACCAGTGCATCCGAGAGTGATCAGTCCAATAAATGTTGCCTGTGATCCAGTCAGCAGAAATATCTCTGGGGCGACGGAAGTCTGAACACTGCAACCAATAATGCACACATTCACTGTAAGCTGTGGCTCATTAAAGACATAGCAATTAAATAATTATACATATAAGTTACTAACTTTTATCACCTCATCTTAAATTGACAGACATGAGCAAATAAGCAGTTAAAGTGTGTTTTTGCTTAATGTTGATAATATTACAAATGACATTAGATTTAAAAACAAACAAACAAAATAGCATGTTTTTATTCTTGCAACCCATATGGATTATATGTAATAAATCTGCTACAGTATGTTGTTAAAAAAGCCATTAGTTAGATATACTTACGATGTTTCTGACATTTGTTTTAGTTTGACTTCTTTCTAGGGTGTCTTTGTAAAAAATCCCACCAGGGTTAAACTGGGTAGCCCAGATAAATTTTTGGTGGTGAAACAGAGCATCCATCCCGATAATGCGGGCATTGTCCTCAATGTGAGTGAGTAGTTTGTGGCCATGGCTCTGGTTAAATGGATAAACAAAACTTCGGATTTCAGTGTCATTTGATATGTAGAGCACTCGATCTTCTGGTCCTGCCCGGAGAGTTATTAATATGTAAAAAAAGAGAACAAAGGAAAATTGTCTTTTTTACAGTTTAAGGACATGAGGTCATATCACAAGATTAGCATGTATGATGTATGCATAAAATATACTGTTACTGTTATACTGTATTCAACTTCAGGATCATACCTTTTGCTATGCAGTTACCATTGATCTCCTTATAATTTCGGTCACACGTGCACTTAAAAGATCCTTTGGTGTTTGTGCAGTAATGAGGACATGTATCAAACTGCAGACACTCATTTATCTCTGAAAAAAAGACAGAGCAATGCACTTAGAAATGTTTCTGTGACTATAGAGGCCACATAGTACTCATTTATATGTTTCAACATCACTGAAACACTTCATACATGTTCAGAGATAATAACCAAAATTTACAGGGCCAAAAGTAGCCATGCCCAGAACACAATATGCAAGAATTACATTATAAATGTTATTTCAAGTTTCACCATGATAAGTAGGGCCCTCAACCATTTCGTAAGGAAAAAATGATATGCATGCAGTATCTAATTTCTGACAAAGGGCCATTAGTTGGGAACCAATAACCAGATCACAGGGTTGACTAAATAATCAAAGCTATCGTCTCTTACACTCAATGTAATATTCTTCACCTCAAATGTATAAGTTCAGTGGAAGTAGACATAAATAGACATATCATAGAATGCCATGAATACATTTTCTGACTTATATACTCATGATATACTCATGAATGATATAATAACAATATTTTCCTCAAAGTAACTTAAAGTATTTTCTGTTACCAATTCACTTTCATGACTTTATCCATTTTAATTTTGTTTTAATTAATTATGGCAACATACAGTCTGTTGTAGCTTATCAACTGCTAATTATATTTTTGATATCAGTATAATAATATAAGGGGTTAGTGTGTGTGTCCTGTCCAGAGGTTCTCCACACAATGGGGAGACTCAATAGACATTACAGTATGTTTATCAAACAAGAAGCCATTTGTCTCCAAATACTTCTTTCTGTTGGCAGAGTCAGCTGTCAGCCATTTTACTTCTATTTCTGTCACATTCTCCCGTGCAAGACAAATATCTGCTCTTGTCTGCAAAGCCATTAAATAAACTAGAAATTGCCATACCATTAACTCATATAATGGGGAAAAAAAAGGGTGAAATTGATCACACATTACCTTCGCACTGGCCTGTCTTTTGGTTCCTCTTAAAGCCAGGTTTGCACTGACATATAGCATTAGCATATGTCTGGTTACAAATAGCATCTTCTCCACATGGGTTTGTTTTCTTTCCACATATATCTCCACTAGAAACTGCAAATAAAGACAGGACTTTGATTACACACCAGTCCTCTGCATCTTGGACACCCGCTGTGCTTTTCTTTTGATGTGCAAAAGCCAAGAAGGCATCATCATCATTCATATAGTACACAGCACACCTCAAACATGGGCATACATATATTACCATAAATAACAAAACATCATATCTAAAATGGGGAGATGGCTGTGCTTCCCGATAACATCACGGTGACATTCAGTACTTTTCATCTCTTTCAAATGCTTCTTTGATCTGTTTGCCCAAATCAACTGGCGGTGCACTTACAGGCCTTGCAGTCTTGCTCGTCTGAGCCACCATCGCCACAGTCATTGAAGAGGTCACACTGCAGCTGGATTGGGATGCAGCGGCGGTTACTGCATGTGAACTCTGTCTTCCCACATGGACGAGGTCTTCCAGCCACCACCTCTGCTTCAAAATGCAGTGTCAGTTGAAAGGACAACACAAACTAAAAACTTAACTCATGCAGTACCAACTGCAAATATGCTGCTTCCAGTTTCAAATGATATCACTATCATTAATGGTCTACTACACACCAACGGGGACAGAACCTATTAAGAATTACTTACACATCCTATCACTATGAATGCATTTTGAAAATGTCTGTGATATTACTGCTCTGACACAATATCCCATACTACCTAGATCACTTACTGAAAAACAGACAATCTTGCCTCTATCTAGCCTACAAAAAATGTTTAAGATACTTTGCATCCTTTATTTTTGGTCATCAGTATTTTTGAATCAACTGTACAGTTTTCATCTTTCATTGCTAAATATATTACAAAAGAATGGGTGTTCGATATCTACACCTAGCACAACAGAAAGAAGGAAGAAAAGGAACAACGTGATGGAGAGGCAGATAGAGGGAATGATGGGATTAAGGTGAGATTGAAGGGATGGATGGAGGGAAGAAGCATACAATGGTGAGAAGTAATGGACTGAGGTAAGAGATGGATGGGTGTATTAATGGAATGAGGGAGGAAGATAAATAGAGGACAGGATGAATGAAAGAGTGAAAGATGAGGGAAGTGATTCATCCCTTTCTTTCCTGTCTGCTCTGTGTGATCATTCACAGCAGGCTGGCCGTGAGGGAACATGTCAGGACACTATATGCTTTGGGCATATCAGAGAAAATAAAAAGGCATTTTTAACACTCCCAACACATATAAACACATAAATTAAAAATAAAAAAACATCTATTCAAAAGGAAAAAAAAACCTAAACTAAACTGTGTTAAATATACCAAATGTTTTCACTGCAGTCTGAAAATCTCTCAGCTGCACACAGTAGCAGATACTCCACCCTCTGCCTTCCTTTTGTAAACAAACTCAAGGGTGATGATTTGCAGCACATGTAGCTAACCATCAAGAAGAGAGAGAAAAATCACTCTTTCATTTGACAGTTTAACTCAGATTGGTAAAATGTGAAGAGGGCTGTAAGAAAACACAGCTTCTTTTCAGGAGACACACGTTAAAAAGGTTGTGAATCGCTGGTTTAGAGGACAGTTTGGAGTTGACTATTTAGTTTTGTTACACCATTTCCTGTCTGCATCAAAATGTCCCCATCCAACAGTGGTCATCGGTTTGCCAAGCTCTTCCCCTATTAATGTGTTAGGCTGATAAGATGGCTGTATTTTCACACAGAATAAAATAGTATCTGCACCTCTGTGGGTCAATGACACGTACATCAGGGGAGCATGGTAATCAAATAGTAGGACAAGACTTATCCACTCTGTTTAATAAACTGACCGTAAGTTTAATTGTATTTAATTTCAGATCTGTATTGGTGCATTCTGTGCTCACCACACTCTTCTTCATCCGAGTTGTCACCACAGTCATCTACTTTGTTGCAGACTTGGTCTGTGCGCAGGCACACATGATCATTTCTGCAACGGAATGGCCTCGTAGGAGGACAGGGGAGTTTTGCTGTGGATGAAAATACACAGAAATCTAATGGATGTGTCTTTCAAAAAAAAAAGAAAAACAAAACTGCATGAAATCTTGTATGAAAAGACAATGAAATATTCACTCGCGGGAAATAGAAAAGTAGTGGCTTATAAAATATGCATCAATTGTCTTCAAAGAAAAGCCATGTGAGAGAACAACGTCAACCCACCACACATGTCTATGTCTTCATCGGAGTTATCACCACAGTCGTCCTTGCCGTCACACACCCACGTGTGGAGTTTGCATAAGGTGTTGTTGCAAATGAATTCATCAGCCCGGCAGAAGAAAGCACCTGCAATTACACAGGTAAGTCCACAAGACTTTTAACACTGTATCTCAGGTAGAAGAGTGCATTCAAGGTTGTAGAAGATCTGACTTAAAACCTGTCTATGACAAGATTATAGTGAAAGATTGTTTTACATAATCACCCAGACAGCCCTGGATCATTATGCCTCAAAAAAAGCAAAGTATGAATCTATTTCTATCTTTCATCTCATGTCAAATCTCTCATTCTAACTATATTTACAATCCCTACCTCTTCCACATGTGCTGTCAACGTGTCTGTCAGATATTATTCTCTGTGGGTTTGTCCCTCTTACATTAAATGCTCAGAAATGGTTGACATGACTTCCTTTTTCACTAACAATATTTGCGTTGTAAATATTTAAAATAACATATGAGGATCACTTTTTGCCTTCAGAGATCAAAAACTCAGTCATTTGACGTCACACTCATATCTACCCTGGCTGCAGTTTTCCTCATCACTGTGGTCCATGCAGTCAAACACGTCATCACAGCGCCAGCGCCGAGGGATACAGTGAGCACGATTCAGACACAGAAACTCATCTTCTCTGCACTCCTTCACACAGCCAATCTGTCAGCAAACACACACGGTAAATCATCAAAACTGGTGATGTGGAGTGATGTCAGCTGCAATCAAAGAAAACCAAAACACTGAATGATTCATGCTTTAACATGGGTTGATGCGTGACCGGACAAGCAGCCTCTCACTACTGAAGTACTGTTCACCATCAAACTGTGCTACTTAAAAGACAAATAATTTTTTGGTTGCTTCGTCATGTGAGGCTATACTGACCTCATCCGAGCCATCCAGACAATTGTCGTGTCCATCACACCGCAGGCTGGCTGACACACACCCTCCACTGGCACACACATACTCGTTCACAGAACATGAAGGGACTACTGGAGAAGGGCAAAGTATATAAGTTAGTAACAATCCCACATTTTCTCCCCGAGAAGTCAATCAAGTGAGACCTTTTCGGTTTCTTTTTCTATGAACAAGAGGAAACCTTCCACTCAAGATAATGCTGACTGAAATGTGGCTCTTGGAGAGAAATTATTTGAACTCAATAAAACTATGATGTTGTCCATTCAGGCTACAGAGTTCATACTGTGAAGATCTGCAATTTGAATTAAAGTACATGGATATAACTGAGGATACACATTATAACAGCCTACTCTTTTAGTTTTTATTGTATACTGTACAATAAGAACCAGATTAGCTAACCATTTCTTCCTACATGACCGATAATTTATTTTAGAATAGAAATGTTGAAGCCTTCATTAGGAAACATAATTCATAATAATTAATTACTTACATGACGCAATGTCCTTATCCAGGACACACTAAAACCTCTCCAAGCTTTCAAACTGTTCTTTCACCTATTGCAGAATAATACTCTCTCTTACAAAGGTGAAAAAATACAGTGACTTTGGAAAGTATTCAGAAGCCTTCACACAGAATTTATTGTGTTTTAGAATTTTAAATGAAAAAACTCTGCCCATCAATCTACCCTCAATAGCCGATAATGACAAAGTTAATGTTTTTAGAAAGTTTTGCAAATGTATTAAAAACCAAAAACTGAAATCTTTCAATTACCAAAGTATTCAGACCGTTTACTGTGGCACTCATTGTGGTCAGCTGCATTCTGTATGTTTTGTAGTGCTTTGTTTGTCCCTTCTCCTCTCCTGTCCTCTCGGTAGCTCCACCTGGGGCACCTGATCAGCCATCAATGAGCTGCACCTGGCTTGAATGTGATTAAAAGCTCCTGTGCAGGCATCAGAAGCAGAGGCTTCTAGCGTGGGACTGCTGGACATGCTGCTTCTCAGCTTGTTTGTTTATTTGTTTGTTGTGGTTGCTGTGTTTTGACTTTGTCTTTTGTAGCCTTGGTTGTTTTGAAATGTTTTTATGTTAATAGATGCCATGGATTTGGCTGTTCTTAATGTGTTTTCTGTGATTGATTTGGGTCAATGGTGGCATGTTGTGCACCCCATAGGGCCACCCAAGGGTGAGGCGTAACAAGTAACATCTCAGCAACACTCAATCAATCAGACCTTTATGGTAGAGTGGCTACATCGTAAGACAATTATTTAAAAGACATATGTCAGTCTGCCTGTCTGATGAGACCCTGATGAACCCTTATGGCAGAACTGCAAATAATATGTCAGGTAAGCACCAAGCACTGCTCATTATCTGGCTAATACCATCCCTACAGTGAAGCATGGTGGTGGAGCACACTGGTTTTGTACCTGTTCCCTGGCAGTTTTTCTCATCTTCCCCCATCTTGCAATCTTCTTGGCCATCACACAGCCACTTCAGTGAGATGCAGAGGTTGTTGTGACACTGAAACTGGTCATCTTCACAGTGTGCCTCACAACCTTTCTGTAGATGAATACAGTAAAAACATAAAGTAAATATACCATAGAATATCACTATAAGCGTAAGATCATTACACAGTAAACATTCAAGGATAGGCTCACAATTTTTTTGGTCTTTAAACAATAATCAGGTGCTATATGAACATTGAAATCTCTTCATACTTCTTAATGCACTCCCACTGTAAGTGATGGGGACAAAATCCATAGTTCTAGTTCCAAAATATAATGCAAAAATATTCTCAAGTTTATCTTAAGTTAACACAAGGGTTTTGTCGGTATGAGTTAATCAAATCGAGTGAGAATCTTCCAGAGTCAAAGTTACTTTCCCTCCACTGCAGCTCAACAAGAAACACTGTCTGAAACCACACAAAATGTCAGATCAAGCCTCATATTAGCATCTGCTGAGTATTCTTCCTAATGCACACATTAACCACATCTGTATAAATACAATAAATTGATGTAATAATTTGAATAGTTAGACTGCAAAATACAGAATTTTGATGATATTGGACAAAATAATAATTAAAAAAAGTCACAACAAAGCCTGTTTTAAATATATACAAACTTGCAAGTATTGCTGTTCAACACATAATAACAAGACTGATAATCTACCTCATGATGGCCACTGTGAATAACAAATTTCATAATCACCATGTATTATAATGCTGATTGAAAGGCAACTTTCTTTCCTGAAACAATTTGACTGTGCTGACCCAGAAAGCTGGCACTGGGGAAAGGGTTAAATAAACGGTTAATTAGGGTTGCACTGCTTTGCATGGGGAGGGATTATATATAAAAATTGCTTTGCAAATGTTGAACAGAGCAATACATTAACAAGAGTAATGAATCATAATAACAAGCTTTTGTCCTTGAATTATGCACTGCACTGCATCATTACCACTGATGGTGCATTTTTTTTGTATGATAACAGAATGATAAATGGCACCTAGTTTATAAATTATTCAAGCATATTTATGAACAAAACAGGCAATCTTTGTTTTGCTAAAAGGCATGGTGGATTAGGATTTCCAAAAGCAAATGAATATGAGGTGTTTCATGCACTGATGTACTTGAAGGTACAATAACTCATTACAGTGATATTTTCTGTCCAGCATTGTTTTGGAACGCAGCAACCATGAAGAGGAGATTTGGACCAGCACAATGAATTATGCCTGCAATGGGATTATTTTCTTTTTAAGTGGCAACATACCCATCCAATTCCATCCCCCTTTCCCAATTTGGATATTTAATCTGTGCTTATGCTGACAGTTAAGATACTACAAACTAAATTACACTATCCATATATATACACTAAAATTTGGCCTGGGTACACTGTGATGTAGGGTTCTAGCCTATCTATGTAGTCTTCATTTGTGTGAACTGACAGGCAATTTTATATTAAATAGGACTGACCTCATAACAGATATACATCAAAGTTAGCACAAATATGAAGATACATGAGAATTTAACGAGGTGGGTTACCAGTGTGAGCAAATAAAGATGACACTGGCACCAGGAGAGACATGGTCAAGAGCCCAAGAAGCCCCATGGCTGAGAGGAAAACATCACCAGATCAAAGTTAAAAGCCGTGTGAGGCGTCAAGCCCTCGCAGTCCACCCTACCTGCGCAAACGAACAAAGTGAGATGACAGGAAGTGAAGGAGTCAGGTACTCACTGCAGTTCTCCTCGTCTGAGTTGTCTCCACAGTCATTCTGACTATCACACCTCCAGTGGTCTGGGATGCAGTTGTTATTCTCGCAGCGGAATTCATGAGGTCCGCAGGTCTTTTCATCTTTTTCATCAGGAGCAAACAAACATGAAGATGAAAATGGCTTCAAAGAGTATGAATATTAATAGTGTGCTAGCTATCATATTTTGTACGTGTAATCATCGTTTCCTCAGGGTTTCCCTGAGCAAGTCTGATGCTGAGTTCAAAACACAGTCTGTACTCAAGAGGCTAACACACCATAAGATGAAATACCTGACTGTGCTACCAATCATCCTCAACAGAATTTGTGACAGGGAGTTGGAAAAATTTAACTTTCTTCAAGAAAACAAGACAAATTCAAGGAAAACACTACAAATGCTTAGGAATTTGATTTTAGGGCTAACAAGTACCAAGAGAAGATAGATCAGTAACTTACTGATTTTTAACTGTCATCTCTTTCAGACTATGGCGAAAACTTAATTACTAGTCTCAATTTCAGCTCACCACTTCTTTGTCTTGACTGCTATTCATTTGATTATTGTACTGATCTCCATAGTTATCAGTGAAAGACATCCTGTTGTGATGAGAACAGCTTAGAACATCTTTCAGTTGTAAAGGTGAAGAGAAAATGGGGGAAATATATCAGCAATATTTTCTAAAATGAAAAGACTAAGGTGTGAAAATAGCGTACACCTTTAAAACATTAACCAAGAGTAAATTGATCACCTGATGAAGGTGATGCTTCCAGCTCAAAATGTTTGACCTGATAATCTGATTGAAAGGTTCAGAGACAGCCAAGGTGAGAATTATTCAAAATATCTGCATTTGTGCAAAAACAAGATATACTTTCATATTTGCTCCAGCAATATTTCCTCAGTATGGGTTTTCAAAGTCAAACTGAGAGCTTCCATTTAAAAAGTCATTTCAGTGCAGACAACATCAGGGATAATGGCCAAGGTAATGCTGTTATCAGTTAGGGAAGAGATGCGTCAAAAGAAGAGGGTGGCAGACTCTGCCTGGATCTCTTTCCAACATGACAGCAGGAGGATAGAATCAGGAGGGAAAGCTGAGTGCAGCAGCAGAGGACACAAGGCAGTGATTCATTAGGAACCAGCTCAGTCACTTAAACCACATAAAAGATGTGACACAGGAAAAAAGCAATATTTCCTTGCGAAGTCAGAGCTCATTACAGTGCTAACCAGTAAAACTTCCTTAAACAGTCTGAGGTAATTCAAAGTGAAATATCTACAAAGCAGCAGTATCTATATATAGTATGTGCTGTGAAGTGGTGAGAACATTTTAGATGATGAATGACTGGATGACACTGATAAACACTACAGATAATGCAGTTTGAGGGGCTAAAGTCAAACATCAGTTAACTACACAAAGTGGAATAAACATTTACTCAATATTACACCAAGGTCATCTCAGTTAATAGACTTTAAAGTAGAAGCAAAACAGCACAACATCCACATAAAACAAATCTGCAAGTACAAAGGAATCTAGTGAGAGGAGGTGTGAGGCATCCCAAACACCCTACAAAAAAAACACAGTGGCTGTATTTTCCAATGGTAGATTTATGAGAGATCCCAGCCTTCATACCAGATGTCATCTTAAAATAGACAGCTTGTCAAGATGAGTGACAAGTGGTGGGCAGCTTGACCATCTTGAACACAATGACAGAAGGATGGGACTTAACACAAAAATATACTTGGAAAGCTATTAAAGTTGACATGTTTGTACAGGGACAGTGGCCAGTTTATGACTAAAGCAACACGCACTTTCATGACTGGAGAAATATATCTGAGGAGGTATTTGATCTCTGATAACTTCAGAGGGAATACTGGTCAGCTTATTTCAGTTGGGACAGGAGAGTGAAGTTGGTCTGCTTATTTTTATGTGGTTAAACTTTACAGGCCTTGGCAGTTATTCTGCCGTTGTCACGATCAAAGCACTCTGGCTCTTTAGAGAGGCATGTAAACTGAATATAATCCTGGTGAAGTGCAAAAAAGTTTTGAAGTCTTTTGATGAAGAAAAGTTTCCAAGGTTGTTTACCTGCCCTAGTAATAATGGCTTTGACTTAAAACTTGTGGTATTGAGAAGAAGCTTGATTTGATTAGGGGCATTTGTGTGTGTGTGCGATTACAGACTGATAGATGCTGAAAATGCCAGTAAACTGAGATCATAATGCTGAGCTCTTATTGATGACAGGGACAGTTGTCCTTCATGGCATCCTCCCTCAGCGCAATCAGATAGATGGTGAGAGCAAGGAGAAGGACTGACTCAGGCCAGAGTCAAGCCAAGTGTAAAATTAATTCGCATTAGATCAGATTTGTTGCCCTTTAACTGAAAAATAAGTGAGGTGGTCTGATTTATGGTTAAGTGGGTTTCTGCAACTCACCACAATTAGCCTCGTCTGACCCGTCTGCACAGTCAGGGTCCTCATCGCAAACCCAGAGTTTGGAGATGCAATGCATGGAGGCCTTGCACTGGAACTGGTCTGGAGAGCAGGTGCTCTCAGCTGCAGACAGAGAGATAGGAGGTGTGTGGGAAGGAGGAACGTTTTCCATATCACCATGCAGGAAGAAATGTGAACATTTCAGCAATCATATAAACTATTGTGATATAAGAACCAGTGAGGAAGTAATACCTTTTCACTGTTCCATTATAGCAAGTTTGCAGTAGTTGCTATATTATACAACCTCACATTGTTTCGAATAGCATTCTAATTTCAGTCTGGTGTTCATTACAAAAGTGCATTCAAAACCACATCCAATCATGCTGGAAGTCTAAGAAGGGGTGAAGTAATTAGCCTTACTTTAATTAAAGCTTTTTTTCTAAATCTCTTTTCTCCTCCTGACTTTCTTGTATTCCCTTCCCCCCACTCTCACCCCTCTTGCAATCACATGCAAGACAAATGCAGCAGTCTGAAAGACTTGAATGGGGTGTGATATTCTGATGAGTTACATCATGGCAGAGAAAATCTGTTCTTATCCTCTGTGTGATTCAATATCTAATCCCTTTTCACAGGCACAGGCCATAACAAGGGTTGCCTTTGGAATACTTAATGAAGACTGAAGATGTTAATGGCTTCACATATTCTGTCTTTGCACAGAAATTAATTAACCAAGTTTAAAAAAAACACAATTAAGATGATTTATCATAATCAGTTAGATTATATCTTTGAAACTATGGAAAGATCTAGGTTCTAGGTTTTTCTAGGTTTTTGCTGTCACGTTGGGACACGCTGATCAAATGGGGGATATATTCATAAGCTTCACAGTCTAAAAGCTCTGTAAAGCCATTTCTAAGACAATGAGTCTGAAAGTAATAATGCAGAGAACTTACGGCAGTCTGTCTCATCCTCTCCATCGCCACAGTCATCCTGACCGTTGCAGCGAAGGTTATGAGGGATGCATTTCTGTTTCCTGGTGCACTTGAACTGGCCTGACAGACAGATGTACGTCTCTGAAAGAGAAATGGGCAGGGGCAGTGGTAGGTTGAACTGATGAGAAATGCTGAGTTATTTAGAAACGTTTAGAGGCTGGAACCAGAAAATGTTTGAATTTTTGATTGATAAACGATGGATGATATATAAAAATAGTTTTCAGTGGGAAATTAGTATTAATAAATTAGTTTTCTGATGTTATCTTAGAACTTAACAGTACCAGATTTCATCCACAAAGAATTCAATAAAAGATGATGGTATTTATAATAAATAATAGTAATAAACTTTATATATATATATATATAGCTCTTTTCACAGTTACAAAGTGCTTTACAATAAGTAAAATAAACAAAACAAACAAACAGAGCAAAAAGAAATGGTTAAAATAAACTACTAAAATAAATAGACAGCTTAAGTAAAATCTGGAAATGCGTTCTGGTAAAAATATGTTTTAAGAAGAGACTTGATGACACTGACCCAGACAGCCTTATTTCTATCCTTACCACAGTTAGCCTCATCTGAGTTGTCACCACAGTCATTCTCTCCATCACAGATGAAGGGAGGAAGAGCACAAAGGCCAGTACCACACTGAAAACGCCCTGGCTGACATTTGAATTCCGCTGTTGAAAAGGAAATTATAACAATAACCAAGTGTATGTACTACGAGTTTCATCACACTACTAAAGTTGATACAGAGCTTGAGTAGAAGAGGTTTAAAAAAGCTAAATATAAATAAAAAAACAGGTACATTTAAAATAAATGCAAACAGCAAAGACATAAACAAGTGCCACCAATTCACAATCAAAACAGGTGTTGACTTCTGGTTCATTCATATTTTAAAGCCAGCCTTGGGATAACATGGCACTCACGGCAGTCAGTAGGTTCGTCTGATCCGTCCCCACAGTCGTCCACCGTGTCACACTTCCACCAGAAAGGGATACACTCATCTGTTCCGCAGCGAAACTATCAGTACCACAGAAAACCATTGGAAAAACATAAATAAATAAAAAAATTAACACAGAATTTGAAGTCAGCATGAATGAGTGGTTGACTATCTGTTTAAGCCTCAACATTCTTCAAAGCCAGAGTCCAAATCAATACACGACCATTTCCTAGAACCTACAGTACATGTCAGAAGTGGAAAGCATATGAGAGTAAAGCAATTTGCCTTCAGGGGGGAAAATACTGATCAGGACAGAAAAGCAACAACATGGTCAAAGTAAACTTAGATGTAGGAGGATAAAGAAATGTAGCTAACCTGACTGGAGGTGCAGTTGGAAAGGCAGGTCTTATTGTCAGCAGCCAAGTAAAAATTAGTGGGACAGGCACATTTGTGCTCACCACCGGGGGAAAGAAGACACAGGTGGCTGCATCCTCCATTTGCAATCTGACACTGGTGCTTGGGTACTGTACAGAAGGATAGAAGTATACGACTGAGTTCAAACTGAATTACACAAACCATTTCCTACTTAGAAGTATAATGGAGGCCTGTAACCACTGCTCTGCATGAGAGGACAGAATAAACATAAGCGCCAGATGGACTTCATACCTTCAGGCTGGCGCAGGGAGTGGTAGACCTTGATGGATTTGATGGCTTGCCAGGAGTTGAGGAGCTCCATCCCTTGAGAGCCAGTTGTCTTGTGAGCACGTCGTAGTGATTTTGACTTCCCATCCGTCCAATAGACAAAGTCCTCAAACAAAGTCAGTGCCATTACTCCTTGGATGTGATCGTAGGACACTGCAGATGGACAAATAACCACGGCAAGATTCAATTAAATTTTGTTTTATTCAGTTCAGCAGAGAACAGAGTGCTGCTGCGTAACAGTGGCACTTACAGTTCATATTTCCTTGGAGATTTACAGCAGTACCATTTGAACCTTCTGATCAGTCAAAACCACAACAGATCCATTTATCAGGTTAACTGATGATTGAATATGTTTTGGCATCTTTTCCAATACCCATCTTTAAAATTCCAACATTTAACGTCAACACCTTAGTCTCACCTTTGCGTCTTTGGGTGCCATCCATGTTGGCAAACAGGATGTGGTTGTCGTCTGCCCAGTAAAGCCTTTTGTTAGTATAATCAATAGTGAGAGCAGAGGGGTTATAGATCTCCGTGTCAATGATAACTGTTTGCCCTCGGCCATCCATGCCAATACGCCCAATGTGAGGGGGCTCACAGCAGTCCACCCAGAATATGTATCTAGAGAGAAGAATAAAATTCCTCAAATGAGAGTTGAATGTAACAGATTTCATACTAAAAATCTGAAGGGAGTTTCTCTATTGCTATTCTCCTTCAAGTTGTGAAATCAATCCTTATTAAGAAAACACTTAGCAGTAATGATAATATGCTTACCCTGTCTGGGGGTCCAGGGCTAGGTCCGTTGGGTTTTTGAGGTTAGAACTGATCAGGATAGTGGGGTAGAGCCCATTCGATTTGGACACTTCCAGTGTTTTCCTTTCTGCATCACACCAATACAGATTTTTTCCTATCCAATCCACCGCTAAGGCACTGGGCACTGCTGTTCTGTGGACTATCTAGAAGGCAGAGGGAGGGACATCAGTTTTTGCACATCTAAGAAATATCTGCATATCTTAGTAGTTTGCCACTGATAAACACTAAAGCGTGTATACAGGACAGGTCTTCCTCTGTCAAGTAGGAGCAACTTATGTAAATTCAAACAGACATGATTATGTTAATAAGTTTAACTGCACACCAGGAGCTGAGTTTTCATTTTTCATTTTTTTTTAAATAAATGTGTTGCATACATGTTGTGACATCTTTATCTGATCCTGGTTACCTGCTACGATCAAACTTGGAGTCTATGTGAAAGTAAACTAGTCTGGTGTGAAGAAAAACACAGTTGTTTGTACAGTAGCGGTTTGAGCACTTGCTTGTCAGATTGAGGAGTCGTGTCCAAAGAGAGAACTAATGAAATAAGGTACCAATTACCTATTCATTTATGTGCAGCACTTTTCTCAAATTAGAGACTACAGATGGAATGCACTTATCATTCCTGCTGCTGTGTGACAGCTACAGTTGTGACTGACATTAGCTGAGACATAATTAGTCTAACTCAGTACAGACTTACAGTAACTTAACACTACAAATGTACTTGCCAATAAGCTAAAGTCAGTGCACACAATAATTGCACAGTAAGAGGCGGCTTGACCAGGTGAACATGCAGATGCATTTTAATGCATCAAAACCAAAACTGCATTGTGTATGTGTGTATATATATATATATATATATATATATATATATATATATATATATATATATATAAATTAAAATATAGTTAAAATATAAGGTATTTGACAGTATTTATCTGATGTAAACAAAGTCTAGGAACTATGTAGGAACTCAAACAATATCCCCAAGATATTCTAGCTTTGAGTTTGCGAAAGCAGTTGTTAAGAATAAACAATCATTGTGCCAGCTGGCAGATAAATCCAATGCCTTAAAAAAATCCTTTTATAAAAAAGAAAAATAAATAATTAGAAAAAAAAAATCCCTAGACCCATGCAATCTGTCATTAATGAGCATGATGTGCTTTGAGGCTTTTTCTGTCATCATTTGCAAGAAAATATATAGTCTTGGCAAAAGACTAGGCTTTTCTGTAAGCAGTGATTTGGACCAAAGTGAGCTTAAAACAATCACTGTAAAAGGGGTTGATAGTAATTACATGGTGGTGCAGTGGTTAATTTGTGACTCAAAACTGCCTGTAGGTGTAAAAGTGAGCATGGATTGTTGTTGTTGTTGATGTACACTGACTCTCGCCCAATGTCAGCTGAGACTGCCTCCAGGCCCCCTGGGACCCTCAAAAGGATGAGTGGTATAGCTAATGGATGGATAGATACTGATAACAGTTCCTCTAGTTCACTTTATCCATAGCATGTCATTGTATCAGTCAAAAAGCTTGCTTCATGTGAAACTGAAGGATAACATGTGAGTATTCTGACATTTGAATGTGGCTCATCAAAAAATATTTTCCAGATTAATTTCTAGTGTGTTTGAATTTTTTTAAAACCTTTTTGTGTTTGCACATAAATTTAAAAAAACATTTTTTTGCCACTATAGCAAAATTCAAACAATAATGGCTCAGCACCAAGGATGAACACTGAATAAACCCAAATACAAAAGACAGCAAACTGCTGCTACATTTCACTTTTTCCCCCAGCTATCAAATGCAAGAATCTGCTGTATTTTAACCCATAGGTTGCACTAATTGAGCAGTTTACTCTTAAATATAGATGAAATAAACTAAATAAAAACCCAAAATCTAAAATGTACCTATACTGTTTTAATTAACCGTCATATTCAATTAACCTCTGTCTTCATCAAATGAAAATCCTGCCTTGGTAGAAAAGAAAATCTGAAGAAAATATTCTCTGCTAATCTGGCAAGACTATACTAATAGCACTGGGTATCAGTGATTCTTTTAATTAACCTGATGTGAGAAGCTCCCCTATCTATGTCTCAGACAGTTTGTCCTCTTGCTAAGCTGTGGCAGTGGCTCAAACAGAGACTGTGGAAGTAATTGAGCTGAATGAGCTTCATGCCCCCATACACCAATGCTAATGAGATGTAGGATGGGGGCCTAGCAGGTGTTCTGCTGAGGTCCCAGTGTCCCCAGTGTCTGGGCTCCAGCCCCACAACCCAGACAAACTTTGGTGACTACACCAGAGAGCACCATGGTATCATTATGCTTGTTATATTTATTTAAAAGTCATTGGTGATATTCTTATCATCATTAACACACATTCATTGGTGTTAAGCTAACAAGCCATTGGCTGTCGACAGAAAAAGATCCATTATGTTGACTCGCCCATCATCATCTGAACAGTGATAATGAGACACTTAAGTCTCACACAGTCGATTCACTGAAATGTGTCTTGATAATTTCAATAACTTAGTAAAAAGACCAAAGAAACAGCAGCTGAATGGAAAGGAATATTAATCAATACAAGCTGGAGAGGAAGCAAGTAAAGTAAAGCCAATGAATCTTGGGTAAAGTGGCACAAGGGACCATATGGCAGACAGACACAGCAACTAAATCCTGTGGTACCTTGAGGTCACTCCCATTGAGGCGCATTCTGTTGATTTTTCGACCACTTGGCCTTGTTGAGTCCACCCAATAGATAAATTCCTTCTTGTAGTCAAAGTCTATGTGGATGATGTTGTTGAGGCCCTGAGAATACAGAGGAGGCAGACAAAAGTAAGAATGAGATATGTTATGTTTAGTTAAAATAAAAACATTGATTCATTCTTGAGTTCCCTGTGAAGGTGAAATATGAACATATAACATATTTGAGTCTATAGAATAAGAGGTCTTCCGATCCCTTGTTAATTTCCTCCTAACAGCATATCCATGATACAAACTTGAATGAGACTGATTGAGATTTTAGTACACTTTTTTATACATATATATGCTGCCTCTCCCTTTTACACAGAAGTTGATTTGGCTCTGTGACTATCTCTACTGTCAGCTTAAAGGCCAACAATGCCCCTTCCCACTCCATGTTCGTACCTTTCATACAGAATGGTGAATATAGTTGCAACATTCCCGCCTTGTACAGGCTGTATAAAAGGGCCTATATGCTAATGATGGAGGATAAATTCAGTTAATCTGAAATGCTTTTAACAGAAACATAAAAAAAACAAGCTCAACTTCTACAGTATCTGTGTGTGATGTGATATTTACTGCACACACAATACTGATTTAGGTGGTTTTCATATAGCTTACACTGCTTTCCACAATACAAAGCATTTAAGGAGCCAGTGAAAGTCCTATCAAAGCAGGGGAGCGAGCTACTTCCCATCTCTGTCATGCTCACAGGACCCCTCTGTCAGTCAGACAGAGCTGCTCACCAAACAAGTGCCCCCACCCTGCTGTCTCACACTGTGGGTGCCAAGAAAGGGTGTCAGATAATCTGACAGGCGAAATGAGACGTCTTCATCAGATCATCAACACCCTCACAGACAGGCGCCAAAGTGTCCTAGGGGACCTTTCTCCACTACAAACATCAGTTTTAGAGATGAAACCTGCACACCACTTTTATCAGTGCCTCTAGTTCCAGAACCATATTCTCTACTTATTTTCCTTGTAGACAATATAGAAACCAACCATCTATGAAATGAATTAAAACTCTTGTAACAATAGATTATGAAAAAAATAAATAAATAAAAAACAAAACAATGTACATGAACATTTTAAAAAGCTGTATAAAAGTGTGCATATAGAGTTGTTTTTTTTCTGGGTAAAAACTCATATTGATAGCACTAACCACATGCCATTGATTTCCTGTTCCGCATAATCTGTTTCTTTCTAAAAACAAGACACATCTGACTGTAAAACTTTAGGGTTTGCTTCCCAACTGAAGGTGGCAATGCACCAAAACTAATCAATATTGTACTTCATGTAGAATTTTGGCATAAAATAATTTCTGTTCAATACAATTAGTAAAAAGTAATTCATATAATTCTGTAACCTGAATGTACTGATTAATGAATGTGCTTAATGTAAAAATGATAGGCCAGGTAATCATGTTCTTATAAGAGCCAAAAACTGATGTATCAGTTCTCATTAACCACCCTAAAAAATGTAAACTATGTAGGAGAGCATAAACAGAGCCACTCTAAAACACACTGAATGGGTTTTAAAAATGCGTTGGAGTGATGCAATGTTGTGAGGCCCTTATGTTTGTGGTGGGAGGACAAATTTATGCCAACAGCAAAAGCAACACATAAGGAAAATGATTAGTTCAATAGAGATTTGTACAGTTGGGAACAGGGTATGTAATGGAGTGGTAAGGTGATTTGAGGTTAGCTGCTGCTAAAATGCAGTGGTTAAAGTGAGTTGTGGCAACTGAAAACTCTGATAGAGATAGCAGAGTATAATGGGTCAAGAGGTTAATATGACTGTAAGAGGAGACTGCAGGATACCCATTGCCTGATTTACAGTAAATTACAGCCAACCATTTATGAAAATCAGCAGTCAGAATCAAGCATCGCCCGGAGCAGCTGTGATGAGACCTAGGAATGATTGAAATGGCTTTTCCATGGGGTCTTCAATGGGGCAATTCTGCTCTCTGCCAGTCAGAGTGGCCATTTCTCTCTACCCATATGGTGGGAGTTGGGAAATCATGAAGGACAGTAGATATCTCATTTTAACAGAACAAAATATTATGGAGCCTTGTGCACCATTTTCAGGTTTAATCACAAAAGTTGCTTGTGTACTGAGGAGGGCACTCACTACAATTACAGTTTTACTCAGTAAAAGTGAAAATGGGTTGTCTGTACATCACTCATGAATGTGCAGTTGAATCAGTGCTTCTCAGGTCAAGACAGTTAAAATGTAAAAAGACTGAAACACACTGAATGGTGGCTCCTTCTCAGCATGACTGACATTTTTGCTATACAAAACAATACATTCACAATTAAATATACTTGCTTTATCCTTTATCCTTGCTACTATTTCCTCCACATGTTTAGAATAATGCTGCCACTAAACTGTATGTTTTCAAAAGTTTCAAACAAAAGCTATTTAAACCATATTTCCTCCAAATACTGTACAGATGGCAGAAATTAAACATAAAAAGATGGCCATTTGATTGACAATCTATTGGTGATAATGGCAAACAAACTAATTCTCTATCCTGTGAAAATTGTACTACAGACACAGTTCTGTGTTGATGCACGCATCACCTGCCTGTTTCAAGATGGTGTAATTTGAGCCATCTATGCTCAGTTTCCGGATCTCATGGTGGTCTGCCATGATGAGGAAAGGCTCTTCAGCTGAAATGATGAACACACAGTATAAGAGGACAAGTGGGGATATAGGCAGGCACTGAAATTCTGCAAGGTATCAAAAAAATTAGGCCGACCTGACAGAGCCTTGCATGTATTGGGACTGCGCTCCAAGGCTTCGTAGCCATCCACACACAGGCACTTGTAAGAGCCATAAGTGTTGATGCAGCGCTGGCTACAAGGAAGGGTAGTGGAGCATTCATCAATATCCACACAAGTCTTCCCATCATCCTTCAGGTGGAAACCAGGCCAGCACTTACACTAATCATAAACATACAACAAATGAAAAACAAAAAAATACAGGTTTTGAATTCAGGAAATGTGAGACAAGAGCCTCAGTTTGTCTGTTAAGACACTTCCACTTACCTAATTATGTGAATTATAAAGCAAATAATTTAAGCTGTCAGTTCTAACTGACATGGCTGAAAACACTAAACTTTTGAGTTCCTTTATTCTACAGTGCTTCATTGTCAAAGCCATGATACACATATACTGTACCATGGCTCAAAAATTCCATCGCACTTCAGTGACCATGGCCTCCAAAAATAACTAGAAGTGCTTATATCAGCTGCTCTGGACCCACTGCCAATCCCTTTCTTATCCAAAGCTATAACCTTGAGGGCCTTTCTGCTGATCTCTCTGTTCAGGATGAGCTAAGGGTCTGCATTGATGTGCTCTCTGTCCAGCTGTGCCCCTGTCATGACAGGGAAGAGAGGGTTTCTATGTGTTGAGACACTTTTCTAATGCAGTGAACACCACTGTATGGATGAGTGAAAGAGTAAAATCCAAGGATGAAGGCATAAAGTACCATGGTCTATCAATGGGAATGGCCCAGAGAACACTCCAGCAGATATGGCCTTGACCTGGATTCAATCCTAACGTCACGTGCCGCAATTGCCAGGCACGGCGAAAATGCCCGGCACAGTCAGGGAGCTCAGACAGTTTCTGGCATATCATTAAACTCTGCTTACAGTGTTCAAGGTTATTCAAAAAGTGAGAGACTAAATGTATGTATGCTCCCACCCATCTTTATCTGTTTAATGATGTGAGAAGTCAGGCTTGATTCATTATTGGTCATTAATCATTCATGTCCACGCTATTACGAATATAATCTCCACATTTTACCTGCCACTGAATTGGAAATGATGGTAGTGCTTAAAACTATAGGTCAGCGAAGTCTTTAAATTAAATTTGCACACTGTAGTAATATAATTAACAATATCAAGTGGTAATTTAAACATGCATATTATGATGCAAGTCACATTGTTTGAAGTAGGACACATTATAGCTGTGACTCATATTTAGAAATGAACACTCACTGTCCAGTGGGCTCACTGAATATGCATGATGAAGGTTGTTGTTACAGTTGTTATCCTTCCATCTACACTGTTATTGTAGCCTGATTTAACCTTTAACTGGATGAATTAGGCTTTATGGACTAACCAGCAAGCAATTCTGAGTAGAAATGCACTTTCAAGCACTTGAACTGCAACTTGTCCTGTGGTAACTTACCTTGTATCCCACAGTGAAATCTTGGCAGTCCTGTGTGCACCCACTGACTCTGCGGTTCAAGCATTCGTTCACGTTACAGTTCCTCTCATCTGACCTGTCGCCACAATCATCTCTCCCATCACAAAGATTCCCCTCAGAAATGCAGCGTCCATTGGAGCACATAAAGAAGGAGCCATTGCACAAGCTTCCTGAAAAGAGCAAGACATGACTCACTGGCACAATGTCCTGTAAGTCTGCAACAAGTTGGGGAAACATTTTTGAGCTGACAATGGATCTCATCAGATTAATCCCTTTTAGGAAAGCTCTCCTGGTTGTAGCACCTTTTGTTTCCACCATAAGTCTCCACCAGTTTCCTGGGCGAGCAGTGCTGCTGGTGACACTGATGAAGAGATTCCAGCTGAGAGCCAAACAGCAGCCTTACCTGCAGCAAGACATTTGAGGTTCAGTGGCAGTTCATCAGAGTGGTCGGGACAGTCTGCATAGCCGTCACACTCCCACTGAGAGCTGAGAAGACAGCGGCCATCCCTGCAGCGGAATTCCTCGGATCCACAGGAGCGATAGACTAAAGAAAGAGAGATAGCCAGTTTTTCATCAAGTTACACTTCGGCTTGACAGTGACATGGTTTCAGTTTAGGATGGAACCTCAGTAGAGTCACATACTAACACTGTAAGATAAAGCTGCACATTTGTGTTTTGATATTCACAAAACAACTTCAGTGTTTATCAACAAATAAAGCCATCTGGAGGTATAATTATTAACAGCTGCATTGGCCATTATTTTATGTATAAATAAGTGTTTCATCAGCAAACAAATCAAGGTAGCGACAGAGAATTTGTGAGACATCAAAAATTGCTACTCAGTCCAGAGAATCATGGGCCGTTATAATAAACAAGATGCTAAAACAACTGACCTTTAAGCATTTTCATTTTCAAAAGTGCAGTTTATTTAATAATAATACTTCTGAATATACAGTCAACTACATACAATAATTACTGTATCTCAAAACTTTACATAGAACACTAGCTAAGGTCCAGAGAATCTGTATCAAGTAGTTTCTGTGTCTGTATAAACTGTGTGCTCTGAATTCATTTTTTCTTTCCTTTTCATTGTTCTTACCTTAGTTTTGGATGGCAAGTGTGGCCCCCTATTGATCTGCCCTAAAATGTATTTTACCAAGAAAATCTACTTGCCACATTCCACTGACTCATCAGATCCATCCCCACAGTCGTCATCATGATCGCAGACGAATCGCTGGGGGATACACGCTTTGTTGCGGCAGCGAAATGAGCTGTCATCACATGTGTTGTTGGGTGCTAATGCATGAAAAGAAGCAGGTTTAAGTGATAATCAATGGATAAACATGATCTTTTTAAACATGGCAAATGGCATGTGTATAACATCAACATTCATAAGTGCTAATCGACTGGTCTCTGTGTGTTTTATTCAAAGTAGAAACACTGAAGGTTTGGATGAATGGTCCAGTGTACAAAAACGTCCTATTGTCAACTACTTCCCACTATGCACTGATTTTCTCCTTCTTGCTTGAAATAAACTTTGCACAAAGATTTACAGTAGGTGTTTAGTAGGCATCATGTTCTATGAGCTATTGTTTTATGCAATGTAATCTTAAATCACACAAGTTATATAAAACAACAGTAATGTGTAAACAAGCATTGATTTCTTAATTCTGGGATTACATTAAGTCTTACAATTGCAATGAGCTATTCAAAGTTTTGAACTAGAAGACACAGTTTACCACAGCCAGCTGCAGAGAGTTCATCGCTCCCATCAGGGCAGTCCCTTTCTCCATCACAGAGCCAGCGTTTTGGAACACAGGCATACGACCCAGGGCAGCTGAACAGCCCTGGGGCACATGTTACTGAGCCTATGAGGAAAACAGAACCACATGCTATGCTTTCAAAAGCCAAAGAGTACAATGGGTCATATGCACTACAGAGGAAAATCAGTACAAATAACATGAAGATGAAGCAGATGTATTTTGTTTCATTAAGACGGAAACTTCTTTTGTAACAACCTTCAATCAAATCTCTTGTTCTGAACAGAATCACACTATATTAGAACTCACAGAATAAAAACTTTGGGTACAGCTTTGAAGTAATGTCCTTTTATGACCCCAACAAACTCCTAGTGTAATGCAGCAGTTCCCATTGCACAGAGCTAACACATAATGTCTGTGCTATTGTGAGTAACAATTATTTAGTTGAATTCTGTAAGTCAGCAATACTCCCCTTTATCTTTGCCCTTTAAGGAAAAACAAAGTAGAGGAAAAAATGGCTGCACTAAGAAACAAAAGTAAATACAGTAGTTCAGTTGGCTAAAATGCATATCATTTTTGACTAGAATTGTGCCTCAGAAACCTTTGGGCCATTTCATTAATATTTCCTTGACACTCCATTACAATCCAATTACACAACCAATGTTCACAGCAATTCTTGTCTCTTTACTGTGGTTGGATTCTTTCTGTTTTATTGTAGTATTCATTACACACATCTCATTTGCCCATTGAAATAGCTATGCCACTTGGGTCTCAATCATGAAAAATCTATTTGCCTCAGTGCCCATCCAGTCATCAGAAATGCCTGCAGTCTCATTTGTTGTCTCATTAAGATTGTTTCATTTCTTTCCACTCATTCCCAGCTGCTGCTAAATGAACACATGGAGCTGTCCCACGTTATACAGTAGATGTGACCTTTTATACCAGCAGTAGATTCCTCGTGACATCTGAAAGGGCACATACCGCAGATCTGCACACTCTCGTCAAGGCCATCCTCACAATCGTTCTCCCCATCACACAGCCATTGTTTCGCAATGCACTTGTTTTTTGAGCAGGCAAACTGGTTCCACAAGCATGACGAGTCTACAGAGGGAAGCAAAATTTCAGTCCCATAAATCAAACAAAGTGAGGAGGAAACAACAACAATAGTGGCATACCCTATAGAAGGGGCAGAGTGTTTTAATCAAAACACAACAAGTGGCTCCTATTTGCCCCATGGCTTGCTTGTTTTTCTCTGTAGTTTTTCTGCTCAGTGGCACACATGAGTATAGCTGCCACACAAAGGACTGCATTCTGTTTTTTTTCTTTTTCTTATAAAAAAGACATTTTGATAAATACTTCCAGTTACTGTGCAGGAGAAGAAAAACATCAACTGAACACAAAACAAAAGTCTAAATTAAATATCTTATTGACATCAAAGCACTTGAGTATTGCTTATTAGGATTCTGCTTCTCCCATTTCATTTCCAAATTAACTAGGGGTGATATGAAACAGCTGGATGTCAACTAAGAGAGCACTCAGCTGATCACTGTGTAAAAGCTATTGTGTAAAATGTGGATATATTCATAATCTGTGCTGAGTTTGTGTCACTGAGCCACCCACTCCCCCTGGGGAGATGTTCTGTGGTCTCCTCCTCTCAGATGTCAGGCCTGGCAAAGTCTGCCAGAGCTTTGATGAGATGTTGAGAGAAGAAATAGGGGATGTGTGCTCCAGGTCAGACCACAGTACAAGGAATTATGGATCTTACTGAGAGTGGGGGGTAGGGATGTGGGATCTCTCACACTGTGTTGCTTTCCTTCCTGTCAGACTCTGTACATCACATCAGCTTCACGTGCACTGACAGAGTGATGTAAGATAAGGATGACATAAACATAAAGTGGCTAAATCTGGAAACCATGATTATCCAGACTTTCAGTATGTGATACCAAATTTGCACTTCAAATGCGAACAGCTGCTTCAAGTGTATAACAAAATAGCAGGTCTACAGCACATTAAAAGTATCAAAGAGAGCCTTTCATGTCTCATTTTCAATAGTGTTTCACACAGTAGAAAAGCTCAGTATGCACTGTGAAGTGACAAATGATTATTTCGTTTAATCAGATGTGGAATTTGAAATTTCTGAAATGTAATGACATTTTCCTCAAACCACTTTGCCTTTGCAGTCAGATTATCAGTGGCTAGGGCTTTTTATATGATAATTAACTCAGAGGAATGGGAATATTGTCTATTTGTCCTGAAAAACCTATTCAGAACACCTCAAAGAATTGAGGCATAATTCATATCAGTTCTGATATAAGCACATTTGAAGCATGGGATTTTATCACTTCACACAGGCACAAATGACAGTTTTAGATAGAAGAATGGAAATAGTGTTCATGTGTTATGCATCTCTCTAACAACATTCATGGACAATTTGTAAAATAAATCCAATAACTGTAGGAGATTTAAATATGAAAACTGGAATGATCCTCTTTCTGTTGCAGCTGCAATGTAACACTCTCCGATGAAGACATGGAAGTTATAGTCACATTTTGTGTTATTCTTCTTGAAATTAGTCCCTGATGTCATCAGTCCCAAACGTCTGGGGTCTGGGTGGTTTAAAGGTAAAAATGAATTGTACACAGTCTTCAGCCACATTCGTGTCTCTGTGAGGCTGTTTTTAAGCACAGCAGTACTTTGAGCTGACAGTGTTAACATGTTGATGTTACGAGGGTATAATGCGTATAACGTCAACCATCTTAGTTAAGCATGTAGGCATACTAACAAGTGCTAATGAGCATTTAACACTACACAAAGTACAAGTGAAGCTGCTGGGAATGTCTGTAGTCTTGCAGGAATTTGGTTAAAAACCAAAAGTCCCACATTCAAATTTAAACATTTCAGAGCCATAAATGCCATCCTAAATTTTGAGATATTTCACTGGATACAGTAAGTGAAAAGTGTGACCTGCTTGTGGGGCTGGATGAAAAGTCAGGGGATCACAATTCGTCCTCTGGGCATCACGAAAATCACTGTACATGGTCTACAGTAATGTTTAGGTGGGTGGTACGTGTCAGAGTAACATCCAGATGAATGTCAGGACCCAAGGTTTCCCAGGAGAACATTTCATTGTAACGAGATGATCAAAGTTATTCACCTCACCTGTCAGTGATTTTAATGTAGCAGCTGATCAGGGTATGTGTGTGTCTGCGATGTATTTGGTGTTGATAAGTGCAAACTGCAACAGTTACATCTCTTTTACCTCACAGAGAGTGCAATGCAATACCCATCCAGGTCTGCACACTGATGACATCACTAACTGCTTAATGACTTCTCGCACTTAAGTGGCTAGACCACACAGTCTGTGAGCAAGACAATGCAATAGGCTGACAACTTAAATACAGGCAGCAGGTGTTTTGACACTACGCGTGTGGATTGCTTCATCAGATCTAATTACCTTGTGCGTGTGTGCGACAGTGATGAAGCTTAACAGCTACTCTGACCACCTATATTAACGTATCCAATTTTGCTTTAATGCCAAAAGCAATGATACGCGAATGGGTATGTGTGTGGGCTGTTGGTTTTGAGGGCAAATTACATTAATCCATACCATGACTTAATTATGGTCCTCCTATTTAATTGGCGAGACCTTGACTTTGTCATGGTAGTTTCTGCATACATTAGCATGGATCAAAGCAAAAGTAAGAATGCTCTTGCTGCCTCTGGTGAGGGAAGCAGAGGAGGGGCATTGTAATGTGTAATCCTTTCATATGTCACCGCTTTTCATTGAATCCACATTTCCATCTTCAGTATAACAATTTCAGTGATGGTTCATTAATTAAATGTTACACTGGAAGTGCTGTACATTATAATTAAAAGAGAGAAGGGGAAAATGTTTGTGTCCTCAACAGCCTCACTCTGAATTCAGGGTTGGAATTAGACTTTCAAACAAGCACCCACTTGAGAAATTCCAAACACACAATAAGGAGGAGTAAAACAAATCGCCTTATGGCATTATAAACAATCATCTCTTTTTGTTTCTTCCTTATATACCATATGTAATATTTGTTGCAGGCCTGGATCTATTTAAATGACAAAAACATTACAATGAATCACTTCTTGTTAATGGAAAATAAATATCCTTACAACCGCCGACAGTGCTGTTTAGAGCAACCAAATGCCTCATCTATTTCCACCAGTTAGAAAACAAAACATCATTTCAGTTTATTGTGTAGAAGCGCTTCCATGAGAGGTAAGATTAGTTGGCTCACCACACTGGAATTCATCTGCTCCGTCTTCGCAGTCTTTTTGGCCGTCGCACAGCCACACACTGGAGATGCAGTTCCCACTTGGACAAGCAAAGTGGCCCTCCTCGCACTTCTGTCCATGGGAAACTGGGATGAACAACAAAGCCACATCAGTCCCCTGGGCATTAGCAATGATTGAGGTCATTATCTTATCCTAAGCTCATGAAATCTCTTATTTCACTGTCATAATCATCTCTGGAAATGAGATCTGTCTTAAGTCTTTTCTAATTGAAGCTGGTTTCCTTGATCTGCCTCTGAAAGCACAAGCAAAATGTATGGCCGTGTGTGTGTGCGTACTGGGTGCTCACCCTGGCAGTTAGTCTCGTCAGCGTAGTCTCCGCAGTCGTTGGCACCATCACAAATCCACGCGGGGTGGATGCACAGTGAGGTGGAGTTGCAGCTGATGAAATCTTTTTCTTTCACCCCCAGCTTGTAAAAGTGAGAGCAGTCGGTGTGGTCTGAATAAAAAACACAGCAGACAATGACTGTCTTGTCACAATGCCAGTGATGGTGGAGGTAACGGTGAGGGTGGCAGTACTCAATGTGATCTGATTGACAAGCACAGATCTAAGTCACTGGATCCAACTGATCTGGCAGAGGTACAGCTCTGTGCTTACATTTTCATTGTAACTACAATGCAAAGAAAAGGCAGAAAGGGCTTACTGCAGTTCTTTTCATCTGAGGCATCGGCACAGTCAATGACCTGGTTACACCAGGCTGAGCTGGGTACACAGCTCCCATCCTTGCATGATGATTCTGATGAGCCACACGTGACATCTGGGGGGAGAGAATTAGCATTTCAAAAAGATAATAGAACAGAAACAGCACTCAGAGACAGTTACAGGTACAGCTCACAACAATACTTAGAACCTCTTTCACGAGGTGGTGAAAATTTGCTCCAAGTTGCAAACTGCCAGACAGGAAATGGTTTGTGATGAGTTGCAGTATCTGTGCAGTTGGACTTGCTGTGCTATAAAAATTGCCTGACTGTCATGACCGTCTTGGTGCTGTGCAAGAGGAATTCACATTTAATATGCAAGAAGGGCTGCTTGGTTCTGTAGGTCATTTACCAACTACTGCACAATGGCTCTGGTCAATTCACCTCTCTGCATTTTATTATCAGTATAGAGCATAATACTATAATTAAATGTTCTAGTGGTAACAGAAAAAGTTATTGTTGATGTCCCATTAAAAAAAAAAAAAAAAAAATTGCAAGGCAGAAGATGACACATTATGGCCAGATAAACTCCTTCCTGAAATCCTAGAATGCTGAGTTGGAAGGTCCACATTAATTATGAGAATACCACCTCTCCTTGCAGGCTCATTCAGCTTGGTAAGTCTATATACCTTAGTATTTTCTTTTTACTACACTACGTCACCATTAAGGTCAAAACAAAATCACTCTGGCTACATTGAAAGGACACAAAGTATTCTGCAGGCTCTCAGATGCAGCTTTGTGGGGCGGAGGTTGGAGGCTTCTTTGAATCTGTGCACTCTTTATGATCTTGGGGCTCATTAGACAGTGAAGGCTTAGCACAGCATGTGGCCTAGCGTGCTGTATTAATATAAGCATTACTGTGGCTGGATCCTGCCCTCAGAGGCAGGACGGATTGAACAGGAGATCAAACGGCTGCGACTCACTGCTGCAAAAAGCTTCATCTGAGTTATCCCCACAGTCATCGATCCCGTTGCAGAAACGACTGTTGGCCACACACCGTTGGTTGTAGCAGGGCCTGAAACCCTTCCGACAGCTCCTGTTGTCTGAGCAGATTGAATCCCATAAATATGTTAGTAGAGATCAAATACTTGCCATTTTTTGGGCCAAAAATGTCAGTGTCAGACAACAATCAAAAGATGTATCATTTTTTAGTACACTACATTCTCATCTACTTGTACTTCAGAAAGAATTGTGAAGTGTCTCTTACCACAGTATTGCATCTTCTCATCTGATTTATCTTTGCAGTGGGCTATTCCGTCACAGGTTAGCTGGTAGTTTATGCACTCTCCATTCCCACACTCAAATTCAGTATGGATATTGCAGGAGGAATTTTCTGCTGCAGAAGAAGACAATGAAGGTGATGAACCATGACTGTCAAAATCTCAGAGCTCAGCTGTCTATACTGAACAACCTTCATACATACAGGAACTCTGAGGCCACATTTAAAAAACTTCACATTTACTCCAGCAGCCCAACATTTGTAAATGCCATAACTGCATCCAATAACCCCATTACCCTTATACTTCAATTTGATGGAAATCTAAAATCCTATACTCCAACTGAACAATAAATGTCATCACTGTACATTTAGTGATTTCCGTCTGCAACAAATTAAAATTCCAATAATAAATACCCTCACAGACTTTGACCACCCTCCCCTGCTCTGCATCTTGCAGCTTCGCAATTCAAAGTGGAATCGAGGTGCAGCTGAAAGCCTGCTGTCCTCTACCATGACATCCAGGCTACCGTCCAGCTCTTTCGAGTCACTCGCCATGTTTAGTCTGGCCAAACTTCCCTCGTTTGAACAGCTCCTCCCACCTTATGTTCTGTCCTCACACTGCATTTCAGATTCAACCAGCAATGTGTCAAATTAGGAGTGCTTTCTACTTGTGACTTCAGGCAAGTAATTGTGACAAACATCCTACTCCTTTCAACTATGTTTTCTGCTGCCTGCCTGAACTTAAAGTAGCACAACATTATAGCTTTATTTTCCCGAGCAGTATTGACTACGACTCATGGAATCATTACAAATTCACTGCTTAGTCAAAGAGGAAGAGACAGCAGCTGGTCATGGTTTCCTATTTGTGTGTGGTTATTTACAAAAGGATCAATTCAAAGATGTCAAACGTTCATGTAAACAGTATGAATAATATCTTATCCTGAGTGTGTGCATAAGCCGGGTTATACTATGCATATAAATGTAGAATTCTTTCAAAATAACAAATCTATAAAGAGTGTCATTAAAATCAATACCTGGTACCAGGAGTGTTCTATGGGTTAGAAGTTGTGACCTCCATATAATTAAATCTGAAGCTTCTCATGACTTACACACGCATCTGTTGTTGTCTAAGAGCACGCGCTCTCCACGGCAAGTGCAATTGACCCTCCCATATGGGGTGAGGAGACAAAGGTCACCACAGCCTCCGTTCATGTGTCGGCATGGAGACAGCTCACCTTTAATAACAATCAAAGATAATAGATTAAGTAGTCTTCCAGGACACACTTTCTCCTTTAAACATCATCAGTCTGAGATTTTAAGTAAATTCCTGGAGTTATCTTCTGAGGAAGCACTGTCACTTACCTTTCTGCTGGACTTTAGCTTCAGCCTTCCTTATCTTTTAGTAAGTGATAATTCAAATACAGATATTACAACTACATTTTATTGCCTTTATTATTAAATATAATAAGGCAAGGGATATTCCAAGGTGATATTCCAAATACATTTTTACTGGCAGAGAATTTGGTTCATATGCATATCACAGGAAGGAGTTTTCCATAAATGACTGGTACATCTAGACAGGAACTCTTTCTTTATTAATCTGGGGTTCTGACACCAAACCTGATCACTGCTGTTCAAGGGTGAGATAGCTGATATTGATTTTTCTCCTTTAAAATTTATTACAGCTGAGATGGAAATGTGTTGATATGATTTGCGCTGGCATGGCATTGGATCTCATTCCAGTTACTAACAAGGGTAAGAAAAACACTGCTAAACAACAAAAAATAAGAGAGGAATTCATCTTATCCAATAACTGATTTCAGGGATATAGGTTTTTAAATTTTTAGAATGAGACTGATTCATATGTAAAATACTTGCATGTACATTTGGTTTTAATTTAAAGGATTATTTGTGGTCAACATACAAATAAAAGGGCAGTTCTATTGTTAAAGGCCTGCACTAATACAGACTACAGGCAGGTATCCTCACTGACAGGTAGCAAATGTATTACAGTGCTGGATATTTTGTCTTTCTCTGCCTGGGGTGCTATGTGAAAAAGCTGTGTGTAGCTCTACGGGATTCATATATTGCTCTTAATCTCATGACCAAAGTTCAGACATAACCCATGAAAAAAATAATGCAAGTGCTGGTCCAGTCCTGAGAAAAAAAAATGTATAAAAGAACAGCAGAGGTAGTCTCAATTGCAGGTGTTCAGAGACATACATGTCCATTGGAGACCCTCTATTATTACCTGCCCCGCAGCCATGAGTGTTTTATTCATGAGAGAAGAAACCACTCCTGTTCTGCAGCTCAGGTAAAACGTTTGTTTGATTACTTATAGTCAGGATATCCATGACAATTAAAAAAAAAAATGCAATAAGACGTTCACAATGTAAAGATCAAAAATAATAAATTAGCGAATCCATCATTGCTGGTCATTGCACATTACACTGTATACTTGCAGCTCTGCCCATTCAGGTCATAGGACGCGATTATTCCCTATGACGAGATAAACGAGGAACAGTGTGGCTTTCGGCATCTGAATCCAGCCAGTGGGACCTGCTTAAGCCCATTTCCCTTTGCCCTACTTGGAAATGAAACTTTATACGCCACTTAAGAGACTCCCTCTACAACATAGGCTACTTTTTTATTAATTACCTCTGAAACTTTAGTTTCTAGCCATTCTAAATATGACCATGTTCATTTATCATCCCTGCTGTTTTTGTATATCAAAATGAGACCCCCTTTTACATCTTTTGCTTTTAGTTAGTAGAGCCAAAATGACATACCACATATTCACCAATGTTGGCTGATCATAGATTGTGTCAAATATTGTATGTGTAGAATATTTGATTTTTATTTTACACTAACTGTTCAAAATGATTCATCTTTAACATTTAGTGTTGATACTGCTACTGGCCTCAAATAGCCAGAATCGTTCTGATGTTATTACTTTCTCAAAAGTTGAAAATAACATCAAGCCAGTGGAGGATGCAAACTGTAGAAGTGACAAAGATAAGTGCAGTTTCCTTGAATATTCTCATTGGGCTACAGTAGAAAGTGCATGCAGCTACATATTTATTTTGGTCTGCTGTCCTAAACTACACTAATATAATAAATATGTACATATAAATTCCTGCCCAAATGCACACATGAACATTCAGGCATCTGCAACACATAATACACAAATATTTGCAGACACGTCACTGCATCCATTGGTCATTAAAGTAAGCCAATTTCCAGGTGTTTAAATACTCACAGTTGTTTGTGTCCCTGGCCACAGCTATAATCCCCATTGGCTGATGGGGTATATCTGCTCGAAGTACCTTGGTGTCACTGCCTGTGTATTTGTTTGATCGCAGCACAGACCTACGGGCCCAGTCTGACCAGTAGATGAAATCTGCATAAATAGCAAGCCCATAGAAGTTTCCAGGTCCTGACTTAACTATGACCTGAAATTGAAGAGCAGAGCACTGATGTTAGGACTGTTTTCCAATATGTGAATTATTATATTTGCTGGTATACATAATACCACTATAACACAAAGTGAATCCACATATTTCATTCTGTCAATATCTACGCCCCCCCCGAGTCAATCCAAAACATCTTTACAAGATCTGGCTGGAGAGAGCATCGACCGAATTTTGAGAGAAACCCTAGGAATTAATGTGAAGAATAATGTTTCGACTCATTAATCAACACATCACCCCCGCCACCCACATGACTGCTTAACCCAGATGTTGTGGGAGTAAATGACAGTGTCACTGGCAGGGAGGCAGGAATCCATCAGATGCCTCCTTGTGTGACTCTCTAGGCTTGTGAGGGGGGATCAGGGCCTCCAGCAGTTCTGTAGTCTCAGCCATTAGTGGGGCAGGCTTGTAACCAGCATCACATTAGCCCTGTGCCATACTGGGATTAATAGGACAGGTGTTGATTAAAGGAGCCCAGCGTGTGGAAGCAACAACTGGCCATCAGTCGAGAGAGAGAGAGACAGAGAGAGACAGAGAGGGAAACGCCAGATGGGGTAGAATGGAACATATTGATAGGAAATTAGATTTGGGACACATTAGGTTTACAGCCAGGGACACATTACATTTGCGCCGAACTCATGTTTCGGGTAAATGTGAACATATTTCATACATTCTTATCACTCTTTCACTACTCAACAATATTCAAATACGGTACTCCAGCTGCTGACAGCTCTCAATTTATATTTCCTCTGTTCATAGTAAAAAGGCCATCTATTTCTGGCTAAACATTGCTGACATCTTCCCTTATCATGCACTCTGCTGCCCTTTGTGAAGCACTGCCTTCATTAATGACATGGGTCTCCACTCGCAGAGTGGCACGAGGGGGAGAGTCAAGCCATAGCTCTTATTCATCTCTGTCGCCAACCACACTGGCAGCATGTAATGGCACTGCTGCAGTGAAGAGTAGCCGGGCCCTCAAGGACACTCTGCTGCCATCCACGTTTACATTTATATAACTCAATACAAACATAAAACAATCGGAGTGCTATGAAATGACATGGAGCCTTACACTGAAATCTCCACAGTAAATGCTCTGTATACAGTGGGTGGGATTTCTGAAGAGTTCCACAAGTACTGTTTGGGAAAGTGCTGAAGTTGACAATCAGCTAGCTCTGTTTAATTTACACATTTTAATTGGAAAGGAGAATCTGCACCCAGAGCGGTCTCACCGCAAAGCCTTCATTAGCAGGACTTGACTGCAGCAGGGGATAGTGGGGACTCAAAGGTGAAGACTTTTGGAGCCCTGTGACTTGGCTCAGCAAACATATGGGTAACTAATTGAAATGGGCCAAGGTGCTGAGCTGCAGAGGTCATGTCAAACAAAAACTGAAATCCATAGCAAAAAAGGCAATCTTGTACTGTAATCCTTTGCACACATGGGGCACATGGGATGTATATCCAGTTGGGATGTTATACTATGCATGAAACTTTTCATGGACAAAATAAGAACTTCCCTCACTGAGCCTCTTCATTATACCACAGAATGACTTCTGTGATTACAGAAACCGTCTGTACCCTTGGAGATGACATATCAGAAAGAACATCAAGAGGTGTTTCAGATCCTATTTGCCGTATGAAGGATCATGTTCCAGGAGCTCAATAGGGATGGGAAATTAAAAGGGAGACAGAAAAACAGTTTCATTTCAGGAGAAAAGGGTGGATCAATTTGACTTTCCATCCTTGATTCTCAAATGTTTTGTAATGAAACATCTCCATCACTCAAAGACAAAAATGAAAAATAAATTCTATCTGGTGAGTCACTGCGTCTCTTTCATAAGAACATTCCTCTATTCATGGGAATTTTAACAAAACTGTGCAATTTCGTCCATACCTTGTATAATGCTTCTAAAAAATAATAAAAGAAATCCACTGTGTAATATTGGGCAACCAAAATTAATATCTTTTACTCGTGGGCTATTATTTTCATACTCACATATCTGCTGGAACCATCGTAGTCACATCTCTCAATCTTGCCAAGGCTTCCATCTGAAAAGTAGAGCTTCTCTGCTTTGTGGTCAATAGTCAGTCCATTGGGTGTCAGAATGTCCAGACTGATGATAATCCTCATGCTTTTGCCTGCTAAAGTAGATCTCATGATGCTGGGCCTCTGCTCATTCCAGTTGGTCCAAAACATCAGGCTACAATGTGTAATGGACAAAAGAAACCAAACATTTAATAATTACTAGGGAGCGGAGTGTTATTACAAAATATGCAAAATATGTGGAGTATTTTATAAGAGCCTTTATAATATTATGTCAGCCAGAAAACTGTCGACCATGCAGGGAAAACAAACTGAACAGAATTACATTGTTGGAAGTTTATACATGGCTTCCCCATATATGCCCTGAAGGAACTAATCAGTGATAAAGTGTAGCTCAGTTTCAGATTAACATCACAGGTTGTGAGACAGAGGTAATCCATTCATATTCTTCTCTGTGAGGAGGGTATGAAAAAAACATAATAGCGGCAGAGGAAATAAACAAAAAAAATCTGTCTTGGTTTATGGGTTTTGTAAGATGGATGGTGCACGTTTTAAATCTACAACTATGCAGACAAATCACAGAGAAAAGAGCTGGAAATTGTTTACATTTTATTAAGCTCCTGGATTCCCACTTCATACTGTAATGAAGTCATGGAAGTCCACTCTAGTGCGATAATAAGGATTCCGGTCAGAAGTCACAACCAGGGACTGCTAATTAATCACTTGAGTCTGAATTCTAATTATCAGACAGTGTTTCTGGAGTGGGATGGATATGGTGCCAAATTGCCAACCAAGGATATAGTCTGAGGTCAAGAAATTAATTTAGTTAGTACAACAGCAGGAGCAAGACACTCACTCTTTTCTTAATGTTCAGTGACATAATCTGTGCCAGATATAACAGGAACACTGATGTGCTATTTCAAACAACAAAAACACATTTTACTGTCAGTGCAGCTTATGACAGATGACATCTTGAACCTATAGTGTAAAAATGCTAACTAAAACATTCTACTTCAAGATACCTCAGGATTTTGCACCAGATAACATAAGGCAACAAAACCTTAGTACTGAAAGGATAAGCTAAAGATGTATCAAAATGCACTAAATTACTCAGTAATGTTTGATACAGTAGTCCAAAAATTACCAAAATCAGTAAATCAATCCAAATCCAAGTTTTTCCTCTTATTTCTACAAGCACAAACATAGACCTATGCCATTAGACTAATAACATATACAGTAAGTAAGCAAAAAGCCTCAATGTGGGTTTCTGTCCTCAGATCCAGAGGGAGACCATTCCATTTGTCTGCATTTTTGTTACAGTAAGCAGTAGACTGCATATGGATTTGAGAGCTCTAGCTGGGACATACCTTGGCACCATATCAACAATACAGTCAACAAAAAAGATTTATAGACAGGGACAAAGATCTTAAAACTAATAGGAGGCCAGTGCACTGATCTAGAGCAGTAATCTGAGTTTTTTTTTTTTTTTTTTTGAAACTCTGGCAGTGACCTTCGGTATTGAGTGCAATTTATTTAAGGACTGAGAGCAGTGTGTTGTAATAGTCAAGCCTCCTTGTAAGAAAGGTATGCACAAGCTTCTCTTAGGGAGAGAGAGGAAAGGCCTGACTTTTGCAATGTCCTTTAAATACATAATGCTGTAATGTTATGTTATTACACATTTTCCCAAATCATTAAATAAAATTTCAGCATTTTGCTGGTTCAAATTGACACTAAAGAAGATAATGAGGATTAAACGTTATATACGGTGTCATCAGCACAGCAAATAAAAACAATACTCTGCTGAGCATATATCAACCCATAAATAAAAATGTTGTGCAACTGAGATCCACACATTTTTGGATTGACTGACTGACACAGTAATGTGGAGTGAGTGAGACAGAGAGCATGTACAGACTTAGAAGAGCTACTGACTTTTGACACTCATCCAGGGCCAGGACATGTGGATGGTCTTCCTCTGAAAGTGTGACCACAGCCTGCCTGCTAAAGGCACCAACTCGTTTCTGGTCCACAGTTTGCCTGGTGATGGTGGAGGTAGTGGAGCTGGTCCAGTACAACGTGTCCCAGGCCCGGTGGTAGGCCAGGCCCTCCACTGAACCCACATCTAAAAGAAAAGACACATAAGACCACTGCTCAAGTTGAATGTAATCTAATTAAGACAGTGGCAAGAAGTGTGGTTGAATGAAAAAACACAGGCCAGCCTGATGGATGCTGGAAGTTCACAAGTTGTGAACACATGAAGAATAATCTCATTGCAGAGTAAGGGACCAACTCAAAGTTGAGAATAATATACTGTACGTAAGTATCCATGTATTATATTGATTTCCTGTTGTGTGTCCCAAATGTAAAGTTTTCATTAATCTGTGACTGACATCTGGGGCCACTAAACTGCGAAGTTGTCTGTAGTGCAGATTTAGGTAAAAATACTGACTTTGCTTGTAACAGATGGCAGGCTCCAATTGTGTTAGAATTGGGATTATGTTTCCTTGGTGACTGACAGGGAAATAACTTCATGCCTCACTACACTGGACGGAAAGGTATTTGTTGATGCAACAGACAGTCAGTGAACTGAACGTTTTCACTGCAAACCAATTTCCTAAACATAGGATATGAAAAAACCTCTGCAGCCTCCCGGGTTGATGCAAGAATGTGACTGACAGAGAGGGAACCTCCAGAGAGAGAGAGATCACAGACACAAAGGCTGGCTATATTCATGTTTTCATTCACTGTAGATTTGTTTTGCAGGGGTTTCATAAATGACCTACTGAATATGACCTCCACTGTTTCAATATTACACAAGTATCAATATGAAGAAGCAATATCAGAATAATATATTCAATATGCAGTAATACAGCGCTGTCATGTACTCATACATGAATATGACTACTGTTCCCCATGGACCACTGTAGCGTATTTGTGGAAGCTTATGACTGGGGGATTGTTTCCGTTATGCTCTGGGAGAATAAATGAAAACATTTTTTGGACAGAAAAGCACATCGCCATAAGCAGAGGAAATGTTGACACCATGCAAAAAGCAGTAGAAAATACCAAACCAGTACAAACAACAAAACAATTAAACTACTCCCTCTGAGTCCAGTAGAAACCACAAAAAGTCAAAAGTTTATTTCTTACCCTGAGAGCCCATTCATGAAACCAGATAGGAAACTGGCTTTGTTAGGGCTTTGGAAAGATTACCTGCAGGAACCTGGTTCTGTGTGTGTTTATTCATGTGTAACTTTTCCACCTGTGAGTACGTCTGATTATTGCTTGACAAAACAAGAGATTATCTTTCATAAGATGTACACACTTAGAAAGGCCAGATAATTGCCTTCTCCTATTCTCAGTTCAATAAGACCAGCCACATTGATTACAAGACATAAAAAAAATGTAAATAAATCTGACAATACCTAACATCTGTGTACATGAAATATTATAATACTGGCAATTATTGCAAGCCTGATCTCTTTTTCTGTAACACTTAAATTTTCACACACACTTTCATCTGTCAGTGCAGCCCATATTTTGTCTTAATGCTGAACATGTGGCCAATGCAACAGAATTTGGCTGTATCCCCTCATCTAAAAACCCATAAACCATACTCTAGAATACTTAATACACTACCTGAGTCAGCCGATCACTAATTAATAGTTTGCAATAAAAGCTGTCTGGCAGCTTGGAGTTTCTCACAAATTGTTGGCGGGGCGAGGGAGTAATTAATGGGGGACATGGAGTTTAATTAGGGAAATATGGATGATTAACATCTTCACCTTTCCTCAAAGACGAGGCAGGCAGGAACTTTTTCAGGAAAAGAGAAGAGAGTCTTGCTTTTATATACTGTACAAGGTTAGATGCTGCATAACGTGTTGATTCAATCAAAAATAGTATGGACCAGAAGGACATGCTGCTTTCACTCAACACTAGATGAGTTAATTGGACAAGGATGGCCATCCTACCACAACTATATGCAATGTAGCTGCAAACAAACAATTCCTTGTTACATCCCTTGAATTGTAATTGTTTACATCACTTTGATTTTACATTTCACAAGTGCTAGGGTGTGAAAGACGCTTACAAATCCTAACAGATGGTTCTGAATAACACTTGTTCATTTCTAGAAGATAAATAAATAAGAAGAAAGCTCCCTCAGCAGGGGTGTGGGAGATCGGTCAGGGGTCTGGGGGGGTGTGTGGGTGGTAGTGGATCAGTAACACTCCAGTGTGAGAAGGGGGTTGGGAAGGTGCTGAGCTCTGCTCCCAGTGGAAACTTCACAGAATGGCAGAGGGTGCTGGTTGAGCAGAACAGAGGCTTTTTCTGTTCATCTGAATCCAGTCATGCTTATCAAGACAGGACTGACTGAGCTTTAGAGAAGAAATTGAGAGGGAGTGGACCCATCATTCAGTCTGTGACAGTAAGTAACGCTTTCAAACACAGGTATTATACTACACTGATTTAATAATAAATGGTCTTTTAGAAGGATTAATGGCAGGAAAAATTAAGGAGTGGAAAAATTAAATGCTATTAAAGCTATGTGAATATTATATTCTAAAACGGGCTGTTCTGTAATTAAAGCTGCAGTGAAATACACCATTTGTATAGCAGAAGCAACATATCAGCATCAAAATAACAACAGTTGCATTCTTGGGTCAGTGTCCTCAGTGCCACTATGCACTAGTTACAGTTACACATACGAGGAATCAGGCGTAGAGTACACATCTTTTCCCTGAAATGCACATCAGACACATGACTGAAAACACCCCTGAAACAAGCCCAGTGTAGATAAGGCGTAACAAATGTTAGTATGCCTGTACTACCTTATGCCAAACCATACTCAGGTCCAACAGGGGGCACAATACTCGCCACAATATCACCATCAATACTGTAGCAAATGGGAAGCTCTTGAAATTGGCTATAGGAGTGTATATGATTGTGTGAGTGCAAGTTTATTTTTGTGTTGAAATTGGCAGGCTTTTTAAATTACATAACAACATTCAAATAAGTATATAGCATACATAGCATTCAGTATAGCGTATAGTATAGCATTCACTTACTTTCTGCAATAACAGCTCTTCCTGTCCAGTCATCATTAATCATCTGGATATTTCCAAAATGGACGTCACTGAAAAAGATGCGGTTGGTCCCAGCTGTCTTCTGACTGTAGTCAAAGGCCAGCGCTATGACATTCTTGAAAAATGCAGGATTTTCAAAAGGCTGGACAGGTGAGTTGAGGTCGTTCTCATCTGAAAGATGGATGCTTTTCAGTATAGTCCTTTCAGAGTAGAGTAGATAACCTTCATAGCGCTCACAAGCAAAGCCATCCTCTGCCAAGCGGCCATGGGCACAGGAGCAGGTCCGGCGACCACTTCCCAAGTGAAAACACAGCTGCTGGCAGCCTCCATTACTCCTGGCACAGGGGTTGGTGCCTTCAAAACCCAAAACATGTTCAGTTACTGGTTTGTCTCAGTTTCTGCCTCTGTGCAATCATATCTAAAATGTTTGTGACTATACATAACAGATGAAAATCACAGGTGCTGTGTAGCAGCCACGTAATCGCAAACTGCATTTTATAAAGGCTATCATAAACTAAGAACAGACATGACTGCAGGAGTAAAAACAGGAGTGCAGAAGTAAAAGCAGTCATAAAAAGTGGTAAGACGACTCCTTTCTCTCTGCCTACCTTTTTCTCTGCCTCTATTGAAAACTGTCACATCCTTCAAATTAACCCCTAGACCACTCCTCATGGTCACAGCCTCACTGGTATCAGTCTTGAAGCCACGTCGGATTGAACCGTTGGAGTGGGCCCTGAACAACACCAGAGGAAGTGGTTGTTTCAGAGAGGAAAGCATACTGTAGTTGGACTTTTCACTGAGGCGGGGTGATGACAAAGTTAGATAGACATATAGACAGATAATTCCATTTAGCAAAAGTTGAGTTAAATCCAAGACTGCAATCAACCATGACACACAATCCTGCTGAGGATAAAAGTGCAATAAAGCTAACAGCTTCTTCCTATTTTTGTCATTTGTCATCATTGTAAAGGGGAGAGAATAAGATTATTGATCATCAAGTCATGCAAGAAGGGTTAAAAACAAGCAAAACAAACAAAAGACATGTGTGATCAACTATTCAACATTATCCTTACTGATATTTTAAAACCAGTCTCAGTCTCTTATTGCTTCAGAGAACCTACAGACCTGTTCTAAAGCACTACAGGAGTGTACAAATATGCATAAAACAACTTACGTCTTGGAAGGAAATAAGGTGTCATTAAATGTAACCATGTGCCTAATTTTACAGATGGTTAAGGAAGGCTCTGCCCTTGCTCATACCACTGAACGGTGTCTAGAGTATTTACAAAAATACAAAAACTGCTGCTCTTAATGTTTTCACATGAGACCTATAAAGGGAAGGGTTAATGTCAGGTTAGTATTGCAGGCTTTGCAGGCCAATGCATGTGTGTGCATTTAAGAAAATAATAAATTACCTGTCAGACCAGTAGATGTAAGGCCCAAACACAGCCACTGAGAACAGGTCTACGTTGGCCACCGACAGTACAATCTCCCGGCCCTCACCTGTCTCAAGGTTGATCCTCTCGATCTTATCTGTGCGGGCGTCACACCAGTATAATGTATTTTCCTGGAGGGTAATTTTAAAATGCATATCACACACTGAACCACATATTTCAGCCACAAAAGAGCAAGATGAAATAAGAGGCATGGTATGGAAGAATAGAGTGGAGGTGGATGAGGTCAATGACAGCGTTTGTGCATCTGTGTGCGACTGCACCTCGTAGTCTATGGAAATTCCATTGGGCCACATGATGCCTGAGTTGACCAAGGTAACCTGGTCTGAACCATCTAGGCGGGAACGGCCAATGCAGGGGTTCTGGCCCCACTCAGTCCAGAAGAGATACCTAGCCAACACAGCAACACACAAATACAGCGTGTACATGAAAAAAACAGAAGTAGTATAACATTGACAAAATGATTTTAAAATGAGTTAAAATCATATACATTTCCTACCCCTTCTGTGGATGCACCGCAATGGCCCTGGGCTGATCAAGTCCTTCAGATATGACCACTGAGCGGAATGCACCATTCAGACGGGAGATTTCTATTAGGTTAAAACCATGGTCTGTCCAATACAGGTTTCCTGTGTAGAAAGGAGGAATAGTAAGGTATGTCAATATAGCAGCGGTTTATTGATGAAGGCATGAGATACACAAAAAGATCCCACCATGAACTAGTATATATACGAAAACTAATTTTGCACACACACTTGTGGTACCCACCCTTGTCCCTAAGACTTGATGTTTTTTTTACCAATCCAAATAAAAGGAAATTTAACACATCTACTCAATTCTGTAACGGGAAGCTGTGCACATAAAGATAATTTTCAACAGTCAATACCAACTTGATAGCCTGCAGTAATAAATTCCAGGGTCTGAGGAGTCACAATACTAACCAGCAACCCAGTCAACAGCAATGCCTTCCACCCGGCTGATGCCGGTAGTAATGATGTCCTCCCTCCAGGTCTGATCACGTTTGGCACGGGATATTCTGTTCAGGCCCATGTCTGTCCAGTACACCGTGTCATTCCCTGCAAAATACACAATACAGTTAACGATGAGAGAAAATGGGATGACGAATGCAGCTGCCACAAAAGTATTTATTACCTTCAAACAAAGCAGCTCATGAAACCATATTTTACTGCAGCTCGGCCCATTTCACCAAATGTTGTGTGGGACTATAAAGTATGATAGTGAAAATCCACACACTTCAGCTACCGCTCTTTGTTGACATACAGTATTTGAACAAGAAAGGCTACTGTTGGCCAAATTTTGCAGGGCAGTATATTACTTCAGGAAAAACATGGCATTGGTAAAACTGTTATGAATATTCTGTGATTTTTCAGCCCTATTACATAAGGATATAAAATTGCACATGATTTATTTATGATGCAGTCTCTGTGCACGCTTGTCAGTTTGGGTAACAGGTTGTTAGGAGTTTACGGGGCGTTATATGTTTATTTGTACTTTTTTGTTCCTGCTGCCTTCACACAGTTTTAACACATAGCTCACATATGACAGAATACAGCTGCAGGGCTGTCATTTGTTCTGCTCTGCCAGCCTGGCTTCTGTAATGACATGTAAATGCTATGCGTGTGCTATCCGCAGCCTCCTGTGGATGGACTTAGTAAGGAATTTGCACGTTCACCTGCACAAAATAACAAAGGGGAAAATGATCGGCAATCTTCTTCTGTACTTCGGCAATATCTAATTTGACTTGGATTTGGCTTATTTCTTCTTTCCAAAAGCTGTGGTTACACATAGAAATTGCCATCAACCTTTGAGGTTACTAATTCAGAATATTCAGAACCTCTAATATCAGAATATTTCAGGTTCTCACCAAATAACAAACTGACTCATGGCTCTTGTGTAGAGCAACCCAACCTGCTCTTGTTCTCCTGAACCCTCACTTAAAGTCTTAGTCCAGTAACGTACACAACTTATAAGTGATTATATATCTATTTACAGGGCACAGCAGCACTTTGTGCTTATAGTGTGAGCGTACTAGCATGACATATATAGTATGTATGAATAGTATAGTATAGTATAGTATAATGTAGTATAATGTTCACCAACTTAGTTTAACATGTTAGCATGCTAACATTTGCTAATGCAATATAAACAAAAAGTACAGGTTTAGCAGGCAGCTCTTTACAGTGAATAAAAGTGAATAAGATTTACAAATTCTGACTTGATGGCAATCCTGCTGGTATTGTAGTACAACCACTTCTTCTGGTGTTGTACTTGTTGAGACACTCAAAACAACAACATTCATGGTGGCATCACAGGAAAAGTCAGGGGATCATCATAGCCATAAGTACTTATGCTCTGCGTACCATAAATATCTGTGCAAAGGTTGTGCCCTCATCCATGCTGAATGAGATATTTCCAGGATAAGCAAAAACTATGACCTACACTGGTGGCGTATGAGTCACTGGATCACCGAAGCCATTATGATTTATTGTCTGGGCACCATTGATTACCACAGTTACCAAATTTAAAGATAAAATGGTAACAGTTGTTGAGATATTTCAGTCTGGACCAAAGTGGTGGAATGACCAACACAAAATGACCAAAAACTGTCAATATTATCCCCAGACTTTGTTGTGGATAGTGTTCCGGTATTGTTCTCTCCCTTCATTAGAAAACAAATAGTAAAACAGTAGATCTTAGTCCAAGTGACAGGAAGTCTGATGATCTCTGCCTCTGGCACAGTCAGGTAGTTAGGAATATTAAATCAGTTTCAGTGACCTTTGTATTAATTTACATTTCCTACCTTCAGTTTTTGTGAACCTACATTGGAAACATCAGAAGCAGACATGTGGAATTACCCAAACATGGTGTTGTTTTTCTGTTTTTCTAAAAGAAATTGCTGCAGATCCTAGGTATATAAACCTTTGTGTGTGTATAGCTTGTTTCAGTTGTGCATGTGCAATTTCCTTCACACAGCGTTCCTAACCGTGTATCAGTGGCAACCTATTACATATATGGAATGATACCAGCCTATAGTATATGCATAGCATTTGTCTGTGTATGAAATCTATCATTTTTATCATATATATTATACAGAAGGAAGCAGGGATGTAACAAATGACAGCACAAGCTATTGGGTTCATGCTTTGCAATGCATGTTACTGCATGTTCATTTGATACAATATCTTGGGAATTGCTTTGTATTAACATTGTTTTGGGGACTTGAGAGGAAATGGTTTGCTCTTATTCATTCTGAGGGTCGCCCTATAATGTGAACATATTGCTCTTCAACTCTGCAGTCCACAAGCCCACAGACCATTATTCAAAAGGTTAGATCCCAGTATAACAAAGACCATTCCATCCCCCATGTTGTTTTCAGACTGAAAATTAACAAACAAAAAAGGTTTGTATTGTATCAAGGATTTCACACCCAAAACAATATACATTATTTGCTTTATAAAAATCTGCAATTTAAAATGAATTGATTTCTGACTGTTAGGTTCTACTCTATATTACAGAATTTCTGGCTTTATTGTGTTTAGAAAAGTATGACTAAAAAATAAAATAAACACACAGTAGCAACTGTGTCATCAATTTTCTGTCCACTTGACATTATAAAGCCCACTACAAAGCAGCTTGTCTTGAGGGGTTTTCAATGTCCCAGACACTTAAGAGGTGCATGTGTCTGCCAACATGAGTCTTGAGCCTCACCATCTTTTTGAGGGATGGTGTTTATAATCACTGCAAAATGTTCCTATCACTGGTGTTGCATAAAAGATTTCTACAGTCATTCAAATTAATCATAGTTTAAAAATACAAAGCTGCAATCTGATATATACATTTTCTTTCCATTACCACTGCTGAGCGGCAAGTTGGAAGTCGGTGCCTTTCTAGTTTTGCATGAGCAGTTTAAGTCCACACAGTGATGTGCAGTTAGAGGTCACGATAGGCACATAGCCTTAAACAAAATGTCTAGTGAAAGTGTGTGACATTAAAGTAGATATTTGAGACACTGCTGGATTAGAAAGGCCACATTAAAAACTACATTCAACTGGTCAGCTTGACATTTCAAAGTCAAGTTGATCAGCCTGCTTTGTTAAACCACACATCAAGACAGTGACTCAATCTTCAGTTGGTCTCAGGCATATGTATCTAAAGTCTTAAATCCAATATCAAACACTGACATCATACCAGCATGAAAGTCAACTCCCACAGCAAACAGAGTTCCTGTGATGGGCATGAGGGCTTCGCTGTTGTCATTTGGGTCAAGAGCGATTCCCCGGATTCCCTCATGGATGGAATACATCAGAAATGAGTCAACACCTAAAGAATGGCAAAAGACCCATTACTCCTTAAACAAAGGTACTGAAGCATGATAAATTATGAATCCCCTTTAACCCCTGCATAGATGACTCACACACTGTACAATAAATAATGAATGCAGAAAGATTTCAAAGATATATATTTTAGTAAGAGTCACAGAAAATCAAATGTTGACAGAAACACATTGGCAGCTATAGATTAAGTCTGTGGGAAACTGACCTTCGCAAGACATGCGGTCGCTACGTAAGTTGTAGCCAACAGTGCAGGAACAGCTCCGGGTGTTCTCAGAAGTGGGGAAACAGAGCTGAGAGCATCCTCCATTGTTTATCTGGCACGGGTTTCTTCCTGAGTGTTACACACAACCAGCAAAACATAAACAGTAGGGTGCCAAATGTGTGAGTGGGTAGTGTGTGTCTGCCTTTATCTGTGTTTTTGTGTGTTATGTGAGCTTGCTTACCCTTCTGACCCTCTCTGTCGTACACCTTCATATGAACCACCCCGCTCGTCTTGTTTCTCAAAATCACAAGGTTCCGTCCGTCTCTCTTGGTAACTGTTCCCAGCTGTGCCGATTCCTCATCTGCCCACCAGAGTTTGCCCCCTGTACCAATCAATGACATTTTCTTACAAAATCAGCCACACAAGCAGATTTAGTAAAAGTGCTACGCAAGAGAGAATTCCACCTTTTGCTTCAGGTAATACTACAGCATTTTGCCTTCTTCACTGAGAAATGTTATGCAAATCACGTTGTGATGCAAACAAGCCCTCAAAAACACTACAGCACAATCAAATACCGCCCTTCATCACCAATTCCAAGTACAAACGGTGTGCTTCAGCTTGCACTCTAATCCACCAAGGATGGCACTCTTATACCATAAAGCCCCTAAATAATTGAAGCATTCTCTGAGCTGATTTGAGATTAAAGAGTGGTATACAATGCTCTGCCCACTTGCTGCTGATAATGTGTAAATCTTTCAGCCATGAAACATAGTTACTTTGTTTACATAAACAAAGGTTTGAGGGAGTTGCCATAATTAAGTGAAGAGGGCACAACTGTTTAAATGCTATCTACAAATACCTTAGATAAGGAAAGATTTACACATGCATACATTTAGATTTATACTGTATATTTATGGCTATGGCATGAACAAATATATAATTTTTCATTATGGATATTCAGCAGTATAATAAATGTTAGTCTAATTAGATCATTTTGGTTGGGTAATTTGCAATTTGATACTGAAGCAACATCTCCACATGTTTACTTCTTTTTCTTTATAGCAACCACTTGTTACCCACTTCAATTATGTCTGTTACCTCAGATAATTTAGCAGAATATTTTTATTTACAAATACAACCACAACATGTGCACTTTAGGTTTCACACCATCAATCCCTAGAAGGTGAGAGACCCTTTATGGTTAATCTTTTTTTTTAAAAAAAAAAAAAAAAAGAAAAAAAGAAATGCACACACAGAAACAATTCCCACTTGTATTAATAGCCTCAGGCTCAATGTCATCCTTAAAGAGAACGTAAAACTCGTTTTCCACAAATCAGACAAATTCCCATGAGTGAGGATGACAGTCTACATGCAGTTTACAAAACATTTGACCCTGGAGGGCATGCTAGCTTAGATTAGCTTTGAACCCTGTGTTAATTTGATGCCGTAGGGACCGCTGGCTACCTGTGATTGCTTGGTTGTGGCACATCATATTCAATTTCCATCTCAACTGCTAGTTTGATTCTAGGCAAGTCGAGGCTGATGGATAACTCACATCGTCTAAATAGAAGCCCTCACCTTTCCCTCAAGCCAATCCAATTATTACAGAGCCCTAGGTGCTGAGTGGATCGACCTTGTGTCAGTAACAGTGCCTTCATTATACCTTTTTACAACCAGAATGAGCAGTCATTATGACATGCATGCAAAATGAAAAAAACAAAATGAAACACAAGAACAAAACACAAATGCCTGCCAAAATGTTGGAGAACTCCACTGATTATCGCTGCAGTAGAATAACCTTTGATAACCCTTTTTCATGATTGTTTGTCTGCCTTCATCTCCTGCTATAAGGGAGCTACAAATCCTGATAGAACTCAAGCTTACCCTCTTTATATATGATGCTTCTTTGGAGTAAATGTAACCACTTCAAACATGACCAACCGATCAATTAAGCTATCACACACCAGAAGAAAGACAAGAACCTTTGCTAGATTAATGCTTCTTAATAATTACTGGTTAAATCACCACAGAAGGCAAAAAATAGCTCTTAATACCCCTAACTACAAGTTATTTCCCTGCCAAAGCAGATTGCATGTGTATTTACTGTATCTGCAAATTCCTATTTCAATTCTTATATTAGTTATAATGCACATTTGTTTATATTCCATAAGGTGCACAGTTTGCTGAGCAAGTAAGGCAAAGAAGAAACAGAGAGGAAATACTGAAAACTTTGTGTCAAACAGAGTGAGTGGTCAGCAAATGCACCTCACCACATCTTTCACCATGGAGACAAAACAAACATCTGCAGAAGGGACATTACTCTGTAATGGGCATCACCAATAGTCGATTTACTTGCCAACAGCAAAATAAGCTCAGGAGTGGAGAATGACCTGTCTTGCTGCTGTCCTGCTGTCTTCCCCCAGCCTCATTTTCAGCTGATCCTACAAGTTTTACAGGTGTATGCTCAATGGTTTATGGTAAAGGAGGAAGGCATCTTGGTGTGAGAAACTGAATGTCTGACAGACAAGAAACAGCAAGTGAGCACTGCACCAAATGCTAAATGTTGATCTCAAGCTAACATAGTATTTAGCTGTGCTCTTTGCTCAACAACAGTATTTATAGTAAACATTAATGCTGTAGTGTTAAATTAGTATGAATTTAGCACATACGTAAAGTAAATTGGGTAGTTATAACACTCAATGAGGCATTTTAAGTCTTATCACATTCTTTACCAAAACTGTTACATCGTTGTAGACATGTAATCTAGTCTAATCTTCAAGAGTGGAAAGGGGATATGAGTTGTTTCATGTCTTATTTAACACTAAGCTCAACATTAGTAACTTAATATATTTACAATATCTGATAGATCAATATCTATAGTAACAGTGTGCGAAGGCAAACAGTTCATACAAAGATGTTTTGAAAAGCTGTGATATTTCATTAAAATATGTCTGAATATTAAACACACTTTCATGGTTGCATGGTTCAAGTTTAAATGTACAAATCCACTAGATTGTTATCTCCTATATGTAGTAAATCATTACCACGCTATGAATGCAATGTTGAACCACTGTGAAATTTCTCTATTTAACAAAGTGCAAAAAATAGCACTGTTCAATCTACCATTCAAAATCATTTCCTCAACATAACAAAATGTCATTAAATGTGATTGATGGAGACTTGCATTTCACTGCTTTGCTGTATGTGCTGCTGTGCAGGAACCAAACCATTAGTCTATGCCACCTCATGGTCTATCTTCCATTTGTGAAATGCAATAATGAAGCCTGTAATGCCTATAAAAGAAACAGTTCTCCATATAGTCTACACTGGAAGAAAAGCCTAAATGAACCAAAATGATGTTAAGATGTGGCTCATAGGATGCTTACAGCTAACAAAACTGTGGGATTTCATTCTGTTACTGCTGTGTTATTCTATAACATTGTAATTAATGCTCTCTGCACATGCTGACAGAAACTCACCACACAGGAAACGAAGGCCTGCCATGATTAATAACATGCTTCAAGAACACAGAGTACCAGCCTGGCATTGTATTTTTTCTTTTAAAAATTACACTGGTCCAGACACACACACGTACACACACACGCACATACATGCACACACGCGCGCGCACACACACACACACACACACACACACACACACACACACACACACAACCAAAAACTCTTTTTACAGTGTGTCTGCTCCCTTCTCATTACCAATGTTGGCAAGCAAAATACATTCACATAGCTCTCTGGGAAGCTTCCCAGTTGTCAAGATTGCAGCCTTGCAGAAGTGAGATGATTTAAAATTCAAAGTCCCATCTGTTGTAAAAGAAAATATACAAATAAAATTTAAAAAATTATATATATATATATATATATATATATATATATATATAGAGAGAGAGAGAGAGAGAGAGAGAGAGAGAGAGAAAGAGTGTGGTGTCTTCCAGGATGACAATGCTCCCCGCCATAGTGCATGAGGTGGTCACTGAGTGGCTTGATGGGCATGAAAATTATGTGAATCATGTGGCCTTTGCAGTCGCCCAATTTCAAACAAAGTGAAGACCTATGGGAGATTTTGGACTGAAATATTGAAGAGCACTCTCCACCACCATCATCAAAACACCAAATGAGGAAATATCTTTTGGAAGACGGGGGTTCCATCCCTCCAGTTGAGTTCCAGAGACTTGTACAATCAATACTAAGGCACACTGAAGTTGTTCTGGGAGTTCATGGTGGCCCATCACAGTACTACGACGCTTTATGTAGGTTTTTCCTTTAATTTCTCACACATCTGTACTCTACAGTTACAGGAGTTCATTCTCTATTGTAATGCATGTTTTGGGTGCATTTAAAGTACAGAGGTATTTTTACTAAGTACTGTGATCAGTACACATTGCTGTTAATGAATCAGCAGCTTTGCACACTTTCTGGGTTCTGTAATGTCAGAACTAGAATGAGTTTTGGCTAAACTGGTGAATAAAAACTAATTTAGACTGACGATGGTCCTATTGGCAACATGTAAGTATGTAGAAAGGAAAAGATGAAAAAAAAAAAAACGTTTGGAGTTCCAGACCCTGCAAGCTAAGTAGGATATTTTTTTTTTCCCAGAACACACTGATTTCAGGAGATTTCTTCATTAATGTGTGAGTTGATGGATAGTGAGACACACTGGATTCAGCACTGGTACCAAGAATCAACATATAATGAATATCATACTCCCTTTTCATCGCAAAAGAGGTGAGAAAATCAATCATCAATCACTGCTGTGCTGTGTTTTAATTATTGAATGCCCCTGCTACTTCACACAATGTGAAGCACAACTGTTGCAAGGACTGCCTAAATGGCTCTATTCTACAGCCACTTAACTGGTTGAACACGTAATCCCTCCACACTCTCTGACTAATCCCCAATGGCAATCTGATGCACTTGTGACAAGCTCCACTCACCCATCACGGCCAGAGCTGTGCCTTTGGCTAACTCCCTCTTTAGAGTCTCCAGCACTTCCAGCCCACTGCCATCCAGATTGCACCTGTTGATAGTGCTATTGGCCGAGCTTATCCAGTACAGCTTGTTGGCAGTGTAGTCTATTGAGAGACCTGAGAGAAAGACAAGTGAAAAGAGGAAACCAGATTAGCACTCATTGTGCTAGGATTGTCAAGCATACAAATTTTGACTTCAAAACAAGGCAGGACTTTTAACATGACCAGAAAAACTCATCATCCATACACATACAAAATAAGAAATAAATTGATGGTATGTCAGCTGTAATCATGAGTAGATGCTACATGTAACATTTTAACATGACAAAATGTGATATTATCATTAAAATATTAACATCTGAGACATGACCGTAAACAAAGATTATTCCTGAAAATTTGACTGTCTCCACCAGTACTGTTGTACTGTATGGAGTTCTATCAGATTTTGGCAAAATAAACACAGTATTTTCAGTTACAAATCTAAGAACTGCATTACAGTAATATTTATGTATTATTTATTATTATTTGTATTTGCTACGAATTTGGTTGACTGAGGTCTAGTAGCAATGTTTATGTGTTTGTGTGTTTGTTGGCGCATTTGTGAAGAGGATCTCTTTATAACAACTCCAGCATAAAAAATGAACAAGAATGAGACTAACTGCTTTAAAATCCATTTCCTGGCTGACATCACAGTTTTTCATGGAATACCACTGTTAATGGTGGGATGTAAAAGTAATTTCAATTGTGGGCCTCTGAACAACTCACTGTCTCCCACCATGTGTTAGGATTTATGTCTGGCAGATTCACAGTCACAATGCGTCATTAATTTCGTCTTGTCCCCAGGTCTACCCATAATCAGAAATGAAGGCAGTGAAATTCAGTGCACTCTGCTATCTGAATTGCTGACAGGTCTAGGAGAATGACGAAATACAGTAAAGACAATGGCATGACAAAGGGGGAGTTTGACCTTGAGCTATGTGGCAAAAGCGACTAGGGATGACGTCCAGCTGATTATTTTAAATCAGACTAGAATTGCTTTCTCAAGAATGCATCATGGAGATAGAGTGTACAATCCAAAATCAATACTGTATGTTCAAAATCAGACCAACTGACTGATCAATGGTCCTACTGAATTATAGTGAATATCGTCTTTGCAGAAATCAGTGTTGTCTCTGCTATCTAAGATACTGTACTATCACACTTTTTCTCTCAATAGTGTAAGATATGGATATTTGTGTAAATTCAGTCCTCAAATATTCCATGACACACCAACAGAAACATCCTACATCTATCACTTCCTTTACTGTCACTTTTTCACAACAGAGGACATTCACAGCCACTGCTCAATAATTGCTTTCTGGTTATACACTCCTGCCAGTTAGATACCTACTGTATAAACTGAGCCGAAACAACAGCTGCTTGAAGGAATTTTGTGTGGATAATTATCCTAATCATTATCTTGGTTAGATTTCTTAAACTTTTTTTAAACTTACATAGTTGTTTTCTCTTCTCTGCCCTTTTTCTATATATATATATATATATATATATATATATATATATATATATACATATAGAGAGAGAGTGAGAGATTGATAGATTAGCACCACCATGTCCACGCATGAATGGTCTGAAAGACGGCAAAACAGTCTGTAGAAAATACATGTCACTGGAGTCAGAAGAGTGGTTTGACCACTGCTGTAGAGTTGTTCAGCTTTTGAAAAGGTGACTCTCTCAAAGGTATATAATGGATTAATCAGAACCATTGAACAATATGCAGTCCACAGTAAAAACCATTACCATTGCAGGGGTAGAATACAGCCACCAGTTTTGTATATGACATTGTCCAATGATCCTTCTCCTCTCAGTCTACTCATAGGCTGTTGTCTTGAGGAGAGCATATTCTAACATTTTAGCAAACCAGGTTCATCCTTTCATAATCATCATGTTCTCACCAAATGGATGGATGTTTTCTTTTAGATAATTCTTTCTGCTGTAGCACAAGATTCAAACAGAACTGCTTCACAGGATATTAAGGTGAAATTACATAAATGATGTGGTCACTAAAATCTCATATCAATCCTTTAAATTAACCTCTGTGAATGAACACCCTGTGAGATCACCCATAGATAAAATACACTGATGTCTATTGGTTCAACTTTAAAACTAAAATACTCTGCAGTATCAGTAATGCATACAAATGTACACAGGTAACACAGGTTTTTTTCACTTCAGACTTGTGTGTTATAGTGTTTGTCTGGGTTGATTGCCAGACTCGTCAAACCTTGGCCAGTCTTTACCAGACACTCTGACACCTTTACCTGAAGAGTTTCTTTGAAGTTGCCTGTTGAAATAACATCACCACTGCGGAGGTGGGTGTTCTTTCTGATTCTTGTTGACATACAAGACATACAGGACATACATGTACAAACATCCCATCTGATTTAGTTTAGTTTGTAAAAGTTAGTGCATGCACATGCATGGGAATAAGCTGATTATAAACAGATTAAGGTGAAGTGAGATTATTACAACTTTCACCTAAACACCTTTATCAGGTTATCTTCATCAAATTACAGTTCAAATAGGGGAATTACTTCAAATGAATTTGGAGTGAAATGAACAGAGATGCAAATGATGCATGCAGTGGCACAGCTGTTGATGCTAGAAAATTTAATTGAATTAAATTACCATAAATTGAATCCATAACCAAACAAACCTGACAAATTCCCTCGATTTTATTTCTTGTTTTGTGGTACTAAGATGTTTGCAGTGCGCTATTACATATTCTTCACTTGAGTTACTGGGGAAACTGAGTAATTGCAAACCATGTAATATGGTTATTAACATTCAGATCAAATCAGGTTATGACATGCATATAAATATATTGAGTTTTTGAGAACTGAACAGAAAATAAATGCCATTTCTACTGGGCTCAGTTAAATTCGAGGTACAGCTGAATGGGAGGTCTTGTTCAGTATGCTATCCAGAGCTCTCATACTGACCTACAGGATCCCTCTGATTCTGGTGAAGGACCTTGCTGTTACTCCCGTCCATGTTGGCCATGTTAATGGTGTTGCCATCTGTCCAATAGATTTTCCTGTGTGGGAAGGTGTGAGGTGAATAAGTAGTGATGCAATTAGGCACAATATATCATCAGGTTCATAACAATCAATGGATATTATGTTTTTATTAATTGTAAGTGGAAACCGAATGCAACCCAATATATTTTGTTCCACCTGATAACCTTGTAAAGATCTGCAAACATTTCAAGCTTGTGAAACATTCCATCTTTACAACAAGGCTTTGATCCCTCTTTTGTACAGGTGAGGTCTGTGTCAGGTTTCCTAATACTATGCGTTGAAAGTGAGGTACTGACGAAATGCACGGACTGCTCTAATCTACTTACCCCTTTGCAGGATGCACTACAAGGCACCTTGGCTTATCAATGCCGTGGATGATGGAAGTCTTCAGGGACCCATCAAAGCGAGCCACATTGATTTGCGACTCGTCATTTTCAGAGCTGAGCCAGTATAAGTTCCTAGAAAGCCAGTCTAAAGCCAGGCTGCGACAGTTCACTATATCTGTCAGGAAGAGCGTGAAAAAGTTGTCACACCTGTGTGCTTTGCAAAACTATAATGCAAATAAGCTCAGGTAAACTGGCTACATCTAACATAAGCAAAACAAAGGTATCAATGTTACAAAAGATATGATCTTCAATAAAGGTGTACACATTTACTTATGTAGTTGTTGCACCTTGTAATCAAAGAGACAAAATAACAGCAAATAATTACTGCAATTATTAACAATTGCTTACAATCATTTTAGTATAATCCATAATAATGACTCAAAACAACAACAATTAGAGGAATCAGTATTAGTTCATACACACATACGCTTACTGCATACAGACACACACACAGACACACAACTTAGACTTGGCATTTTGTATGTGTAACTGAAATGCATCCACCTGCAGAAATTATGGTCTCTAGCTGTGTGCCATTGATGAAAGCCCGTTTGATGGTTTGAGTTTTGATGTCGGCCCAGTAGATCCTCTCTTCCTGGGCATCATAGTCCACCATGGTGACATCATCAATGTCTGGCACAGTTAGCGCCGTCATGACATTCATGTATGGGTTGTCAATATCCACTCCACGGATTTCAGATCGGCGCACATACAGGAGGAACCTTTTCAGAGCTGGTGAAATGATCAAGAAATCAATAATTCAAGAAAGTTCACCTTTCCTGACCTTTTTTGTCAGATCCAGGTGAGGTAAATGCTAGTGTCAATCAAAAAGGATGAAATTCATGTTGTTTACACAATATCCTATATTTTTACTCTGACAACATACGGAGAGAGCATGAAAAATGAGGAGGCTGTTCTCACTCACCAAAGCAGGATTGTTTGTTGGTTGAAAGCTTCATAAGGTGTGGACAGGTGCAGGAGGCAGTGCGATTGTAATTGATGAGACACAGATGTGAACAGGGACTACGTCCATCATTCTCTTCACATGGGTTGGAGGCTGATGGGAAGAGAAGAAAGCAAAAGTAAAAGGGAATATTTCAGAACACTCAGCATAAGAAGGGAAGATGGCATAATAATAAAGTGCATTTGTATAGCACCTTTCAAAACCAATGTTACAAAGTGCTTTACACACAACAAACAATATAAACAGACAGACATCATCATACAATTATTCATAGCAAAAATAATGTGAAGGATGGCTGTGATAAATCTTAAAAATCAGTTTGTCAAATCCTGAAAATATTTCTTTGATGATATAAAAAGGACTATATAAGCTTACTGACACTGATATTCAGAATCGCATGCTCCTTGCCCCTCCACTCACTGCCAAAACATAGTGACAACAAGTTGAAATAAAACCAGTGACAAAAATACTGACATCTTAAAAAGACACCACAGATTATCATTGAAGGCATCACTTAATGCAAAAACTATCAAAATAGAATAAGATTATAAGGTGTATTTTTTTTATACCTGTGTTTCCAGAGCCAACCTAGCTTCCCCAAAGACAAATATTTTCCAATCTTGATTACTCAGATTACCCAGAGATTTTATTTTCAGTGATAGCAATATTTACTGTCCTATATTGCAGGCTCCATAATTTTTAGCCCTGAGTATGGTGTCCAAAAGTGAGAGTCTTCTGACAAGGATCCATTACACTGATGTTGTTGAGAAGACAGTGTGTGTGAAGAATAAGTCGAGGAGCTTTGGCCATAGTTATGTGTCTGGCCTGGGAACATGCCACAGATTAAATGAATCAGTGATATGTAGTAATTCCAGAGGCATTGGAGTTGGAACATGAATGCTGGAGCATAATGATCTTTCATAGGCAGCATAATTGAGAGAGAGTATGTCCAAGGCTCGGGAGAAGGCCTGAATTGGACTGAGGATGATAAACAACTTCTTACAGAGGTCGGAAGCACACTTAATGCTAAATGCTGTGATATTTCGCGTTTAATAGTCTGCCCCCATATAAGCTAGCATTTTGAATAATGTATTTAATAATGTATTTTCATTATGCCACTTAAGGAAAATGCATAGTTTAGAAAACAAAATAAGCATTACTAAAAACTCTTCTGAATACAATATTGTTGTTATGGAGACAATACAGGCATGCCCACACTGAGTCATGAGAGAGTTGTGATGACAGTAGTTACTGACAACAGCCCTGAAACCACACCAGCAGTTCAGTGACCTCAGGCAATCATCTCCAGAGTAGTCAGCATCCAGCACTCGGACCACGTAAACACGTCAGCCGAGTTGTCTGACGGGTCTGTGTCACCCTGATTACGCACATCTGGCCTGCAGACAGTGCCAGCTTCCAAACGAAGTGAATCAAGAAATCAATCATCTCTGACCGCCCTTCTGCAGTCTGACTGATCAGTGAGCCGTCTGTCACGGATCTCCACAAACACCGCCGACGGACCGTTCCGTCACAGCTCAACATGAGCCACCGCCCAACATGCCAGCAACGTCCACCAGCGCCTCACTGCTCTCCGTGCCCAGCCCTCCCTGTGGTCGAGTTCACGGGGACTGTTCTTCCAAATACGTTCAACCGATCACGGATAGCAGACCAGATGCTCACCACCTCTAACAGCGGTCAAAAGAAGAGGATGCGAACCGACAGTTTGTCCTCAGACACCCTCAGCAGGAAACATTAGGCAGAAAGCTTCCCACTGAGATACCCCAGCCCGTACCGTGCCGAGCTGAAAGGCAGGCCGACCGGCCCAGCCATCATAGTGTCAATGCATAAAGACAGCATCTGTCAAAAACCGAGTTTATTTACAAGACAAAACGCCTGACGCACGCCCCTCATGCATCCTCCCCTGACCATGAAAAATCACCAGACCTGTCAGGTCTCAACATGGGTCCTCCACGTTTCCTCCTCCCCAGTGAACGAGTGCCAGATCCATCGCGCAAAACAACGCACCACCACCACCAACACCAGCCAGCATTCCACTGCAATTGTGCCTGAGTCATCACGTCAGCAACGCCATTGTCTGAACACAACAGCCTCAGTGAACCAATTTGACAAACAAATTGTCTATCACACATGACCATCGATTGAAAAATGTCAGCATCCCCTTCTCATTTCCTGCAAGAACGATTAGGTGCCCACAGTCAAATCCCCTGAGAATGACTGATATGCAAGTGTTGATGTCTCCTGACATATTTAGTAGCAGAAGGAGGAAGAGGAGGAGATAGTAAAGAGGCTGAAAGATGAAGGAGACTTCATAATGTATTTTCATGCCACTTAAGGAAAATGCAGGTTGAAACAGAATGAAAGTATTTACAAAAAACAACTACAATTACAATATTGTTGTTGTATACAGAAAAAGGGATAAAGCAGGAAGTCAGTAGTCCTGTGGAGAAGAAACATAAAACTCAGGCATTAATTTCCACACAGCAAGTTTTAAAGGTAATAGAAAATATCAGGTACGGTGTACATATATGCTGAGTTTGAATGCTCTACACTTGGGTTTTAATATCTCGTTCAATGGAGGTTTTAAGACTTGGAAATAAATTACAAATTATTATAAATTATACTGTTTGGCCACTTCTCTGGAAATTATGACATTGTGCCAGTTACCCTGTTAGTAGGGCATAGCAGGTCCACAGCCATAATCTGATGACATTTTCTACTGACATGCACAAAAGAAGTATTTAAGCAGCTAAATTGAACAGTAATCTTTAAGGAGCAATACATTTGGAGGAGTCAGTTTTCATGAATTTCTTATCACCCTATTCAGAATAAATCACCGTATATCAGTTACTCCACAGTTCACTTATTTCCCACAGTAATCACATTTCATGCATCAAACACATTCATTTTCATCTCCACTCTGGATGATTCATGTCAAACAAGCTCATTCAAAGTTCATTTCCCGGGCTCCTTCAGTAACATAATTGAAAGCCACACTGCATCACAAATGTGGCTTATTTAAGACAAAAAATGCAACTCTGTCTCTGCGCACGGGAAACAGAACCCAGCTGACTCAGTATGCTAATAGGGAGACATCACAACTGCACTGCATTCATCTGAATCATTCTCTTGAGGGATGACAGGTAGCAACAACAGAGGCAAGGTGTTTGTTTGCTCTAAACTGTCTGATTCCTTTGCAGGAAATAGGAAAAAAGAGGGATGCTTTGAGAAATGCTTATTTTTAATCCAATAGTCATATTCAGCGAAGGCCCATTGTAGTGATGATACAATTTAATATCCAAGTGATTCCTTCCACTGAGAGATCTATATTTGTTGTGCTTATTTGTTCCAAAACCTATTACATTTACAACATGATAATACTCCCAACACAATTACAGTGAGGTCTGTCTGCCTGCAAATAAGTGTATGTGATAAATGGCATAAATAGTGTATTGTTTTGCACAATAAAAAGATCTGGATGAGTTATCCTCTGCGCCACCGCTTTTTCTTACTCATTCACTAAAGGGAAGAGGATAGGAGAGAAAACGAAACATGGAAGGTTATGTACAAGTACTGGTAAGTCTATTGAAGACTTCATAGTGCCAATACATGTAGAAAATTACACACTAATTTCACACTACTTACAAGATTACACTCTTAACAAGAGAAACTGGTGGTGCCATTAATTTCTTTACTTTCAACTGTTTATAATGCTGTAAGCAATAAATGTAAGTTTTTTTGTGATGCTTATCTTTTATACATTAACTGCTATAGTAACAGGCCAGTCAGCCTCCTAATTTGCAAATGCTTGTTACCCATTCTAATATAAAACACTGCCTTGCCTTTCAAATGACACAATATATTTACAGGCTGTTGATATCTCCAGTGGAGCTTCACACTGTGGCACCTGCTGAGTAGCTCCTGAGACAAGCTGCATATTCCTATTCAGTTCACACATCATCATCATCACATCCCTCTTTTTCTTTGGCCCGCATGTTCAGGGTGTAGTGGAGCATCACATTTTCAAGGCCTTGGTTCTGCCTGCCCTCCCTCCCCCCCCGTGGTCTTTTAAATCGGATTAGACATGCTTACTGTCTTCTTTGGAAAAGCAGTCCCATTTGCTCACACTTATCTATAGTGAACAGCCATGAGAATGCAGATACAGGAAGGAAACAAGCAAATTAACTTGTGACACACTGGAGAAGCAGTGAAATCACTAAATAGATGTAAACCTGATTACTGTAATAATGCCCATTTAAAGACGGTAGCTCACATGTGAAGAAAGCTGAGGGGGTTACATTTAAAACTTGGCAATGCAGAAAAAGGCAACTGTGGTAGAGGCTGATCCATCAGTAGCTGGTCTTGGCACACATGGAGAAAATGATCCATAATCCTGTGTTTTATTTTGGCAGCTCTACTTTACAAATCAATCAGAACTCTATTTCAAACAACCTACTTACAGAAAAAAACAAGATAAAGTGAATTGAATACAGATTCCATGCTATCAATTTTAAGCTTGGCACTATATCTTACGAGCCGATGTGCATATCAAATAAAAATTGGCTTACATATGTAGGCCCTCTGTCAGACAGCACATCAGCTGTGTAATTTTTGTGGTCAGAATCTTGGATTACTCGGCTTCTCACAAAATTGATTACCTATTCAACTGTGACACTTACAGATTCAGAGGCATTCACTGAAAAGGAACTGCTGGGAATATTAATGAAGTTTCAGAACTATTTAATGTGCTTACTGTCATCACAACTCTCTACTCATATTTCAATTGATTTGATTATTGGGCATGCCACTATTATTCTTTGGCTGATGTATTTGTCATTCTCCGGCTTTCTTTATTCACATTCACTTTAAAAAAGTAATAATAATAAAAGATTAACTTTTAATATAGTAGTATGAACCAATTACAATAATTTGGATGGTGAGAGAAACACATTCAGAGATACCATTAACTCAAGCTAGCTAATTCTCTGCATGAGTACCTTTTCCATTCAGATACTTGCTTGCTGATTGACAGGCCAAATGAAGGCAGGGGTAGAAGCTGAAATTAATCACTTTGAGCTTTTTTTCTTCTGTTACTACATGAGAATGAGTACTGTTTTAATCGATAATGTATCCTTAGTCAGTAACCGCTACTGAAGGATTATATCCAAATTCCATCTTAATTCTTAATTGAACCTTTTTATTTGGAGTTCTTGTTCTTTAGAGTTTACAATCTGAAGGTCAGAATGAGTCCAAGTGGTGTTGAACCAAATTTACAAAGGCACAAAAATGATAAATATGTTTTCATTTCTGTTGTGAATGCATAACAGTTTCTGTTGTGTAGCCTGTGAAATAAACAACTATTGTCGTAGTGATGGTAAGATCTTAAGATGATTTATACAGATATGATTATGAGGCTTTGTGCTTTCAAACAACATATAGTTACAACTAAATGCCATGCTAAATTAGATAACACACCCCACTTAAGCAAAACTGACAAATTATCCATAGACCTTGTTCCAGCTAACACAGTGAATCTTCCCTTTTCTATGACTGTCTAATCTCGAACAGTGAAGCCAGAAAAATACTGTTCTCACCTTGCGGCTGTCTGCTGGGATGAAAGATCTGTAAGTCAAAAGGCTGAGCACTTGTCTTCTGGATGACCGTGACATTTCGCCCAGTCCACTTATTGGCTCTTGCTAAAGTGTTTGTCCTCCAGTCCGTCCAGTACACATTGCCTCCGTAGAGTGAAACAGCAAAGGGATGGGACAGGTATTCGTGGCCCCTGAGGATCTCAATGACCCCACTACCATCATAGAGTGCAGAGAAAATGGCATCGGAGCTGTTCAAAAGAAATCAACACAGAAGGCCATATCAAAGTTTAAACTGCTCTTCAGTGCACTGAAAGGGAACAGTAGAAGTAGGCAGATCAAAGTGTAACCCACCAGTCCACTGATGGGACTGTTAAATTGTTCAAGACCCACTTAAAACTAAATACGGCCATTGTACTAAGATCTCTAAATATTACATGTCCTCCATTATTAAATGCGCCCGGGTAGATCAGAGATTGAAGTTAAATTTTTACTAAGGGAATGGTGAAATCTTTGCAGTATACAATGTCATGCATGCATTAAAAGTTTTAAAATATGTGAATGCTTCTGCACACAACATGAAAACTCTATTGGTATACCGTGCATCTGTCCAAACAATCCTCTTTTCCAGATGATCCAGAGTCAGTCCATTAGGCCAGGCACCTATTTCCATATCTTTAAACACAATGTGGCGACCTCCTCCACTCATTGATGCAGCCTCAATTCGGGGGAAAGTAGCATCCCAGTCAGTCCAGAAGAGGATCCTTGGAGCAGAAACACACACAAAAACAACAATTACTATTGATCATTGTCGCTTTGCTTCTACAAGAATAGTGACAATAAATAAACTGCATTTTTTTCATAAATCCTTAAAAAAGGGCTGTTAGACCTTATAACCATATGGGAACAATTCTTCAGTCTTTTGTACTCTCGTTTATTGGTGCTATTATACTGCAAACGAACTAATTACATTTATAATGCTGTTGTGACTGTGTGCATTAACACAGACAGCGATGGTGATGACTGTCCAAAAACAGCTCCAGTGATCCAGTGCAACTCTCAACATCTGTGACAGGCCTTGAAATGGAAGGCCATCTGTTTTATTATGACTTTTCACAGCTCAATGAGGCCTGAAAACGAACATTGTCATTGATGTGACCATCGACAGTATCCTGAGTCCTCCTCCAACCCAGCACACATCACTTTTGTCCTGACTTGGTTCACAAAGTCAGCTAGAACGCGGGAGAAAATGGGTGTTCAAGCTTAAATCACACACTGACAACAAAACAGTGTTAGGAAGAAATATCCTTGTCCAGATCAATAGCCGTATTCACTTGATAAGGCCTGCCTGATCAATGACCCACTCCTTTGAGTGGATTCAAGTAATTAGATTAGAATTATTGCCCTGGAATGGAAATGCGTCTTTAGGCACCAAAAGCACCCATTAATCCTACTCTGGACACCCATGAAATGTAGTCATCCTCCCAAATGTGAAAGAGTACTATAGGAGAGAGTGCATGAGCAGATTACTCATTTCTTAAGAGTGTTAAATTGATTTTAGGAATGTCTGGGTTTTGCTTTAATCTGAAATATACTGGCCACAGTATACAACCACTGGCTAGTTCTTAGATGCATTAATCCAAAGTAAGCACCTAATGTGAAATACTAGCAATACACCACAGCAGATTAATTTGATTCTGCTTTTTTTTTTTTTTGTTTTTTGCATAATTTGCACTGCCATGTATCATCTAAAAACATTTTCTGTAAAAAGGTAGAGCATAAAATCTCCCAACAGTGTTTCCAGCACTGCAGTAGTTACTCAGAGAAAGAAAACACCTACTTGTTTCAGTTAAAAGTGAATTACTTTTTGTAGATTTAACAAATATGTATATAATTTTTATTAAAATTGACCCTTTGAGTGAATTTTAAGCATGCAATACACTTTGTTAATTTGAAATAAACAGTGTTCTGATAAATCTTTTAGTTTGGCGGATTGGGGCAGATGTAGGAAGAGATCGGAGGGTCAGAGCTGAAGTCACACAGGGGAGAGAGGCCTGACTCATGACTCGTTACTAGCTGCTGAATCAAACCAACTGGGAGACAGCAAGAGGCCTACTAGCCAAACAGCTACTATCCCTACCAGCCTTGCACATTTCATGTGTGTGACACAGATTCTAGTCCTGTGGCTACAGCTGAGTCTGCCCCACAGACCAGAGAAACAAACCACACTCACAGGGGACAAACAGGAACATCACTTGCAACACGCAAAGCCAGGCTCTCACGTCAGGAAGCTAGGACTTTTCTCAAACTTCCAGCTGTAGCCTGATGTTTCACCAGGTAACAAAAGTACGTATTATTTTCCTTACATAGGAAAGGCATAAACAATAAGCACAGTTATAATGAAACAACCTATTGTAATAGTAAATAGTAAAAAACTGTTTATGTGCGCTCTTAGGTTCAGACCCGCAACACACTGAACAAAGACTACAATTCACAGCATTGCAGCAAACAAGGCACATTTGAGAGACATAGCATATTTTTACAGGTTGAATGCAGGGTAGTTTTGTTGAATGTAAGCCAACATAATTGTAAATGCATAAAGCACAAAGTCATCCTGCCCAGATCCCACCTTTGTGCACCTCCTTGTATTCATTATATTCCTGTTGCCTTAACCAACCAGTAAAGTCACAGCGCAGTGACATGGAAATGATCCTGCTTCACCACCAGTGCACACTGACAGTTGTGTTTGATGGGGTGCCTGGCAAAAACAGAGGCATACCTGCTGGGAAGTGAACCTGGGCCTCTGCAGCGGTGGGTGACTACTCTTTACCGACCTAGCTCAGATGCCCATTAAATTTTTAAAATCTTTTCAGTATGTCTCCTTGCAGAACTCATTTCCACAACTCAAAGCAGCTGCTGCTAGGCAACAATTCTTATCTGCGTGATATATTAAAGCAATATTGAATAGTCCAACAAAAGGATATAACTCAAAAAACATTATCATTCAGTTGACTAATAGACTGTTATTTATTTCTATTATTACACAAAGGAACCTAAAATAAATTCAGCATTTATCTGAAGAAGACAACATTTGATATAAAAGCCACTGGATCTAGTCACATCTAACTATCATATACCTGCATTTAAAAAAACAAAAAAAAGTTTGAGGGAAAAAAAAATGTCCTCCACTACCGAATTAATTTAATCCAAGTAATTCTGTGTTAATTTCTCATTGATGAGCTAAATAGGCATAGAAGGCTGAATGGACATTAATCCTAAGCATGTGAACAGTCCTTCACACGCTTACAAATTATTTGAACATACAAGAATAAAAAACTTAAGTATATAGATATTTACATAAATATTTTCAATTTAAACAGACACAGCAAAGCACCTTCTCTACACTTTGAGTTTAGGTCATTTTTATACTTGATCCAGGATAGAATACAACAACAGGCAACTAAAGATAAAATGTTCAAATCATTTCATACAAAATTATTTTAAACTTTTTATTTCCATCACCCTCAGCACCCTGGATTAAACTCTGGATTAAAATACTGTTGGTCCTAACTAAAGGCTGATCTGTGGTCAGAAAGCCACAACAAGTTAAACTGAAATAACACTGAAATATCATTACGCAACCAACTACACACACACATTTAAGGGTACACCAACAGTTAACTACAATGACAAAATGACTTCAGATTATGATCATTGTAATGTGCTCCCCAGGAGGCTCTTTAAAACCATTCACTGCTGACTAAATCTTATTAACAGATTAAAAAGTACAACAAAAAATCAATAGTAAGACAACACATACACAGACACATACAGATTAGTGAGCACCTCCCATACACACACACACCCAGACCCACACACACAATTTCTTCAGTGTTCAAGGGCCACAAATGTGTTATCTTTAGGCTTAAATTCTCCTTGGATCTAGAATAGCATGTAGTGGTTTTAGTTATCTTGTAAAATGACACGTTTCTCACAATAAGGAGATAATGGCACCCCTTCATAACAAAATCCCTTTTTAAAAAAAAAAACGTTTGTATTTCATGATAATAAGGAAAAAATCCATTATAACATGACAAACGTGTGTCAATGCTCGTTACCCAAGAGCCATGCCCTGTGTGTTGCAAGTTTGGGAGATTTTCCTCCCGTGTCCTGTGCAAGTGTGTTCAATGTGGATGGCAAAGTTCCAATTTGCTGCACATAAGAAATTCTTCCAGGTGAGTAGCATCAGAGGGAAATAATGAGTCAGACCTGTTACTCCCAGTGTGATGTCAGTGCTGACCAACAACCTAATTTAACAAATTAAAAGGTTTATCATAACACTTGTTGTAACAAGGAAAACAAAGTGTAATCAGTTCACTGCAGTAGGTGCGCTGTGTTTCCTCTAATGACTTGCTTGCTGACTGTAAGGCAGAGGAGAGGCTGCCATTTCAGAGCCACAGATCAGTCTACAAGCACCCTCCCCATGTATCTCAGCAGGATAAACAACTATGATGTTGAAAATTGGGCCCTGAAGGGAATAATGCACAAATAAGAACAAAGCATATTTTGGGCTTTTATTCGAAGGTCTTGCTTAAAATGTTTTAAAGAAAAACATTCCCAGGGAACAAGGGTGAAAGAGTAGTAAAGCGTATAAAGCGGGGAGCAATGGTTGGAAGGTATTAGCTACATCAGTTGTCATTACTGGAATGGAGAGCACTGCACTGTTATTGATGTATTCTATATCTGCTGCCTTAATGGACCTTAACACAGCAGACATCTTCATACATCAAGGCAGATGCAGAGGTGAGGAATACAAGGAGGTTGTAATTTTACTTTATTCCAATAATCTCAGCGCCTGATGAATAGCAGAGCTACCAGCAGGCACTGTACGTGGGAGTTAGTGCATAACATACCCCTGCCCTGGGTCGAGAGCAATGGCGCGTGGATGCTCCATGCCCCCAGCAATCAGGGTGGTGCGCATTTCTCCATTAAGCTTGGCCACTTCTATCTGGTCCAGATTGCTGTCAATCCAGTACAGTTTTCCTGTAATCCAGTCCACAGCCAAACCTTCTGGGGTGGCCAGGCCGTGCTGCACAACCACCTCAATCCCTGTCACCCCTGAAACAACATAAATATCACAACACCATGACTACATAGCACCAACATACAATGTATTCAAGGGGCAGCAGTGGTTTGTGTTTCTTTATAGTGTTCAGGAAAACATTCTAAAAGCAGAAGCGGAAACTCTTCCATGTAAATGAGATTTCTAAAGGGTTCCATTAAGCACGGTAAGAGGGTTTCCCACAATATCTATAATCCAGCTGTTTACAATTATTCTCAGATGCTGGGGCTTTTATGTGGGTCTGACAAAAGGGTGGAATAGGCACAGCTAAGAGGCGATTTCTACAGCTCCACGGAGAGAAATAAAGGGAAGAGATTTCGGTGAATATACTGCCACCCACAAAAATAGAGAATGAATGAGAAGTTCTGATTCATCATTTTATAAAGGGGAGATACTATATTACAACAATTGAACACTTCTGGACCTGCAGTATTTTTTAACTCTGGTGAACCTGAGATTAAGTTTCAAGGAGACAATATCAGCTCACTGTGCCTGAGCTGACTATGTGTAAAACGGTGTAAACACCAGCAGTGTCTTTGACTTCCATTACAGGATGAGCGAGACATGAATGAAAATTCAGCTGACACACCACAGAAGTCTTGCAATATATGGCAAATGTTTGTGTACATGGCCATGCGTACTCGTGTGTGTGCATACCGCCAGTTTCAGAGAGCCTTCCCCTGTAGATCTTATCCTCCACCACATCTGTCCAGTAAAGTAGGCTTCGATTAAAGTGGAAGTCTAGGGCAATGGTGTTCCTTAGCCCTGGCACCAGCAAGTTGTAGTCCCGCTTGTGAAGGTCTATTCGTCTTATCTCATGCCGGATTGAGAAAATGATGAAAGCCTCAAAGGGATCTGGTCATGGGGGAAGACAGAAAACAAGCACAACATTTTGTAAGAAAGCCACCAAGGGCCGAGCGATGTCTTGAGTAAACTGTTAATCAACAGTGTGACATCATGGAGTGGACAGTGTTTTCCACTGCATAGAGAGCTGTGACTGCCTTTTTCTTCTTTGACAAGAGTGCAACTGTAACGTACCAATGGCAATTTCACATAAAGCTCCAGCACATTTTCAGAGGAAGATTATTCTTTAAAAAAAACAAACAAAAAAGAGAACAAAACAATATCCTATGGTATGCTTATGAGTCACATGCCCAACATTTGAAACAATTTTCTGTGAGAATGTTCAACCAAAGACCTATAAACACAGACACAGACAGAGAAATCTACCTGCAAGTATGCATCCATACACACATATTGCATGTCCTGTTCTGTACAAATATGTGTTAAAACCAAAGCTGCTTTTAGAGGAAAATTATTTGTATCTAAAATCACTGATTAAAATTCAATAGGCACAGTTTATCATTGGACTGACCGCGTCTAAAATAGATACAGTCTCATGACCTCTTTGCCCCCTATTTCACCTTTGGGCCTCTTGTATCTTCAATCATCCCCTTTTCATCTTATAGTACCAGTATGATGAAGTATGAAGCAAACTTATATCTTATAGCTTATATTCAATGTAAGTTACTTATTTTTCATTAAATTACCTAAATGTTTTTAACATTTGTTGTTTTCAGTGTGCTCTGTAAATACATTTACTTGAGGCTGGGTGATGAAGGCAGTTCAAAGACAAATCCCTAAAGCCAGCTTGTAATATTGAGATGCATCCAACCATACTACAGGGTCTAAAAGAGGTCACACCTCTACCTAGTGCTAGCCAAATAGTTAGCTTTCTTGCTGCCCCTTTATGATCATGAAACCCATTTTACTGAATTAATGATATTGTCGTCCTCCAGATCACAGATAACTGTTTCCAGCGAGTGAATACGGTAGCTTGGCAGCGAAAGCACAAGTTAACCATGACTGTTCCTCTGGTTTACAAACAGAAATTGCTACTTTTTCAACCCACAAAGTGAACACATTAGTTAAAAAGCCAATAGATGTGCTGCTCTGTATATCACTGTCTGGGACCTACAGGTACAAAGGCAATAGCGCACACACACATTATAGGCCTTTTTCATAGAAGACATTTTGACAAGTCAAAGTAGGAAAAGGTATAAATGATTTTAAAAAATGATGGCTGAATTCTATTTAGCTGCTTCAGTTTCAGGGTAGCTACTGATTTTGTGCTTTCTTGTTTACTGTTATACAGTCATGGAATAATGGGAGATTTGAATATAGAAAAGCCATTGTTAATGCTTATATCAACACCTGTGCCTTCCCCACTACAAAATGTAAAAAGGCCTATTGTGCCTTTCTTATGTGAACAACACTAAAACTGTTGCAACATAATCTGGTAGAATGACACTAACATGCAATGTATTTGTGTCAAAAATATATATTGTATCAGGTGAATTCCATCAAAGTACGGTAATATATTATGGTTGTTTGCTTAAATCAAGAAAAATCTGCTTAATTTAATTCTATGTCTCCATTTCACTCAGCTTGCGCTCTCTCTGTTGATCCACTGTGTAGAGGACATGTTTTTGCCACCATATAGTGCAAATTTATATGCATCAGTTACAGCCAAACCAATTTGTTACCAAATACTTTGGGAATCAACACATTACATTTTTCCATTTTCTGAAAAAAGTAGATACATTTGTAAGTGGTCTCTTTTGAGAAATAAATTTTGTAGGGTCTCTAAGATGTCGCTAAATCTAGTGACAAGTCCTAAAGTTGGCAACAGTGCTTGCATACTGAACCAGTCTGGCCTTGCCCACTGGGGCATAGCTCAATCAGTAAGATTATTTCCAGCTCCAGAACAGCTCTGCTTCTGAGAAATGTTTGTACAACTAAAACGCAAAATCTGCTACACACTGACGCTTGTACACATTCAAACTAATTCATCAAAACACAGAATCCACCCTGTACATACACACACACTCTTTCAAATATGGACCTTTTTGCGAGCCTTATCTTCACAGCACTCTAGACTAAATAATACTTTAGGGAACAGAACTGTTTGTGCACAAATGCAATTAAAATTCTGTCCTTGATTCAATGACACATTTCTGTGTTGTAACCAGACTGGCTACGATGCTACTGGAGAGAAGATTTGTACTTGCAGGTTTTCCTAACAAATATTTTATTACGGGGACATGCAGGGGAAAAGCAGAAGTAGATATGTGCTTGGGACTTCACAAAGAATTCAGTAACACCCTCTCTCAATGTGAAATTGGGATGTTTGTGTTTGTGTAAAAAATGTGATTTATGATAAAGCTGGAGAATTCTGATCAGCTCCCAGAGAAAGCGGTATTCTCTTCCTGCGTTAATGCAAGATTAGAGCTGCAACTGCCATCAATCCTGGACTGAAATAGAGAGGCAAGTAATCAAAACGAGGTCCATAAATCAGAATTTGACAAGCCAAAAGCATGTGTGCGTAACTATTGTATTCCAAGCAGTCTCATCAAATAGATTATTCAATGACAGCAATCAGAGGAGCGGAAAGTTTGAATTTATAACGTGGTACTACACTGGTGAAACATTGGTGGTTGTATGATACTAGGCCTGAGGTGAACTCGTGCACAGGTGAATGAGGTAACAAAGCTGTGATGCTCCTTGAGAAAGGAGAACATGTTTCCTTCACTCAGCATCAGTACAGATAAGAACAGACAGGACTCACTGCCCAGATACTTCTTCAGATTTGAAACTGATTGAATTTGACCTGACAGTACTCTCAATCACCATCTATTACTATTCCACAGACCACCCCCTGCACTTCCTCAGCACTCACAGACACTAACACAAGAAACTTTGAATTCTGTAGCTTGACTTTTTTTTTCCTTTTCTGTTTCTCTTGTCTATGGTGTGAATCTTTGCTTCTGGAATGAGTTTTAAGTAACATTTAAAGCTCATATTTTTAATCAAAGGCACCAACAATGCCAGAATACAGTCTATGAGAAATTCCAGCTCAGAGGCAAAGATTGTAGCTGCACTACTACGCCCTAGGATAAAATTTAATATTACTGCAGACACAAGCCTACAAAGCATCATGACAACCAGTGGCATCACTAAATCAAACATTAAAAAGCTAGGGTCTGTTACCTGTGCTGTGACAGCTGTCTCCGTCTGGATCAAGCATCCATCCTGGATAACAGGAGCACTTTACAGTGGTCTTGTACTGCTCACACACCTGGCTGCACCTCAAGTGACGGCTGCAGTAGTCCACCACCTCACACGTCTTGTTGCTGGAGTCCAGGTGAAGCCCAGGGGGACAAGAACACACAACCCCTTTCCCCGGTGCCACGGTGCACTGGTGACTGCAGCCCCCTCTGGCTATAAGACACATATCTGGGGTGAAAGGAGGACAGGAATTCTTAGAGGCTTTAAAGATACTGGAAGGCAGAATGAGATTCTAAAAAGAGCATTTGAAAAATATGTGTGGTGGCTCTGTAAGACAGTAGATTTTGGCTTATCATCTTACAGACCCACTTATTTACAACGACTGTATGAATCCAGATTGTTTTATGTTAAAATATAATGTTGCAAGAAAAAAACCCTTTTCACTCACAGTTAGAGATCATATGTCAAACTCAAGGACTCACAATCTAATGAAGATAAAAGTGTTATGTAATGAGCAAGCCTTAACACAGCAGGTTGTGAGGATTCACCCAGGGGTGACTGTTTTTTTTTCTCCCGTCAGAAAATGGATGCCTGTTTCTTGTTTAAAGCCTCCAGGTCAAGATGGAAAAGAACACTGGTAAAAATGAAACTAGTCTGGCCTCTATTTTCCCACTGTGATTAAGACTAGTGCCTTGTGTGGGCAAGGACAGCACTCTCTCAGCAGGGGGGGAATGGACTATGTGGTCACAGTTGTCAATGACGGGTGCGAATCCTGCTGAGCTGCTGCAAATCAATCAGATCCTCAAGGTGCTTCTGAACAAATCCTAATTGTCTATGAGGAGGCAGAAGCCCTCTTTTCAGCTACGATAACACAGACACTCGAGGGTCCTGTAGGGCCCCCGTGAGGCTTGGTTAGAGACGCTCCAGAAAATGAACCGCCATGTTTACACTGCTCACTTTAAGAGATTAGATGGCTGGGGCTAGTCACATGAGACCTCTTTTTTTTTTTTCTCTAAAGGCTGTTGGACAAACATTTCCACATTTGCAATCTTTGGAAAGGCAGAGAATTTCCTCATGCTCTGTCCCTTTGGTCTCTGAGACAACACGTACCGGTTCCTCGTCAGGCACTAAACTGCTGAATGTGAACGAGAGGATGAGAGCACAAATTCACTTGAAGATATTCCTCAACGTCTCTTGATATAAGAAAAAAATAAATAAATAAATAAAATAAAGTGAGAGTTAGCAGAATTGCTGTGAGGTGCTTCGGCAGGTAATGTGTCCTCAACCTCTACAGTGAAAATTGGAGGATGTGTGACAGCGCTGCAATATTTCCACTTCATTTTTTTTGCAACTCTAAGCTGATTAAATGTAAATTATAAGGATTAAAGTGCTATATCTAAATAAGGAGTAGCTGAAAAGAATGTGCTTGAGTTTTCATTTGCAATGTAAATGTGGTTTATTTATTTGTCAGTGTTTGTTTTATTTTCCCTTAAAATAATGCCACCAACTCCAGTGTTTCTATCCTTGCAAGAAATGGCAATCAAAGGGACTCAAACACAGTTGGAGCACGGCAACATCCAAAATGCCTAAGAGTCCATGGAAGTCATTATTTTTGACAGGTTTTCTTGGTCTTTTCACTTAAAAGTGATTCCTTACCCAAAATATATCTTTTGAGTCTCAAACACTCACCCCCTGTAGGCTTGAAACATGGCTATAAAAAGTTCCTCATGAAGAACAGCAGCTATGGTCAGCTTGAATTTAGGGAATAGCATACTCCAGTGCTGACAAGTTTTTACAGACTTAAGTATCAAAAAATCCATATAAACTTTGCAAAATATTACTTGTCAGTCTGTCACCTTCCCCGGAGCACCAGAGTGTGTGCGGTCAAAACTGAGGACTGAGCATAAAGATGTGTGCTCAGCATTTGTCTTTGGGTTATGTACTGTATCTGGGTAGTGTATCACTAGACGTAACTACCAGATTATGACATGCACAGACAGGACAAACATTACCACAGATGGGGCCTTCGTCCGAGCGGTCAGCACAGTCCACTTTGCCATTACAGATCTTATCGGGTGTCAGGCAGAGAGAGGTGTCATTTGCGCAAGGGTACTTGGGTGGCTTGCAGACAGCAGACTCACAGGCCTCTTCATCCGAGCGGTCCTCACAGTCAATGTCCCCATCGCACACCCAGCTCTTTGTGATACATTTACCTGTAGAGTATGAGATGTGGAGATTGGTAGACATTAACGCTTTTAAGCACTCACGTATTTGAGAAGGAACATTTCCAAGTTTCACTGCAGTGCAGAAGTGTTTGATTACTCAGTTTCTTCATCATATCTTAGAATAAACATCAGATATAAAAAATGCCAAGCTTTTTTTCCACAGGGGACCTCAACAAACACCAAACTATTTCTCAGTTCTGTGCTAAATGTTTTACTTAATGAAAAAAAATCCACAGAAGATCAATATTCCTTATGCTGATACTTGCACTAGAGTATAATTTGTATATGCAAGATATAAAGAGGTGGAACCACCGGGGGAGGCGAGGAAGAAAACAACACACATACCGGGATGTATCATCATTTTTGTACTCTCCCAGGTGAACCCTGGATCGCAGCATATTCCAATTTACAGTTTTTCCATCAAAGCTACATCACAGGGTTTTGAGATCCCACTGGTTTACGCTTGGTGCCGTATCAGTACAAAACAACGTGGGAGGTTGAAGCAACTGCTGAGGGTGTGTGGATCTTGTATGTGTTCAGGTATGCCTGTTTACATTTCGTTTCATATCACTGTTAAGGTTTCCAGTTGTACCAGTGCAGCTGCACAAATAAAAAGCTCTCCCATGCGTGAAATATGGACGACACTTGGGGCGAAGAAATGTTCCATTTTAAGCGTAATCAAAATGTGTGCGTCTGTAGCAATGCACACGGACAGCGAGGTTAATCATTTGTATAATTGAATTAACCAGTCTTGATTCTGGTAATTTCACCTTGAATGACACAGCAAAAAAATAAATCCTAAATAAATTACAACAGCAACTTAAACCTGATGAGTTTTATGAGTGTGTCTATTTGTAGAAAACAGAGGAGGGGCCAAGGCTGTAAATGGAGAAGGAAAGAACATGATTTTATTCAAGGAGAAAGAGAAGGCACAAGAAGGAAGTAATTCTTAGTGAGATTATCAAAATAACCACTGCTTATTATTTTGAGTAGGAAATACATTTTTTATGTTCTTTCCAAACATGGAAAAGCTAAGACATCTAAAAGTTTCATCTTTAATTCAACAAAACAGCAGCATATCCACAGATGGATTGCCTACAGAGTTGGCAACTTTTTTATTTATGTTGGTCCCTCTTCTAAGCATGGCAGATAATTTATTTTTAAATAAAAGATAAGTAAATGCATAGTGTTATGGTTGTTTTTTCATACTTTTGCCTTATAGATAAAAATCTTCAAATTTGCTGGCATCCTCTCTGTGTTTGTTTTCTAATGTTATGCCTTTAAAGCTAATACAGTACCATGCTTTAGTTGTTAAGTGTCATTTTTGAAATAATTGTAGTACTGAATGCACCTTTGTTTCATGACTCCTAAATTCACCCAACAGCCATGACAGTATAAAGATGATGTGTTGTAATCCAAACTTAATCTGAAATTTATTCTGCGACAGTTTAGAGGGCACTCCACCCTAAAATGCACATGGGTAGAGGCAAAATGGTTATGGTTAAGGGCTGGAGACACTGATGCTGTGCACTGTGCAAAAAAACCATCTATTCTGCCTGAGGCAGTGATCCTGGACTGAGCCTGAGAACAATGAGCAATTCTCAGATTGAACAGTATGGATGTAATTCTGGGCCTAAGGTTATTTTGTTGTATTCTTGCACTGAGTTCAAGGTTCACATGAACATTCCTATCTTTGTCAGTGTGTTTCATCTACATATGAAAATGTAAATTAAAAATAAAATAAAAAAGCAGAAAAAAATACAAAGAATATTTCCCTTCTATTGAACAGAACAGTTAAGATGGTCCTTTTCAGGAACCCTTTTTGAGTATTGCTAGAAAGGGCGCTCTGTTCTTCTGGGGAGGACAGAGCGAACTGCACCAGTGCACAGGGGTGTGACACTGCAGAATTAGAGTGAATAATAATTGTGTGGTCTAACCAACCCTTCACTACGCAGCATTGCTTCCATTCTTGATAATACTGTCAAGGGAAGAGCAGAAAGCTGTAGAGCTAAAAACAGAAAGCAACTGAATCTCTCTCTGACCTTCTCCTCTCAGCGGTTGAAAGAAAGTGGGTGGTGGGTTTGAGTCTATGGGCTGTTTAAACAAACCGTTTAAATGGTTTGTCCTAATTGGTTGAAGTACATGGAAACTTTACTGCTCTGTTCCACAGTGGAGAATAGTTAAGCCTCTAGAGTCCATCAGAGAATTAAGCTTTTATGAAAGAAAAGAGAGCCATTTGGCAGCTGAATCTATAACCGAAATTACATGAAATTACAAAGAATAAAAAAAATCTGTTTATGACATTAAAAGCATTAGGCTTTGTTAAAAATCCAGACCATCATTCCTAAAATGATGAGCAAAATGATGAATATCTGTTTTATGTTTAATACTTTACATGATTTCTATTGAATATGTGTTGTTTACCAATGTATAGTATTCACTACCTGTATCTTTGCAGGTAAATTTGGCCTTGGGGTCACACATCCTTTTGGTGCCCTCGCAGTCTTTTTCATCGCTTCCATCTTCACAGTCTTTGTCTCCGTCACATCTCCAGCGTTCAGGGATGCAGGTTCCATCTGTGACACAGTGGTATTCTTCTCCACTGCACTCAATCACAGATGGCAGCACTGAAACAAAAGTAATTTGATGATGACTGCTTCACATATCTACAGCACTCACGGGCAAATACACAATAGTATTGAACTATTATTTTACAAGACATCTTTTACTGTTTACAAATATTTATCTTTGCAAGCAGGGCACTTGGCAGCAATGATAGGTCAGTGAGATCCAAAGAGGGAAGTTATCTCATTTCTGGCATTCAGGTTTTATGTTTCTAAGATGTTCCTTTTTTTTTTAATGACTCTCTGTTCACTTGATCTTTCTCCAGCAGGGGTTCCTTACATATAAAAGAAACTGTTATCACTACACCAATATGTTGTATGTGTTGCATTGCAGGTGTAGGAGTCACTGGACATATCCTGTGATGATAAAGAATGCTAAATGGCTGTGAGGAATACATGACACATTATCTGCGATGTATGAAAATTTCTATTTTTAACACCAAGAGAACATAATAACATAATAAACAGCATTATGAATTAATGCCCAAGCCATAGTATTGTGCATTCAGTATATATGATGCTTTGAATCTGATTAACCATTCGCTTAATATGTAAAAGTCAAACCCAGAAAACATTTCCTCAACAGCCGGAGCAAAGCTAAGACAGATTCAGTCCCCCGGGGTAAAGCAGAAGCAGACACGGGGGAGTGGAGAAGCCTGCAGCTCCCATCAGGAAATGGTTTGATGAATAGTCTACACATTCTAGTGACAAGCAAGTGAGCTGTGGGTTTTCTAGGAGCTTGCATGAGGATACTGTGGTAATTAGATTAAATGATTCAACTCCTGATGGTAAAATTCCCCAGAACAGAGACTAGATAAGATTAGTCACATGTGAGTGTGAAGACAAAGTTATTGGACTCAAGCTGATTAATTGTTAACGTTGTAATTACAACACCTAAATCTAAACATTGATTAGAATTGCAAATAAAATCATTAGCCCGCCAAAACAGATATAAGGGCAACTCCACCCCATAAAGGTGCTGCCAGACAGCTCTGCTGCAAGGCACATATTTCATGAAATTCAAAAGGAGCATATCCCTGTGATGACTTAATGTATAATGGGATAATTATAAATACGCTGGCTTCATACTACTAATATTTTGATGTAAAACATGAATAATAACAAGGCTTATCTTACGCTGGAGGGGATGTGTTAGTCTGCCTACTTTTTTATCTGGCTTAATACTTCACAGCATCTTAAAAGGTAATGCTGGCATTCTTACATGCTGATCTGCCTCTGCAGGTCGTGTTTTCATCACTGAAGTCTCCACAGTCATTGTCACCATCACAGGCCCAGTGGTCTGGGATACAACGGCCACTGGTGCACTGGAACTGGGTGTTGGAGCACGACTGGATGCAGCCCACTTCATCACTGCCATCTCCGCAGTCATCATCTATGCATATGCACAACAAACACTCATAAAAGTTGTGACCACACAAACACACAAAAATATCATGATAGATGTTATGTTAAAGAGTGAGCAGACAGATTCATTGATGAGCAAACTCTGATTTCTGTTCTTGCCCTTACCTGAATCACAATGCCACTTCACACTGATGCATCTTCCATTGGAGCAGCTGAACTGGGTCAGGGGCTCACAGGTGGGGAAGGCTGAAAAGGTTTGTAAACAGGTGAACATCAACTTCCAAACCAACTTAAATATTTACACTGTAATTCTACAACTGACATTTGTTGTTTAGGGTGAAATTTAATAGAAGGCAACTGTCTTCACTAGGAACTGCCATAAGTTCACATGCCAATCACTATGCCAATGTAATGAAATAATGAAATAATGAATTATCATTAATTATCATGTGAGTTAGTTAATTTAATACTGTGGAGAAAAGTAAACTTTTGAGAATATTGTGATCAATTAAGTAACCGATCTGGTTTGACATTTTAGTCACCATGCACAGACAGCCACTTTTTCTTTTCTGAACAGCTCCTATTGCAGCCCCTTCTAAACTTTGGAATGGGATGTCTCCCTCATTTTCTCCACAAAGATACAATTCCCTGTGTGACATGGTTTTTTAAGTTCTTGCTTCTGATCTTGGCTGCTCAACTGAGACAATATACATGTTCGTGATATTGGGCTATACTGTGTACAAACTCAACTTGACAATGCAAGCTGGTGAAAGCAAATTACTACCTCTGTAGTCAGCCAATATCTGATCCAACATCCATCACAGCAGTCAAGGAGACTTCATGAACTAAATTGGTCTACGTTATAGCATCAATATTCTTTACCAGTGCTGCAGTAAGTATAGCAGCAAAGATTCCACTGCATTTTGTGGACTGATGACATTGTCAGGATCAACATTTGTATTCCCACCAGATACCAGTCCTGTTCCTGATTTTGAGATACTATATATACAGTACTTTTCAAATATCCTCACTGGATGCCTGAAGTTTTATTGACTTCCGTATGAAATGCAAGTCTACATTTGAATTGATTTGTTGGCATCTGCTGCTGCTGCCTGAAATACCTCAGGTGCTGTCGAGGAGACATATTGTATCTTTATCAGACAAATGTCTCCCATATTTCCCTCAAATGTGTTAGGTCTCACTGACAGCACATGACTGGTTGGAATTTAACATTCATTAAAAATGAAGTATGAACATCCATAAATAATGAAGGTTTCAAGTAAACAGTGAGCTTGGCTAAAAATGAAACACCAGCATCCATAAATAATGACTGCTTCAAGTGAACAGAGAGCCCAATATGAGACACTGTGTGACAACTACTAAACTACTGACAAACAAAATCCAAATTAGCATCAATCTCTTAGGCGGCCACCACTGAGCTTCAGGTGTTCCAAAACCCACAGTAGCTCCACTGAAGCTAAGTGAGCTGCCAGAGCTGCACAGCAGAGTGCCTACAGAGAAGTAATGCCTTAGGAAGCTCAGACAACAGTATGGGAGAGAATATGTTTTGCTGCACAGCTTGATTATGACTGAATGAAGCCGAGCATGAACTTTAATTACTGCTTACACCCTGGCTGTTTGTGACTGTGTATTGAAGCAGCTTAGGACACACAAAGGGAGGCTGAGGCGATAGAGCAGAGTGCAGCGTTTAGCAAACATCAATCACTGTAAAAAGCTGATTTAATGCAAATAGTGATTAAACAGGAATCTCAAAACCTTTACCCTCATCTTTTTAATGTATGCTGGTAATTCATCCAACTTTCCCCGCTGAAAACATATTTTACAGCTTAAACTGCTCTTTTCCCTTCCACAAAGAAAAGGTTACATTCATCTTCAAAGAACTTTGCAAAGCTCAGGCCGTCATGGTATGCCATGAATTTTTTCTCATTTATGTTTTCCAAGATTAATCTTGCACACAGAGTGCAACTTTTGCTAACTGAAGCTGACAGATTGTATAACACCACAGAGACACAACTTAAAAATAGTGAACTAATATACAAAAGCATGCAGTTTACTGACCCATGACCCCTCTATAAAGATGCCATCAGCAAGCGCATGTCTAGTCCAACACAGCATCAATAACTCAACTCCTAAAACTCTCTCACTTAAATAAAGTAATGCATATGAGAGAGACTTGAAAAATATTTAATGCTACCAGCAATGCTGAAATGCAAATATTTAGCCCATATTATGTGTAAAATTAGAATTACCAACTCATGACTGTATGACTCCACAAACCAGTCAAGTTGCAGGAAATATGGTCAGAATCCCACCCCCTCTGTTCCTGAGTTATGATGATGAATAATGGCCAGAAAAGTGTTTCTGCATAACATAGTGATGTCACAATGAAGTTGGTATTTGAGCGTTTGGAAATATCACTTCATTATTTTATCCTACTGTGTTTTAGGGACAAAAAAAAAGATAGCACTTATTATGTGAAATTATCCAGTGTGAGTGCACATATTTTTTGTCAATCCGTTAGAGGTGAAACCTGAAGTTTCTTCTGTGAGAGGAAGCTGCAAAATGTTGACAAGTTTCTGGCACAGTTGACAACATAAATTATAATGTCACATTTAGAGTCTTCCAAGTGCAGAATGGAAAATTTGTTTTGAAATTTCAGTGGCTGATGCTGTAATCACTGAGTAAGCAGTTCAAATCAACAACCTTATCACCTATCACAGTTTTATAAGTAACTCCTCTGTAGCTTTAAATCTCCAATTAGGTATAACATAATCAATATCTGATGGTAAACAAGTGGTGATTGTCCCAAATGCCCTGGCTAGGTTCATTCACCAAGCTGGCCTATTTCATATCTTCAACAAACAGAGCAACACATATAGTCAGGCAGGCAAATCCACAGAGTGACACGTGTCATGATAAATAACCATGTGTGACTCACAGCATGATATTTCATCAGACATGTCCCCACAGTCATCCTCCCGGTCACAGGTCCAGGCTTGAGGTATACATCGTCTGTTCTGGCAGGAGAATTGGTCGGCCTGACAGGGCTGGGCTGGAGAAGATGAAAGAAGACACTTAATTCAATCACGTGCATAAGTCAAAGCAGGATGTGCACAACAAGTCTAATAATCACGATTACATCCAGGGTGTCAGTGTCCACCCAGTGCAAACCCTTAAACACTAAATCACACGGTAGAGCATGGAAACTCTGTAGGCCATTAGAAATGTGCTGTTGCTTGATGGGCTGTCAGTTGCATGCTGCTTGGCCACAGACAGCACACTAGTGACGTCTTGCTGATGTAGAATATGTGCGTCAATCTGCCGATGAGGGAACATTCATCATATTCTGGCTAATGCTCACTGATTGATCCTCTAAGGATAAAAAGCTCCTGAGAGACACCAATGAGGACATGGGAAGCAATGTGATATACTGTAAGTGCTCCTGACATACAGTTGCCCCTCGTAGGTGCTACAACTCTTTGATACTGGAGAGTGCTCTCACACATTGAGATTGATTGCACTGCACTGAAGCTACTCAAGAGCCGCAAGTTATAACAGTGATGACTGCTTTGATAACACGGGACACCTCTTTTTAAGACTTTGATGACTATAGTACATCAGAAATGAGAGATTCGTATGAAAAAAATGTCATTAAAAATGTTTTTTATGTTGTTTTTCTTTCTTGTTTTGATGTTTTAATGCATTATGTAAAGGGCTTTGAACTGCCTGATTGTATAGATGAGAGACTGTTTAATCTTTAACTCTTACTGTCTACATAAGCTTGATGAAAATCAATTACAAAAGTAGTTCAGTGTGCTGAACAGTTGATGCTGAAAAAACAATATGTTGTGCTCTCATTGTTTCAGAAAATTTCATTTCAGTGTACATGCATAGAATGACAGATGTTATGTTTAGAAGCAAATAAATAGCTTGGAAATCAATCAGTGTGCAAAAAGAACCAATCAAACAAGATAACAGATGTTGCCAAAATGCTGAAACTACAAAATATGATCTTATATTTTCAAGTGATACAACCATCAAATTATCAAACAAAGACAAAGATACACATCTGAGACAAATATAAGAAATGACACAGTGCATACCTGTACAAGTAGTGTTGGCCTCATCCTCATTGTTACCACAGTCATTTGTTCCATCACAAAGCCATCTTTTGGGAATGCAGCGATTGTTGCTGCATTTGAACTGATCCGTGGGACAGCTGTGATTGTCTGCAAAGAGTTGAGATATAAAACAAAAATCTGTCAACTATAAGCTATATTAAGAGACATAAAAGGAAATGTTTCGGAGGAGAAACTTGCTTGTGTTTCTCCTTAGTGGTTTGTCCTTAATTGAGTCTCCCCAACATTTTTAAAATGGTCTCAAGTTTATTTATTATGTGATTTTAGAGACTTGATTTTTGTTTTATATAAAGCCACTTTCACAAAATAGCTATCACTGGAAATGGCAGCCAAGATCTTTATTTTCTTTTTAGTCATGTCATTCAACTTTAATTACACATTGACCCTTCATATTCATTAAGCCTCACCACTCATAAATCATACTAAATTAATGTGAGCAAATTTCTGTGTAGTTCTGGGATACTGTGACATGGCTGCATGTGAATGATGAATTACCTCTGATTTTAAAGTGACATAATTGCTAAAACCTAAGATAGTGCTGATAGTGTTTGGAAATACTGCGCTACACTGGGAACAGTGAATTGGTGAGATAAATTCTGTGATCATTTTAATTCAATACCAGGTTGTGAGAAAGCAAACTCCTCTTATGACGATGAAAAACCAAATTGTCATAGAGCATTTGCAAAGACTTATTGAAACACTGAAATCCACATTCTCAAGTCAAATGTTGCCCTGATAAATTCTTAGAAAGATTCCATACCCACTAAAACCAAGCTGGATGAATGTTGAATTATATGATAGCCCAGCAGAGTAGATCATTGATTTTTCAATTCAGATAATTCTGGCAGAGGATTACATTACTGTACTTTGCTTTGTGAAAGAAAAAAAAACAGCATCCAAGTGTTTATCGTAGTGTTTATATGACTGACTTGTTAGAGAGCAAAACCACTTCAGCAAGAGCAAAGGGGGAGACAACAGTGCAAAAGAGGAACACTTCTCACACCTACTTCAGGAACATTGAGGAACACAGAAGGTGACAGAGAGAGAGAGAGAGAATCAGTCTTAAAAAGCATGGACTGTGTTTGCTTGGTGCATGGCCCTGCATTTAAATGCATCGACATGTTTGGTATCTGTATATGCAGTGTATGTGTGTGTTTGCATGCAGTGTGTTGGCTCGTAGACGGATTTTAACATCCTCACAGCAGCTGTGGCTCTCCTCATCACTTCCATCCAGACAATCATCATCTCCGTCACACTTCCACAAGGCCCGTATGCAACGATGATTATGGCACTGGAACTCATCGCTTTTACATCGCTGTGGCTCTAAACCACCACTGGAGGCTTCTGAGGGAAAAAGCAGTGAGAAAAAAATCAACAAGAGACGTCCTATGAAATATGTATTTAGGGGAAATTATTGGCATGGCTATCATAGCACATAAAACACGTTAATAATGTCTCATGACCCTATGTGTAACAAGTGTAACAACTGGGATTTGCTTTATATTTCTGGAAAACCACTGGATAATTTCTCCCCGTTTATTAGCAGATTTGCATGTGAATAGATAAGGTTATTATTTGATCTCTGTCCCATAGGATGAAGCCAGGATTACGGTGTACCGGGACAAGATGAGCTTAGCCCTCTCGCTTTGTCTGATTCATTATGTCCTCCTACCTGCGCAGGTGACATTGTTCTTCTCCAGAACCTGGTTGTCAGCGCAGGCACATACTCTGCCTCCTGGGATGGCAAGGCAGAGGGTACCGCAGCCCCCATAATTCACACTGCATGCGTTGTCACCTGGAGGAATAGATCCCAAATAAGGTGTCTTGCACATTTAAAGCTACTTTTTCTAAAGCCCACCTTAAGTGACATGTGATTTTGTTGTTGTTTTGTCTATTCACCCTCTGTACAGTGAACAGCAGAGGTACAGAGGTCACTTTAAATCCTGCAAAAATGGTATCTTATAGACACAAAACTCATTTCCAGTCTTAGAGAGTACATGCCAGGTGTGTGCCTTGTGGTTCACAAACATATGTCAAGTGAATTATTGGGAACACTGTAGTTGAAAGACAATTGACATTTTTATCCTTCTTGGAGGAATAATTTGTCTTTCTGGACAAAGCTGACATTCTCCAAACAAAAAAACAAAAAAAACTGTCACACACAAAGTTAAGGCATAAGACACCTTTGTCACTTTCATTTAACACAGAGCCCAAAGGCAGTGCCTGAGCCAATGAGATAAAGCTTTTGGTTTTGTAAGAGCCAATCAGTAATACTCAGAAGACTGGACAGCCAATTAATCTATTCAGTGGCATGAACAGAAGAAAATGTCCAGTTTAAATTCTCTGGAACTGACGTGAACTAGGCTGTGCATGCAGTAGCCAACCATTTATCTGCATCATATACTTGGCATGGCACTTTCCTACCCAAAATCCACAGCTTTACGGTTCTTGTATGAAAATTATTGTCTTGAAACAATGAAACAAAGTCATGCCATGAATCTAAAGCACATCACTTGACTGTGTACAATTATATTTCTTATTAATTTTATTTTATATTTCAACCTCCTGATTCTGGAGTGGCTGTCTGAGAACTGTTTATTACAAGAGTATTACAGAGTAACAAAAGAAATGCCTGCCGTGAAGGCCTATGCAGTTCTCAACTGTCACCCGTATCCACTGCTTCTCCTATCTGTTCTTTTCAGCTTTCTAACAGCATGAATCCATCATCATTTGTTACAGAAGTAAGCAAACCCCCCAAACCTTGGTCACCTTATTTAACATCACAGAATGGAGTCCCAAGTAATTTTAAAGTTACTGTCAGCGCTGATTAATGTTCTGCTTTTCAGCATGAAATTTGGCATCAATTGGCACATACGTAAATCTCTGGTGTATACAGTATATCATATAAAGTGTGTTCCATTAAAGGAAGGTGTATAAGGATACAAATGTCTGAACATGAAGAGTGGTTCTATTTTCAGTGCGAGACAGCTACTTTCTCTGTTAGGGAAGCTACGGTTCAGTGGCACTGGATGGCGAGTAAGTGAAGAGAAAGCAGCCAACCTTGCTGACTCTGTGCGTCGTAGACACGCAGGCCAAACAACGGTGGTCTCTCGCTCCGCAGCAGAGTGACATCGCCAGCGGACAGGTCCAGCTGGAAGACCGAAGCATTCATGTACTCCGTCCAAAAGATGAAATTGCGATAATGAGAGATTCCGAATGGATGGTTCAGCTCTTTTCCGTTGTACACCACCTGCAACATGAAGCAAACATGCAGTGTAATCAAAAGATTAGGAGAGCTACGGAAAGACATCACCAGCAACAGAAAAATCAATCATCTCAAACAGGGTTCCAGCTGTTTGCATTTGAGCTTAGAAATTATTTGATCACAGTATATGATGAATGTGATTCAATTTCTCTCCACAAATTTATTCACGCAGTGCTGTCTGCTTATAATAATGTTTGCTAGAATCTTGGCATTGATTAAATAGCATTTGCAAATAATTCATTAGCTTAATATGCCAGTACAGCTACAGTCGAAAGGAGCAGTTGGGGATGAAGGGATGTTTTGTTGGCAGTTAATGTGGGAAGAGGAGCAGTTTTAGATCATTTCACTGCTTTGCAGATTAACATTGTGTCACTGTTAAAATACAAAAACCAGGTTTGGATGCTGAAATTCAGACACCACAGAGGCCTGCTCACACTACACTAAACACCTGATACTGACAGGAGACTACAGACAGACTGTAGAAGGACACTCTGCTGGGGGCTGACTCTCATGACCTGCCATTTTTCTGCTCTTCCTACAATGTGAGAGTTACATGAGTCACCAGGTTGCTTATGATCCATTCAACAACACCAGGATAAATCATTACTGACTGACAAGCTGACTAGCTTTCAATTTAACAAAAAATAACAGCTAATGTAATGCAAATAAGTTCCTCCATAATGTAGCTAATGTATGTTATTGCTGCATATTGAGACTCACCATTCTTCCAGTTCCATTGAGATGAATCTTCTCGATGTGATCATAGTAGGCGTCACACCAGTACATGGTGCTGCTGCCATAGTCCAGGGTCAGACCATTGGGCCACAACATGTTAGAGGTGACAAAAATGCGGCGGTTGGATCCATCCATCCAGGCTTTCTCTATCCTCCCTATGCTGTCATTGACCTCATCCTCCTCCCAGTCTGTCCAGTACATCCAGCTATCACACGGAGATGCACACATACAGCACAAACAAACAAGCACAGCAATTATTGCACCAATAAACAAACATAATGAGGCACTGCTTTAGTTCATAGGGGACATGTTAGTCATGCAGCAACATCCGTAGATCATTACCTCCGAACTGACACTCATTACATTTCACATTCAACTACAGCAGTTCATTTAAGCTGTCTACTTCTCATTCATCCCTGCATTTACTTCTTGACACACTGATGTTTAATGGTTATGCTTGTCGCTCCCACCACCAGCCTCCTCCTGCTTTGATTTCTTGTCAGTCAATATACATGTGACAGCACGCTTCTGCAGGGTTGTCTCAAAATGAGCTATTCCATATTACAGCGAAATGGGCCTTGTGTGTTCTGCTCTGTGCGCCCATGGGAAGGCATGAGTGTGCTCCCATACTGAAGTTTTCATGTGAAGCTTTGATCCATACAGGGAGCATTGTAGAGAACACAACCTGTTCTGCCAAATATGCATTAGTTCAGAAAACCAGTTTTAACATCACAAAAACAGCGTGCCCGACCGAAATGGAAATTAAAAACTGGGATCCAGATTTCCCATAGGTAAAACAAAATAATAAAACATCCTTGATAGTCAAAAGAGAGTGCATCATAGCCTAAGAAATTATTCAGGCTTATCAAGTTAAAGTGCTGCATGACTGCACATCAAGGCGTAGTTAGTCTCATATTCCTCACCAGAAAAAAAAAAGTTTGCTGGGTTTTCTTGTGTATGCCAAGCCTGCAACTCTCAGTGGGCTAGTAGTATTTGTAACATGATTGGGTCAACAATTTGACGTGATCTGTTCTCTAGTAACCATGCCCAGGGGATTTGCTCTGTTTGAGTGTTGCTGACTGAGCCATGTGGCCCCCTGTTTCTCATCAATGATATAGGGCTGGCTAAGGGAAGATGAAACAGAATGGGATATGGAGGTGAATGAAGACTCCCTCTGTCTCGAAGTCATCTTTACAACCTCATGAATTATTCAGTGGTGCTCCACACTCACATACACACACGTCAACATGCACATAGACACCGACAGACACCTCATCAGATGGGCTGATGGACACCATGCAGTTGCACTGTCATAGAAAGAAAATCTTAATACTTCTTCTGTTCTATTGATTAAAGACTGGATATGATAACTGAACATCATCAGTGTTCCATATTTTCATTTTGTCAATTAATTATTTAATTAATATTCAAGAAAACACAATTTACTGACATTTTATTGACCAAAGTATTATACAGTTATAGAGTTGAGTATAAAAAGATTTTTTAAAAATCAGTAAATTACAAGGTGCAGTGTTATTGTATCTTCAGAGACTGTAGTCATGTTCTTAATATTATTATTATTTTATATGAATGTCATAAACAAACTTAAAATTGGAAAATGCACTAATGTTGCTACAAAGCTGTCTGTGCCAGTAAGTGACACCAGTCATATACAACCAGGCGTCCTGAAATGACCAAAGTTGAGTAAACATTACCCAAGTCAAATATTATTTGTGTGAGAATGTTGTCTAAGGTTCCTACTGCAACTAAGACAGAGAGGTATGACACTATTACGTTGACACCACTACTCCTTATCATGTCAACACAGACTGAAGGTGGCAAGCAGAGCAGAAAATAAGGTTGCAAGAATGCATTCAAGAAATCCCTTGGAGAGGTGCATCTATTTCACCTGAGGGGACCCCTCCTGTAGAGCAGATAGAGATCAAAGGACTGCTGGGCTCAGGCTGAATGCTCCCTCTGAAGCACAAAACTAGCTTTTCTAATCATCTGTGCTGTCAGTGGGAGGGTCAGAGTAAAAGTTATTAATCCTTATATAAAGAAGTGGGTGATATTCCACCCCTCCCCCCAGCACTGCTGCTACTGTCAGGGTTGAAATTCTTAACAGGCCTGCATGCTATTTCCTCACTAGCCTCAAACGTTTAAGGCTATGTTCTCACTTTAGTTGTGTTAATGTTTTTTTCTTTTTCTTTACATCAGGCACATACTTGATGTTTTAGAGCTAGTGTGATAAACATCAGTTTCCCCCAATATCCAGTCTGCACCACTGTGACATGTATGTGACTTGAATGTGAATGTTTGAATCAGTGCCATTCTTAGAATACAGAACAGAATACAGACAAGTGGAAAGAAATAAAAAATCAAAACTAACAATGAATGAGGAGTGGTCATTGGTTTGATATATATGCCTAGAGTATAGCAGTGAAACAGCTGTATATAGCAAAATGTTCAGAACAACCCCCTTTAGGCTTGAAAATTAATCTGACTGCAATGGATTTGGTGAGTGTTAATACGATTTAAGCCTGAAAGTGTTAAACCTTAAAATCCTGAAGAAACTCAATGAATTTGAGGTTTTGTAGCATCTTCTCCATATGTTAATTACCATCTCTGCCGGTGGGGTCCTCCATAGATAAACGTGCACAGGAAGACTACGGAGGTGGCCTATGAGTACTATAGAGAAACAGCTATCAAATGGGTTAATTGTGGCTAATGAGCTGGTAGCTGTGCTCCAGGTTCGGGGAACAAGACAAACCACTATTTTCTTTCTCAAAACGCCCACAACACTCTGTTCATTAAAACAGCAGGTCTCAGTTTAACCATGGTGATTTACCACCATATTTACGCATATTCTTTTGAAAGGTGCTTGAAGTAATCATCAATCAAAGCAGATGCCTTCAAAAGCAGATGATCTTCAGGATTAACATTTGAAGCAAAGTAATATTGATACCTACAAAAAGGCACAGTGGTCTTTGGATCTGGATAATTTGAATCATCCTTTAGCACACCAAAGACGGATTCCTGGTATTAATTGTTGTTAGTTGTTTTGAAAAAAAATAAAAAAGAAAACCCTGCATTGGTATTTGAGGCAAAAAAGATGGCATGTATTTTACATTTAAGTAAAAGTTTGGCTTGTAAAAATCAGTTGAAAAACACCTAAAGTTCAAGAGCAGAGCCAATCAACCAGTCAAGTAAGGTTATAACTGGTTGCTGGTAGAAGGAGTAGAGGCAAAATCTAGGGTCATCAGGGAACTGTAGGGGCATAGGGGCATATAATGGTGGGGGTAATTACAAAGTCCCTTTAGGTCTCCATTTTGGCATTTGTTTGAATAAATACAGTTGATGCATCACACAAGTTTTTGATATCCTTCTCTTCCATTCTTATTCAAAGCCCTTCTGCACCTGTTCCCACCATCAGTTGAAGCTGTCATGAACCTCACCTGTGTGCTTGCGTCAGTGACACAACATGATTGGATGTTTCAGGGGCGAGGTGGGACATGTGTCATACAACTAACTCTTTTGGTGTTTGCAGACTATTCTATTCAAGATTATCTAAGTGGTTTTTTTTTCTTAACTTTGAGAAAATCTCCAGACCCCATCTGGAGATGTGAGTGGCAAGATAACTGTTTCTCAGTGACTGTCAGTGCTGAATTAAATTACACTGGAAAACAGATTTTTCTTTTAAAACCCTTCTCCTATGTCTCCCACAGCCCACCCAAATCTAATTAATTTTACCCGTGCATGTACTTGCATACATACAGTACAATACAAGGGATCACGTATTTTTTTCCTGACCTGTTAAGTGGGTCAACCACGATGGCCCGTGGGTGTGACATATTCCCTTCCAACAGTGTCTTCCTGGTCTGTGAGGCTCTCTCTAGCCTGGCAACGCTAATTGTCTTCCTGTATCCATCGTTGGTCCAATACAAATTATTCCCAATCCAGTCCACTGAGATTCCCTCAACATTGTCGAGTTCTACAACAGAATTAACCAAACAGAATTCAACATAGTTGCCAAATACAAACGTCATCTGACTTTAACTTTTCTAATAAAAGGTTTATGCAGTACCATGACTTTGACTTGTTCAGGAATATCTGTATTCAATGTATGGGAAATAAGAGCACTACAAAAGCAGCTTTCTGATAATATTACATCTACGAAAGCAATAAGGAAATAAATGACAAATTTAATCAATTAAAGTCATTAATATTAATATTAATAAAAGTTTCCAAACATGCAGTACTTTCTCTTGCCATGTTGTACATTTACACACTCAGGAAGCAAAACATTGTTTGGTAAAAAAAACTGTATTGTCATCCAGTGACATCAAATTTATTTAACACTGAAATATGGTGCTGAATTATTGGCAAAATGTGTTTTGTATATATAATACAGAGCTGAAAGATGTCTGTCTACAGAAGCAGACTTTGCCATATTAGAAAAAGTTATTTAAAAAGAAAGAAAAAACTGTTTAACAATACATGGTATGTGTATTTTCAGTACAAATAGTGTGTTTTGAGTACATGAAGCGTGTGGGAAATGGTTTTAACCTTACATTAAAGGGTCACTGTTATAAGTTAGTATGTAAACAGCATTTAGACCCACCATCTTTCAGTATTGTCTCTCTGCCACTTCCATCTGTCTTTTGCCGCCCAATAAGGAAACTGGTGGTGTCAGCAAAGTAGATGTGTCCCAGTTCTGCATGGTAGTCAATGGCTCGAGGGTTGACAAGGTCCTCGATTGGAACCATGTGCTCATCACTGGACTTGATGTTCATATCCAGTCCTCGGATGACCCCAGGACGCCCCTTGCCGTAGAACAGGAAGAGATCGTTTTTGGGCTCTACAAGGGAAGAAAGAACAGACCCTTTTTTACTGTTATTGTCAATTAATTGCCCTAATTCATCAATGCTGATCCCAGCATTAAACCCTCTTACCGGCCACATTGTTCTTATATGTGCGCCAGAGCCAGGGCCATCCATTCACCTTAATGGAGCCAGTAATCAGTGCCAATGACTATACTCTCCCCCCTCAATCACATTCCTGCTACAATGCTGCCTTGACAGTAGGAGAAGGAAAATGCTTGAGCAAACACACAATGGCAATACTTACCTTGGCTGTGAACACCACTTCTGATCTAAAATAACATGGTGTCTGGGTAGAAAGGCAAACAGAAAGGCCTAGAAAGCTGAGGCAGCTCCTCGGCGGTCCGCCAGCCGCTCAGGGGGCTGTATGTTCTCGAACCCTTTGGGATCCTCCGGAGAGGCAAGAGCAGGAATGAAGGAGGGCTTCCGGTGAGAGAAGCAGACCTCTCCCCGCTCTCAGCCCCTACCCAAGAGACTGGGATGCTGGGGGTGAGGACCACACATGCCTCACTTCAATTTATCATTTTGTGAGGGAGAGACCAGCTACCCAAGAGACAATTAAACATTGCAAGAGACCCAGATATCAAACCCCACCGTGACTGCTGTATGAAGAAGCACTACCATTTAGCACCGAATCTCATTATGCTTAGGGAGAAGGAAAGCACGAGCAAGAGAGATAGCTGGTGTCATCAGAACATCTCTGAGAGGGGAATAAATCAAATGTGTCATGCCAAGCCTCCCAGTGCTTCGTTACCCCGATCGAAACTTGGTGGGCCCTCAGATTGTGTCATCAATTTGATCTTATGCTTTTATTGTCAACTGCACAATGTCCAGCAATTGATCAGAACAGCGAACAAATGCAGACAAACTTAAACCTCATTATGACAATAATCAATCAGGATCATGACGGGTCGATAGCAGAACGTCATTTTCAAAGGGGTCTGTGTCCACCAGTGCTCATCTTTATCACTGCCAATCAAAGGCTGATGCATGTCTGGCATGTCCTTAGCTCTAATATGACACATGGCCTTTATAGGTCCATGTTAATATCAAAGAGAGCAATGATGTAAAATGTCCTTTTCAGGCATAGTCAGAGAAGATTTTTATGGAGGAAACATGACTGTTTTAAAGGATGTGTACTAAAATACATAATGATGTATCTATTTACATCCAAGGCAAAATATGTACTGACTTTTACAGGACCGTCCATCAGAGCCCAAACTGTAGCCAGTACGACAGCGGCAGGTTCTGGACTTGTAGCTGCCACTCAGAAGGCAGATATGGGAGCATCCGCCTGGCTTTCCAAATGAATCCATTTCACAAGCATGACTCCTGACTGTAGACAGAGAAATCATAAGCCAATGAAGAATCTTTGTTCTGTACTAACACAGACTCCAGCTTGTGAGTCATAAAATGGGGTGGATTCTGACACATACTTGCACATGTTGACCTACATAGAAAATGTTCTTTACCTTTTGGCTGAGTGAGTTTGTGGAAAACACGAAGTCCTCTAGTATTCCCCAGACTGGCTAGTGTCCTGCTCTCTGCTGTGATGTTGAACCTGTGGATCTGCAGCAGCTCCACAGAGGAACTCCCTTTGGAAGGGTCAGAGTGGGTAGCATAGAGGTAGTCCTCAAACACAGCTAATGCATAAATGTACGACACCTGAAAAACAAAAAAAGATTCATGGTGCTTTTTTTTTTGTTGTTGTTGTTGCTTCATCCCTGAAGCTAAAAATAAGTAAAACCACAAGAGGAACACAAAGAAAACAATAACAAAAATAAATTAATGAGAGGACTTTTATCTTTTAACATGCAGCAAGCACGAGGGGGATGGGAGAGAGCAGTGGAGCTGTCTGTACATTTGGCAGCCCACACAGGGTCAAAAGCTGGACTCCATGGGGAAGCCACTGGCCCTGACGCCACAGCCTCCATGCTACATTTAGCAGGCTGACACCCACACATTCAGTGACATGGCTGGATGAGCTGTATTCACAAGAAGTAAACCTAAGCTCACAGGGTGACACCTTAACATCAAGGGCACCAAGAAACATGCGTCAGAATAAATAAATAACAAACAAACCACTCAACCATCTCCCTCTGTGGAATTTGCTTCAGCACTCTACTTTTACATGGGAACTTTCACACATACTACTTCAAAGGATGTGCATGTACAGTACTTGCATCTCTATCTACAGTACAGGTAAAATATGCTATTCCATACTCGCTGGATTTAATATAATGACAGGACCAACCAGACATGATCAGCTTCATCAGAGGTAAGACAGGGTTGTGGTAATTAACAGATGAGACGTTTAATTAAGCTCAAACTCAGTGTGTAGCCATCACAACAACGAAGGCCACCTCCTGCAAAATGATTGCTACGCATGGCTCAACAATTATAAGCAATGTAATATTATAACCATGTTACATAAAATCAATCCACACCACTCCAGCCAATCAGAATCAGGTTTTAATTATGACTGTAACAGTAAATATAAATGGAGGATATTTAGAGAGTGGAGGAGTACTTTAAAATGTCATATTCTACTGTGTGGAAATTGAGCCAAATCTAAAGGAACTGACAGAAAATATACATCCTTAAGCACGATCAGCTTCAAATGGAAAAATCACAGAATGAAAGAATAAAATACTGTAATGTAAAACAGTAATGTAGTGACTGAAACTCTGGTGAAAATAGTTACTTCTGATCATTGATATTGTTGGCACAGAAAGGAGCTGCATGGCATTTGTCATGTAGATGCAATGGCACGAAGATCCTCTGTCTAACAAGGCAATAAACTAATAGAGAAGGAAATTTTATGCAAAGAACACCTGCATATACAATAAGGTGCTTGAAATAGATGCTTTTCTTTCCTCATAGAGGTTGAATATCTAGAAATGATTATTTAATGAATAGTCATAATCTGTGATGAAAGGCCTCAAAAGTGTACTACAGGAGAGAGACTATTCATATGCTCATTTGGAAGACACCCCCACATGTGCCTCAGTTCCCTCAAGTTAATAAACCTTCTATTCCCCATTCAAAAGGCCTTTTCTCTGAAAATGAAGAGTGAATTATGACAACAAGCGCTGAATTTACCACCTGTCTTGCAGTGATAAAGCACAGTGCCCTAAATCTGAAAATTAACACAGAAACACCCTCTCATGTCACAATATCACAAGTCTCTCAAATGAGGAGGGAGAAAGTGCTGATAAGAGAAGCCAATTGTCTATTCAGAATCCCAATGACATTTGTCCACAATGGATCCTTATGATGTGAAGCCCATGGAAGACAAAAAGCCGTGCTTGCAGTGAAATGTGATACTCACTTGGCTCCCATGGATAATGGTGTGCCTATTGCTGCCGTGATAATCCACCACATCAATGTAATCCAGGTAGGCGTCTGCCCAGTACACCAGCTTCTTGACCACGTCCAGTGCCACAGCAGTGGGCTGCTCGATTTTATAATCCACCAGTCGTGTCCGGTTCGTGCCGTCCATGTTGCAGCGCTCCACCTTGGCCACGTTCCCATAGTCAGTGAAGAAGAGCATTCTGCAGATGGTGGGAGTGTTTAAATGATTAGATACTAGAAAGGATGTTTTCCACTTTATTGGGAGAGCAGAATCTCATTCTTTGCTCTGGATCCTTTACAGTAAGTAAATCACGACCACAATATGCACAGACATGTGTGATGCTGCATTTACCTCAGGACATTTGATCAAACAAAATGACACAAAATGTTAATTCAAGCACTGGAACCACCACAGCAACAGGTATTGGAGGTATTGATAGGTCCATATGTTGAAGTGGTGTACACAGGCCTCTAGTAAGACTGTATAGAGTGAGGTTGTATCTTTTTAGTTTTTCCAAAATTTTGAAAGCAAAAGTGTGAATAAATAAATAAAGTGTGTTTCGGCTCTAATGCATGCTGTAAACACTAGCATGCACAGCTAACTAGCTTACTACCCACAGCAGTTACCTAGTGTTATGTTCGAAGCCAAGAGTTAGCATTAGAGATAGACCGATATGGTTTTTTCAGGGCCGATACCAATTATTAGTAGTCAAGGAGGCCGATAACCGATATTTAGAGCCGATATTCATAGAAACATATATCTGCTCTCCGGAGCTTCTCCACCCGCAAAACTTTTTCTCCTCTCCGCCATGTGTGAGAGCACTGTGCATGCACAGTTTTCACTGCTGATTGGCTGTTACCCGTGCCATGGCTCTGCGTGTAACCAATCAGGTGGTGCTGTGGGCGGGACAATGCTGGAGACAGAGTAGTGACTGCAGACAGAGAGGCGCGGCTGGATCAGAGCCAAAATAACCCAGTTTAAAATTGACTGTCTGACACTGTGTTTTTGATCATTCTAATACAGTGAGCTAACATTAGCTAATTTGGTTGGTTAATTAATCTGCTAGCTAAAATCTTCAAACAGTTGTTTTTGCTTTTGATATGAATGAGTCTCGTAACTGTACAGTATGAATAGAGACATTACACGTTAGATCAGATTCCAATAAGACCAGCCACTTCACTGTATAGACAGGCTCTAATTATGACAAGGTGTTAATATTAGATGAGTGGTCATGTCAGCAAATCTCTACCCACAGTCAGTCCCCTGCATCCAGCCACAACAGCTCCAAACGTATACTTGTCCCTCCTGAGGAAATGAGAGAAGCTATAACACAGCTGCATAAGATTCCTGCCCACACTTCTCTGTCAACTGTAGCTACACACCTGCTGTGGGCCTGCTACATAATTGAAAATGGATTGCTTCCGAGACACTCAGCTCCATTTTTACTCACAATTAAGCCCCTATGTGGAGAGCTTCCCCCCAAAAAATTGTTGAAGTCCATCTATTGCTTTCAGCCTATTAATTGATTTCACAATGCAAACTGTATACTGTCTGCCCAGCATGACATGGAATGAAATTCAACAAGAACCAAAGGAGTGGATGATGACAAAAGTTAAGCATCTAACAATCTAAAAATGCTTTGGTTGAAGTAAACTTCAGATTAATGTTTACATTTATTTCACAAGTCCCTCTTGTGAACATGTGAATTATAACTCGTGTGTGTCGGGAGCAAAGGAGGAAGGACTGTGATGCTGGGATAGCACTGCAAATCTTAAGTCTAAGGTTGAAATGAATAGTTGGGTCAATAAAATGGAACACTTTGACACTAGATGCTACTGTTCTCAACCCTCTACCTACCAGTGGTCAACGCTGGTTTCCATTAACCATGATCTTTTCCAAGGAGTTTCGTGCCTAAACCTAACTAAACCTTAACACCTGTGGTGCATATCTGAAAATGATTCTCTAAATTATTTTTGTAACAACTGCACATTCCACTTTTTGAAGGCACTACCTAAAAATGTTGTCCTGATGAAAAAGTCTCAAGCTCAAAGGACACTAACTTAAGTCATGATGGGATGCAATGACACAAATAATTTGTCATTTGTTTCCCTGTTGGGTCAAGATACATAAAAAGTGCCAATTACAAAAACTCAAAGGTTAAGTTAACAGATAATGAACAAAAAATACAAATAAATTAAAACAATGTGTAAAGTGGTATAGAATGTAAAATTAAAACAAGAATGCATCAGAATGTTTTTAAATGCTTTCTAAAAATGCCCAGTGAGGCTGCTCTCTGATACATATAAGCTTCATAAAGTGGAGGCAAATGCAATAAAAGCAGCATTTCCCATTTCGTTTGTGGTAATTTTGGGGACATTTAGAAGGCAAGCTGCAGAGGACCTCAGGGTACGTGAGTAGATGTGAAATGATAGACAATGTGTGATGCACAGAGGAGCCAAACCATTTAGTACCTCAGAAACCATGAGGAAAGCTTGAGAATCAATTCTAAAAGACACAGGGTGTCCGTGTAACTCTGGAAAAACAGGTGTAGTCTAATTTGTTTCTCATGATAAGGACTAAATAACATCACACAATACATATAAGTAAAGACTTTATGTAGTTCAAACTAGGTCTGCAGATACAGTAATTAACATGGAGGACTTGCCATGCAGTCTTACTGCAGCACTGTGAGGACAGAGCTCCATCAGCTCCCAACGATAACGAGCTACAGCCAGAGAGCTGCAGGGAGGCAGACTTAATCTGCACAAGTCAAGTCAGGGGAGAGATGGGCTGCCCTCTGAACCCTAGACCAGGCTGTGCTGAAAAAACTGTCAGCGTCAGCAAGGAACCCAGCTCCCCAAACAGGTGCACGTCCATGTGGCATACAAATGATAGCTTTCTGGGATTAGGATGGTGCTGACGCTATACTTGTAAATTCTGCAGCCACAACGAGATCCACACTGGACTCTGGAAATGAGAAACTCTGATAAAATGAACTGCATGGGACCACTGAAAAATAGTATGTGTCTCACAAAGGAACAGAAGAATAGTTACAACAGACAATCAATAAAAGCTATATAGTTTAAGGTTATTTTTCTCTAAGTAGTGGCTGTTCATTTCATACAGCAGTGTCCTTCAGCCATTTTCTCAGATTTGCGGTTTACAGGCTGTAACATACCTTAACGATAAACCATTTTTGATAATTGGCAAGGACTGTGACCTTGTGAACAACTCTAAGTATCTGCTGTTATTATCAAACTGTATTTCAAGACAAATGAAAGTGCCTTTCACCTTTCACACAGTATTGCAGCATTTCTTTCTCCTGAAGACAAACTATGATCTCTATTGAAATATGCTGAGCTTCTCTAAATTCATGTTTTTTAATTCAATTAAGAAAAAATCCTTGACACAATCATTCTTTCATTTACTTTGACAGTGAAAGTGGCTTGAGGTGAGTAAAGTATGTCTTTTAATATTTTAATATTTTAGTATTTTAATCTTTTTAGTGTTTTAATCTTTTGCTTTTTTACAGTTAAAAATGCACAATATGATGAAAAGATTTTTTATATTTACATTAAATCAAATGACTCTATAAAGTCAAATACCAACACCTCTGTAATCCACATTCAACATCTCATCACTATGACATTTTCAGCTATTGCATTGGGATATCTATTATTGTATATAAAATAACTGCAATAACAAATACATCTTCAGTGAAATATAACGCTGCCCCAGATACATTTTGGCTGGATTGCAACAGCAGGGCCAGCCCTAGAAATGCAAATGTCTGTGGCTTTATCCGCTTCATCATCACTGGCCAGGTGTTGTATTTTCAGCATTGGTTGGCCGGCTGTTGTACTTTTCCCACTGACCATCGCTCTGTCAAACTGATTTGGCACAAGCAGTTTTTATTGTGTCATCGGGAAGTGCGACTTGTTTCTGTTTGCCTGCTCTCTGCTCCGACGTTAGGTGTTTTCTGAGTTCTTACTGCCTGCAGAGAACCGCATGCCCATTGCAGCAACCCACACAGCTAAAGTGGAAACTACTGCTGCTATGGCGAGTTCACTCCAGCTGGTCAGCATTTAAATATCACAGCAACTGTTGGATAGATTCACATGAAATCAGGAGTGCGTTTGAGGGAATTAAGAGAATTTGTAGCATTCACCAATTTTCTCATACTCAGACTTTTCTCTAGGTACGAACGAAATTCAAGAGTGGTCTGAATCTGTCATATGAGTCATGGTCAGATAGACTGCCTTTTTTTTTTTTTTTTTTTTTTTACAGGGGGGCAACACACTCACTTGCCATAAATATCAGGCAATCTTATATGGGAATTTTAAGGGTGTTGTCTAACAAACACACATCTCCTCACAAAAAGGTGGCATTCCTCAGTCTGAAATGAGCAATTTAGGACAAGTTCATGTAGTCAAGAGAGTTTGGTGAATCTAGCTTGGAATACTAGTACAAAGAAGCCACACAGAGAAAAGTAAAAGCATTTTTGGGCAAAAATATGAAAATGTTCTTGTAAGAGGCCCAAACACTTTGTTGATAACCTGACTGTGATATTTACATGTTTGAGTTTTGTAAAATATCTCAACAACAACATGGATTGCCATGGAAATTGGTATATGCATTTACATTAGTTATTAAAAACAACAACAACAACAACAACAAAACAAAATGTAGTATTTCTGTCACTCTACAAAATGTTGCCACAAAAAATAATCCAGGCAGAAATTACGTTTTGCAAAAAATGTATTTACAAAATAGTAATGCTAATATGAAATCTAGATTTTTGCACTGATCAACACACACCAGTGAATCCTGCATACCACATCATCTAAGCTTGACTAATCTTGTCGATTGCAGTGGACTCTAAAAAACAAAATACATCCCTTTCCATCACAGGCATAAACTAAAATGGGACTCACAGGAAGCTTCAGCTTTGTAGACCTGATAAGAATTTTAGCCAATGAACCATAAAAGAGGAAATGGTTGTCTGTCAAAAGGCTTTTCTATAGCAAAGTTAAAATGCCTTACTTGATAGTAAGAGAGGCAGTAAGTCAAATAACAATAAAAATGGAGTGCCAAACCAGAGCATATTCTATAAACACTGCTCCTCATGCTGTGCTCCTATAACACCTCCTTGATTTCTTTTGTTTTCACTCCATTGCTCGAGGCTGACAGACCTCTCTCGGGCTCACTTTTTCAGAAACAGAAAACAGAAACAGAAACAACCATGTCTCTCCAATTAGAGTCAGGAAGAAGCCTTAGAAAACTTCTGTGTCTTATACAGTCAATCTAGCCAGTAGCCTGCAAGTCCAGCTCCCTTGTGAGCCAGCAGATTCTATATCCATACTATCATACCTCTAAACAATGGGGGGATGGGCACTTGTGTGTGTGTAACATCAAACCACTGAAAAACCAGCCTTACTTATCTGAGGTGATTCATAGGGAGCTGTACCATTAGCCATATTGTTTTTTCAGTGGCTGACCAGCATTTAATGAGTACACTAAAACACCGCCTACCAAATCAAAACTGTCCATGTTATTTAGGAACCAGTGGCTAATTATTTTGATTAGACCCTGTGGCTTATAATTGTAACCCAAGTTGTTTAATAAAGTACAGTTTATGAACTTGAAAACCACAAAGACGCAATGTAGTTCAGTTTCAACCTTCAAATTAATTATATGTTGAGGTATAAGATAGCTCGTCATGACACAGCAGCAAGAGGAGGTGGTTATTATTGTGCTAAAAGTTCCAGTACTAATGACACACACTTTTTATTTTCTGAACAGGTGTATCATTATTATTACATTATGGTATATCATGATTTCCAGAGTCTCAGAAAAGGTCTATTATTAAAAACGTGCTTTGACTCCAAGCTGCCTTTCCTGTCCATGTAATACAATGGCTCTACTCTTCTGTTACTCACTGGAAATAAATGTGCAAAAAAGACTGAGCTGCTGATAACTGGTTCACATTCTGATATAGCTGTTGCATGCTATTTATTTAAATTATTTGGCTGTTTTGTGCTTTTGTACGTTGACACAGGAAACTGCAAAGTTCTGCAACGTTGTGATCCATGTGACTGTCAGTCACATGCTGTAAATGTTTCACTTTTCACTGTGAGCAGTGTGGGGATATTTTTACTCCACAGTTGCTTAGTTATTTTGTGATCCCTACAGACACAAAAATCCTGTGATGGAAAGTCCTGCAGGGCCATTTTCTACTGAGGGATGTGGGGTGAAATCAGTGAATACAAATGAATGTCTAGACAGTAGAAGATGTCTGAAACATCAACAATTACACAGCTCAAAGAGAAAAGGGCTGAGTCGAAGGACAGGGAATCATTTAAATCCCTTCATTATAACTCATTCACATTCTTCCAGACAAGTCGATTGTTATGCATAGTGGATTTTTCTTCTTCTTTTTTCTTCTGTGATTTTTTTTCCTTGACAAAAGATGCATGATGATAAATGAGCCTCACAGGGCTTTCAGAGATGGTGTATTACATAGGCTGCAGAATACTCACCCCATGAGAGGATCCAGAGCTATTCCTTTAGGATTCATGAGGTCTAGTTGTAGGATAGTAACACACGTGTCCCCACCATGGTCACAGACAAATATCCTGTCAGTAACCCGGTCAACAAAATAGAAATTTCCTGTCAGCCAGTCAATGGCCATCTGCTCCACATCTGCAATGGGACAAAACCAGGGTTAGATTCTTGTGTAAAACATCTGAATAAAAATATATAACACACTTTACATTTTTCAGCACTTTGATAACCAAAAAGACATATTAAAAAAATATCTAATAATTATTATTAAAACAAGGCTGAGCTATTCCAACTTTTAGTCCTTGGTCATGCTCCAAATATACTGGATCCTACACTTTCTATAATGCAACTCATTAGCATATTTTAATGACTTTTACTAGCCACAACTTCATGGCACCAGTTTGTAATGCATGGTTTCTCATAAAAAAATGTATCCCAGTCAAAACAGACTGCCCCTAAGAGGCACACAAGACAACATATAATGGCTTCTACAGGCTGAGTAATACTCACCACAGCAAGTAAACTGATCTTTATGTGTAAAATTGGCGAAGTAAAATTATACCATGGTCAATGAGAATTCTGATTGCCAAGTCTCTATTATTTTCCTCTAAAGGGGCAGACACCTTGAACCTGACACCTCTGATGCAGGTTTTATTCGCAGCTCCAGGATTAAATGACAGCGACATTTTTCTCTCAAAAATAAATAAATAAAAACTGACAAATTAAATCCAGTAAAAACCATGCACAATTTCATGTCAATTGTGATTTGGATTTTTATGAGAATCTAGCCCAGATTCTCACAAAAATCCTCCTCTTAGACCAACTAAGTCGAGGTAAAAGGAGCAGTGTTGAAGTAGCAAAGCTGGCGTAGCCTGTCTGTTTGAAGGACAGCTGTAGGAGAAAAGTGTGCTGCCAAAACCATGAATCTGACCTGCCTTCAAACACACAGATAATGAAGAGTCAGAGAGAGAGCTTGCAGGTTAGAGTGTGAGGGGAAAAAGAGAGAGATAAAGCAAAAGAAGGGTGAATCTTTGTGTGAGATATTGCCAGGTGATAGTGTATCTCAGCTGAAAAGATGCACAGCTATCCTTTATTCTGTGCTCATGATTCGAGAACAGATAATCGCACACACACATACACACACACACAAAAAAAAAACGGGAAAGTAAGGACAGAAGTATGTAAGATAAAGACAATATGAACAGAACTGAAAACATACGTTGCAAACTTTGTTGTGTTCTTATTTCCTGTTCCCGTGTGAATCCTCGCAGATTCCTCATTTCAGCACAGCGGAGTTGCCCAGAGGACTCTGTAGACTGGACCCAGCATACACTCTCCTGCTTGTGCTGGAAATCCAATGCCAGTGTTCCATTTACACTCAAAGACCTCAGGGGCTTGAGGCCTGTTCCATTTAGATGGGTGATAACAATACGATCTGAACCACCAATGAGAAGCACTGGACGGCTGTCACCAGGATCTAGAGTGAAAGGGAAAATATGGTACTAAGTACAATTTTATTTCTTGATTTTGGTTGCTCCATCTTTTACTGTTGAAACATCAAGAGACCAAAGAGACCTCAAGGAAAGACAGAGGCAAAGAAAAGGAATAGAAGGAAAATCATTTCCAAATACGGCCTTGAATAACAGCTGAAATATTTGTGAGGAACACACAAACACAAAGAAATAAAATAAATGAAAAGAAAAGCAGCAAGTATGCCATGAGGAAGAGTCCTTCACCATTAGAGGCAAAAAGCATGAGACTTAAAACAAGAAAGAAATGTTATGATCTCACTCCAACGCCAAAGCAATCATCCAAAAAAAGATTTTCTAAACTCTTAAACAAATTGAAGAACATTAATATTAACTCAGGTAGTGGACTTGACTCTTTTTGAGCCCGTCTCTCCTGTTTGGACTCATGGCAGGACTGTCCATGGTGGTAAAACTGAGACAAGCTGCTTTATGGGCTTAACTGACCGTGCACATTCTCTGACATCAGGCTCTGCCCTCAAAAATTTCCCTTAATTATCCCAGACTTTCATACAAGTTCAAGTCAAGGGCTAGTCTCCTAATCAGAATGGGGGTAGATGGGATTTTGACCAGCCTCCTTGATAGTGGTCTGCCCTGGCTCTCAATGTAGCACATATTTTGTATTTTGAACTGTAGTTTATTTTCACACCATCTCACTGCCATTAATACTCACTGTGTGTATCAATCTGTAGCTCAAAATAGCCCAGAGTAAATACACTATTTACTGCTTTCTGAGAAATACCTACCAAAACATTACAGTGCCTAGCTGGTTAAGAAAATCACATCTAATATAACTATACACTCATGACCTGTATGTCTTCAGTAGGAAAAAATGGGTTTGCAATTATCCCATACTTTTTATAATCTGCGATTTGGTACTTTACATGAGTCTGTGAAGTGGGTAACCAAGCAGACATGAAAATCGAAAAACAGATTTATGTTAGGAGTACAAATAGAATAAAAGATATTATACCTTTCACTTTGGTCTGAGCCAAATGAGAAGAGATTAAATCAAGATTAAATCCCCACCATGCCCCCCACAAAAAATAAAATTGTGCTGCGGACTTTTAACTTCAATCTTCCACTCAACACGTTAATATGTTTTTCATACCCTGCTGCTCCTCATCTTCTGGCCTCAGAGAGCTCTATCAGAAATTTATATTCATGAGCTTTTACAACTAACGGTAACCCCATAGTTATCCCTATACCACTATCGCTCTCTGCTAAATTAATATTAATGCATGTGAGCATTGGGTTCAGTTAAGTTTATGGGTAATCATATTCAGTTTATTCCTGGTAGGACACCAGTCACATTGATTAAAAGCTGCAACAGTGGTGTTCTCCCCAGCTAGGTGTGTTGGGCCTCCAGCTATTTTCAACCCATATATGCCATCATGACAACACCCAAAAAAAATCTATTTCACTTTATGGTTCGATGCATGACACAAATGTATACTGCACAAGGTTAAGCTTGTACTTGTGGATGGCAGACCACCAAAACACAATACCTCCTTTGGTTGTTTTATTTCTAAGTGGGTTGTTTTACTCATTGGGACAGATTTGTTACCAGCATCACGCATTAACATAAATCAGAGTGACACTGGGTATTGTCTCTGCACAAAATACTCCAGACTGCTCCCACTTAAAGTCTCATGCTCATTAATTTTATCATTATCCTGGCCTGACCATGTCTACCCATTCCCACATGGGTGATAGATGTGGTCACTGCTAAACCACATTAATCTCACCCTACCAACACCGGTGAGCACTGTGGCGATGATAAGCTTGAATTCTACTCTGGTTGAACAAAACTGCCCTGTTTATTATTAGAAATGAAACATACATACTATGCAGATTATGTTGTTTCCCGATGCAAGTGTGCCGCTCACCTTGTTTGGCTTTGCAAGATATCCTGTCAGGCTGTAGGATGTATCCTTCTGTGCAGCTGCATCTGTATGACCCATAGGTGTTCGTGCAGGTTTGGCTGCATGCGCCATACATGGCACATTCATCATGATCTTATGGAAAAAGGAAGCAAGTCATTTGTAACAAATTAGGTGTGCTCAAACATGACCCAAATACATAAAGTATACTTAATGTGGCCTCACTCTGGCACCTCAAGCATAATTACTTTTATAACCAATGAGCCTTTTTTGGAGCTGCAGTACCCTATAAACCACTCTCTCATGTCTTCTGCAAACAGGATCAAATTCAGGATGCATTGCTACTTTGTTAAACCTCTGCCTCCAGCACAATTATGAAATTTTATGCCATGCCGTTGGTATAGGGTATGTGCAAGTCCAAGTAAGACACTACAGCTCTAGAGGCACCTTTGACAGAAAAATCCTGTCTTCCTCGCTGGCTGTCAGAGACCAGGCCTGTGGCTCATAAGAAGAGAATAAAGTAGAAGAGAAAGAGACAAAGAAACTGAGTACTGTGTATGCAATATGTGTGTGTATGCCTGTGTGTTAGGGGTGTAATCCACTGTATATGAGGCCCTGCCTGCAGACAGATGGTTCTCATGTACCCAGCACCTCCTGCTTATTCATCTGAAGGAAGTCTGGCCGAGGGCAAAAGGAGAGATCGGTGTGGGGAAAAGGGAGGAAAACAGGGAGGGCTCCATGGCAGGAGGCCCCCACCAGCGCTGCAGAATCCTACCTCTGCAGCTTGTCCCGTCCTCGCCGACCTCAAAGCCGTCAGCGCAGAAACAGAAGGTGCCGTTTTTCGTCATGACGCAGCCGTAGCGGCACCGGAGCTCGTGGCAGGCTGACAGGAGCTCTGCAGGGGGAAAGGGAGAAAGTGAGGATTGGAGGAAAAGGGTATGAAAGGGTAAGTGGAATGGGAAATGATTTTTGATTTGGGAAATTACTCTTTGATTTTCCACTTGTCTTGGCTCTTTCATTCTTAACTGCTCCCTTGTCATTTGGCAAAAAATTTCAGGTGATCATCACAAGTTTGAAAATGCCTTTAGCCAATAGTTTCTATGATTCACCTCAAGGAAATACAGTAAAAATGATGCAACAATGTTTACGTTTTTATGTGTGAAAATAAATTGTGTCTGAAATGTCAAATCATAGACATTGTCTGTTACTGTAAATTGTAAATGACACTAAACTAAGTTTCAGAATTTCAATATAAATTGTGACCCAGCTATCCACAACCTCTAATAAGGAGGATTAAAACCTATTTACCATTTTATGGTTTTATCATTTGACACATTGATTCACCGTTAGTAGCTCTCAGGAAGTGCCAACACTGTCATTTCCCCTGTATTTTCTGAATGTTGTGATTGGTGATGATGCTCATAGCACTAATCTTGAAAAAGAAAGGGACAAAGAACAGCTAATTGCGACATGATGAATGTTCAGCAGAATAAATGGCACAATAGAAAGCATAAACCTCAAAACAAAGCTTTAATTGTGCAAAGATTGATATACGAGTGCTGAACATTAATTAATGTCAATTTACAGCCCAAAAGATAAAGGCTTGCATTGATTGTCCTTGGTCTTTCCTGTGCTAACCATTTCAAGACACTGTGAAATGCTGCAGCAGCAGACGTAATCATTTCTTGACAGGGTGTATTTAAATTCAGCAGCATAATGGGAACTGAATGACAGTTATCATTACTTTCTGAATGAAAACAGTCTTTGGTTTTGATTCTACAAAAGTTGGAATTATGAGATGTCAATGGATCAGACACATTTAAACACTTACAGAGTTATATGAAGTCTGTTTTTTATTAAAGTATCTCAACTGCTTGCTAGCCCACAGACACATTAAGATGGATGGTACAGTCAGATTGTTTGGAGAGCAATATATAAATCTCAGTGAATGCCTGTTGGAGAGCAATATGTCAACCGATAATCATGGTGAAGGGAAACAAGAATATAGCATAGAAATATGGCCTGTGACTGTTGACTAACAAGTCAGACTTAGGCATGAAACATTCTGACAAATACATACACACAACTACACTTCTTTACTGTTGTTAATCTATATTAAGATCTTAAGGAGCTTTTGATAAAACTAGAGAAACAGTTCTAAGCTACTCATAACTGTATAAGCCTAAACTCCAGTGAAGTGTGTACAAAGTACTGTTATTGATATTCAAATATGCAGGGTGTAAAACAATAACCCTGTTACCTTTAACAGCTTCAGAGCGGGCTGAAATGGAACTACAGGGGTGAACTTTATGTGTATTTGGTTTTCATATAGCCCTCAGAGGCATTTTGACTGACAGAGGGTTGAGTGGAAAATGACTGAATTTTCATTTTGGGGCAGGCTATTTTTTGAGCTGATAGAGGGCAAGCAAACACAGAAGTATTAAAATGGTAAAAGCCTGGTAGCCTTTGGTCCTCAATGACCAGAGAGAGACTGCTTGGATATTTAATAATACTCCTCACTGGCTCATAGTGGTGAAATGATTCTGGGGTAGCAAAGAGCTGGAGCTCAATAAACTTGAGAACATGGAAACAAACTATCTCAAAAAGGCATGGCATTGCTTTTCTGTGAGTAAAAAATATGTTGTTGACATAAATCCTTCTGAAGCTATTCTACACTCCATTACTTTAAAAAAAATGCAACTGTCAGGTAGAAATTTTACTACACTATAAATGTCCAGGAATTTATCCAAAGTTGCAGACTGAAGTTTAAACACACTAGGTAGCTGGAAAAACAAGATTCCACACCAAGGCATACACAAAATCATCAGTACAAGTAATAATGAGAAAAAAATGTTTTCATGATACTAGAATAAATCTTGTCTGTGTAGGTTCTCAGTCATCCAGTTTGTGGTAGTTTTAAGTGCTAGAGTTGAAGGCAGCTGGACTTATTTTAGGTTTCTTAAAGACAATAGAGTAGAACTTCATTGTCATTCCACATTTACACTGTACAATGAAATTGAGTGCTTCCTCAGTTAGAATAAATCTTATTGTTATAAAGAACACAGTCATTTACAAACTAAACTTTGCTAAAGCTTTGAGAAACACATATATTTTTGTTCCATGAAAATTCAAGTACACATTTTCTTTTTCATTCAAACATAAATGGATCCATTTTTATATAAATTACATTATTTATAATAATGGAAGTTTTTGAGCTACAGTTCAGTATCAACAACTGATCATAACTGGAAATAAAAGCCTGTGTACTGATGTGCTTGAAACAAACTGTAATCATTCTCATGTGAGAGTCAGTTTATCAAAAGAAATCACATTTTTCGGAATGATTTCAAACCTGTAAAGATGTGTATGCTGCTCATGCTCAGTGTGAAATACCACTGTTGTTTGTAATGATGTCAAAAGAGCTTATGCACTGCTGAAACTACCCTAGCTTTAAATTGCACAGAAAATTGAAACTTCCAACAATGCGGCCTGGAGAGATTTTCGCAGTCATTTTTACTCCCACCAAGACAGATCTTAAGTCATGGCGTGAAGACAAGGTAACATCTTTACTAGAAAAGAGAGTTTTTTAAACACCAAACAAGTCAGAAAGGTTAGTGAGGGTCTAACAGTTCCAAAATGTCTATGTTCTTAAACATGTTCATATCCAACAAATCTGAATTGGCTTACAGGCTTTGCAGTATTTGTAATGCTGCCAGATTATGTTTTTATTCAAGTAACAACAAACATTTAAGTGGATGGGGGGCTTATCTCAGTCCATGTTTACTCAGAATGCAAAGAAGTTTTCTCTGAACCCACTTGCTCAAAAGTCTAGATGGTGATACAAGGGTATTCTGTTGATAGCCTAAGATAACGGAGTACCTACTTCTGTACTGCCAAATAGCTCTCATTTTTTCCAGAGAAATTAATAGACTCCAGATGAGAATACACTCTGCAATTCAGACTGAGTTTGCTCTTTCTATAGGGCCAAGCTGGGTCTGAGTTATAAACTTAACTGCATTTATTTTCAACCTTACTGTTAGCCATACTGACTGAATGTTTTTAAAGTCTCTACCGTAAAATCATGCGCTACTCTGTAACTGCTGCTAATAATGAGAGTTTCTTTCCAACCATGACATGAAGGCCAAAATGACAGTCATGGCTGAACAGTGGTAACTTCAGTTAACAGTACTATAGACTATTTTAAGTGTGAGCTAAATATCACACAGGTCACTCTATCTGATGCTGCCTTCAAACCACATTTTCTGTGAATATGAGCACCAAGCTGTGAAAGCAAAACATTCACATCTAACTCATTCAGAAGATAAGGATGTGTTTTGGTTGGATTTTTGGGTTATATGGAGATATATATGGTGATACTGTGGTGGACATATTTGGATGGACTTCAGAGCAGCACTCTTAGCAAAGTGGAGCAACGTAAAGCTCGAAACTGAAATAACAAAACAGTGAATATAATCAGCCATCATAAAAGTAGGAAAAAAGGCTCAGGTTGATAATAACCAGAATTAGATGCATTGTCACTGGCAGCTATATTTCTGACACATTAGCATTTAAAAGGTTCAGTACAAAAGACTTTCGCTGCCCCTTCTGACTGCCATACACTTTGAAAGTACTGTATGTCAATCAAATCAAAGAAAAACAATGGCTGTCTGGTTGTTATGGTGAATTTTCAGTAGGGGTCTACAAGAAAGCTGCATTTTGAAACCGTACTCTCTCTGCTAACTGAAAATAAATTGTAGGTCAGTAGTGTTTGAATTCTCATACAGACCTGAGGCAGGACAGGAATTAACAGAAGTGGGCAAAAATAGACTACAGGCTGTGTAATAGTGACATACAGGGTTGCCATTTTATCTAAATAATGTATGTCTGTATGGTTACATTCCTATGCCACACCAACTTCTGCAAACGTTTCTGCAAACTCAGCTTTTGAATGAATGAAAATATTACATATCACACACCACAGTGAATTCAAAATGTTTGCTGGTAAGGTTTTTGAGGTTGTGGGTACATTTTCAAAAATGTGTCAGCCCTTGACAGGTGGGTCAAAAACTGACGCTGATCCAGCCATCCCTGTTTGCTTGTTCTAAAGCTTGTGTGTGGACCCCATGACCTATGTATTATTATTCATCGCATGGAACGGCAACTTGCAAGCTTCCCTGTTGTGAAGCAGTATGCAGAATGACTACATGTCGGGCTGAAGAAATTCAAAGCTAATCCTTATATCTGCTCAAAGACGCCAGATGATCAGCTTTCCCTCTTGGCAAATGAAAGCTGCAGGGATTGTGTATCTGCCACTGAGCCTGGTTGATGCTTCTCACATATCTAGAGCTATGCAGTGCTGCCTCTGAGAACATGAGTTGATACACAAGTGTATGTAGTAGACTTGATACTATGTTCTGCAAATATGCTGTGTGTTGTGTTGAAATGATAGGCTCTGTGTACTTAACAAAAGCTTTTTGTTTTCTGTCATCTGTAATATTTCTTTACTTAATATTAATAAATGCTGGCATTAATGGGAAATACGTATTCAAACTTATCCGATAGATGACTTATGCTCTCTGCAAAACAGTCCCCTGCAAATGCAAGGGACAATACAGCTATGAAAGACACACTGGCAAGGAAAGAGTACACTTGAATTATTTGTTGTGAGTTGAGAAACAGTGCGTTAATATGTTCAATTATTTTCTCCTAAAAGTATAAGGACTGCATCTTCAAAGAAGTGACTGCTGAAGTTCAGAGCACATGCAGAAATATTCATGAGCTGCTGAACAAACAAGATATAAAACAGTAAATATGAGCCTCGCCATCCAATGCTTCGTTCACAATGTAGAAAACGCAGATATGTAAAATGTTTGAATTACTTAAATATGCGGTCAAATGTTACTCAGTTTGAAGCACAGCTGCAAGTGCATTCACAACAGCAAACCCAGTCTAATTTGCAGTCTACTGCAGTGTAATTTGCTATAATCAGATGTATCAACAGAATGATTCTAGCAGTTGCAAAAAATTAATTCCATCTGTTTTCACATTATGCCTTGTTTAAAAAAATGGATGGTTACAATATGCAACGTGCAAAGGAGGTTGTTGGGGTTCTGAGAGTTGTGATTCCCTCAAACTAACAGTGAAATCAGTATCTGAAAGCGGCATTATCAATATATCTCTGGCAGAGCGCTGTGTTTAAATTAACACAAACCATAAGGTCAGGCTTTCACATCAGAGAGATTTAGACCATTTAGAGTACAGATACTGTACAATTACAGCATATAGACAATGGTAAGTATACCATCACATACAATTACATAATCCAAAAAAACAAAAAACAAAAACACAATACCTCAAACTGAAATAAATAAGTATTTGTTTTGATCTTTATACTTACTAGGGTAAAAACCGTAATAACCAAAAAATGAATATTTTAATTCTATGTATTTTTCTGAAGCAATAGCACCATTACATTACTGTTCTCCAGGGGTAAAAGTTGTTTGTAATATTACTTTAGTTCCAACAACCACACATACTGTAGCTGTGTAGCTGAAGTTGCATGTTTCCCCATGATGCCACACATTACTCCATGCCATTTGATTCACAAGGTAAATTAGTGCTGAGGTTACAGGACTACCCTCAATTGTGACATTTGAAGTCTGGTCATTTACACTGACCACAACTGAGGCACAGCTAACATGAGCAAACACACCTCTGGGCTTTGCAGCTGCCAAGAAGTACTTATTATTGTAAATTAAAATATACAGTCCTGTGGGAGGAATCACTGCCAGAGTCCTACATTGGGTCAGGTACCTGTGAAAATTATGTGTAACGAATGAAAAATATGATAATATTAATGCATGAGTACAAGCATGGATGTGGGTAGGCAGCAGCTGAAATAAACGAGAACAAAAAGAAGCAAAACAGAAAACACACACAGTTTTTAAACATCTAAACCAGTGAAATTTTATCAAGTCTAACACGCCATGATTTTTGAAATTTTGTTTGAATGACACAACCTCTGCCTCCACAATTCATTGGTCCAGAACTGAGAATGGAGCTACTGATGTGAGAGATATATATTTACTCCAATTAGTTCAGGTCCTAGCCCTCTACAGTGTATTACAATGGTCTACTGTTTAGCCCACACTATGACTGACCATAAACATCTGGAGAGACATCTCCTTTCCATTGCTGGGGTAACCAAGGTCTAATAGATAAGGATGCAGAAAGAGACATAAACTTGGACAATACCATCCAGTTTCAGTCAAGGATGAGCTTAGCAGAGAAAAGGACATATGATAGTTAATGGGTTGGAATGTGTGACAATGGTAAGACTTAAGTGACCAATAGGGTCTTCACACCTACACACTCACCGGCCACTTATTAGGTACACTTCGCTTTTCTCCAACTGACAAGATTTTACTTCTCAACTGATAGCAATCACTCTGGATACATGGACATGGACAAAATCAGTTATCTTCGTGTTACTTTGCTTTGCTTCAGCAACAAGAGGGAGTGGACTGAGCAAATGTTTCGCACATCTGAAAGAGTAAATAAAGCGACATGTACACAAAGAGGAAAAAAAAGTGCTGTATCAATGTTTGTAAGCTGTATAGGACTATAATGTGACTGAGGTAGATAGGAACAAGTACGAAGTGAGTCAGTGACTACTTGGTTTCCATGGCAACCAACAATGCCATGGTTTGTGACCATTTTCCAGAAATTTGATTGCATTTGTCTGGCTGTAAACACTGGCTGTATTTATTACTGGGATGTGTGTGAAAAAGCATAATTTTTTTTAATAAATGAAAAAGTATAACTAACTCAGTTTCCAGTTCAACTTTTTAAGCTGTACCCATATCTCTGAAAAACTACAGGAGAATTGAGTTTCTGTAATTTGGGACATAAAATTCACTCCACAGCATCACACCAACAGAAAGTCACACAACTAGCAGACCACTTGAGCAGAAGTTGCTCAGACCTTCCACATTCAACCACACAGATGGCAGAGCATAAATGGTGAGTGAGCCACTGTTCCTTTGCCAATCCAAACAAGAAGCCTCACCATGGGAAAGAAAAGACTAACCCAAGGCTAACAGTCAGATTGCCCCATCTGGCCTAATTATGGTTTCCCTTTGGGGATGACTATGGCCTTTGTCTGTGAATAGCCAGCCTTTCCCCAAAACTCTGTTTGAGTCAAAGGCTGTATTCAATGTGGAACCAAATTAAGATGCAAACCCAACAGAGAAGGCACACCAATGTCTGAGGCAAGGACCTTTAATGAGTGAAATTTACACCCATAAATTAGAGGGTCTATTGCTGTGGTTGGTATCCTCTGGGTGGCAAGAAAGACAAGACTGATTCCACAACGATGAAATTGGGTCATATATTCTCTGGAGTTCAAACATTCAAGAAGTGAGTGCAGGGAAATATTATTTCTATAAGATGTGCTTTGATAGCAGTGACACAATTTATTGATAAGTCTTAAAAGAGTTATCTGAGAAGCTTAAGTATGTCAGCTTTGATATGACACTGAGTTGTCCGGATGGTCTAGAAGGTATAATTTTCCCAAGAAATGGAAAGCTACATGTGCATATACATGTACTTTTCAAAATTTGTAATCCTGTAGCTCAAACTAGGGCTCAAATGTGACAGTAAATGTTGTTAATCCCTCAAAGCACAATTTGCTGAGGGATTTGAGAACTGGTGCACTGCCAGGCTTCTGACATGCCCTTAAATATTGGAAGAAACATCATGGGTGTGGGTGTAGAAATCTTCCAGCAAACAATGAAATTTTAATTCTAACCACTCCTGAGGAAGAAAATCCGCTGTAATAGGATTTGATGACACCAGATTGTTTCCTCATATTAGGGAAAGTAATGATATGAGTGACAATATCTTTCCAGACTGTGGAACAACAAAGTAAGATGCATGAAATATTGATTGCCAGTGTCTGCTGTTGTTTGTGTTTCTGTTAGTGTGTAGTGTGGCCTGGCAGTCAATCGTAACCAGTGTAACCAGAATAACAAGACTTGGGAACTTCAACTCCTCAAACAGCAAAGCAAAATCTGACACAGAATTTAAAATTGGATGAATTTAATACATGTAATACTTTAATGTTTCAAAAATCACCTTCAAATCATCAGATGTATTTGCATCACAAGCTGAAATAAGAAATAAAATACTATTTAAAATTACAATTTCAATACAATCTCATCTTCACTGGTAAAGTGACAGCAGTGAGGTAGAATAACACACTAAAAGCATAGTACATTCCAGTGTAGCACTGGAGAGAGGAAACCGGTCACTTTGACTACTTACTGCAAATGTTCCATCCATTAGAGGAGCAAAAATTTAATAAATATGCTAATATGTTACAGTCTACAAGGCTGGTTGGCAGCACATTTTCAACCTACTGAGAAACACACACACACAAAATAAAAATACTGAGCTGTATTCATGGCCAGTCATTTTGGAACAAGAGTATCACTTATCACAGGCTCCTTCACCCTGTGTTTGTTTGTTTGAGATGTTGTCATGAAAACTTAATCAAGTGGGAGAATTGAATGTTGTTCAGAAACAGAGGGTGGGAGGGAAGGTGCATGTTTGATATTGTTTATTTTTCAGAGGCTATATCATAACAAAATAAAAAAAGTGTACACTATTGTTTCCTGTATTATTTTCAGTATTAAAAGTCAGTCAGAGACTATTAGAATATAATTATGGTCTGTGTTTACCAAAGACGATGAACTAAGAGACAATACTTTCTCACTTCCACATCAGTAATTAGATTTTTTTCCCACTACTTTTCAGCCAGTGCACTTAGAAGACAACTATAATTCAATTCCTCAAACAGCTTAAATCAGTGTGTTCTCCGCAGAGGGCAAACACATTGCCTTTGACAAGTTGTGGAATGACATAGAAATCATTGTTGTGTAAAAGTCTGATCCATATATTTTGGAATCAAATATATTAGAGACCTGGAAGAGGCTGCTGCACTTCATCACTGTAACATTCAACAACATTCACAGGACTTTCTGTTGGAGTGAGTGAGACTGACACAGGCTGACAATGAATGTCCAATCAAATATATGACCACAAGCCACTATATTCTCTAGAAAGCAATATGTGACCATGCTTGTTCATACATTTATAGGACTCAGATTTTACCACCAACACAGCAACACTAAGTGCAATCTTATATGGGTTGGTGACTTCAACAAAACAGCTGAATCTGTGTTTAGCTCCAACTTACAGTTTGTTGTTTATGCATAAACAAAATTAGATAAATAATGCTTCTTGCTGAGTTTCTACCTCCTCAGAAGGGTTAACCTCTAGGCATGCTTCGCCTGGTTTTGTAGGAATATTTACCAATTTAGCACACATTCATTAAGAAATACATGTTGTGATTGTGTAATAACCATGACAGTACAGTATATATGTTATCTATTAATAGTTGAATACTTAGCCAGTCATAAACTGCTGGCCCATCATGTCTGTCATGACATCTAATGATGCTGTTGGCAGCTCTGTACTGTGGCTGCTTAAGCAAACATAAACATCAGCTTCAAAGACTGACAGTACAAGCTGCTACGAAGCACTTTAATCGTGGAGGTGCTAATTCAGAGCTTCTAAGTTTGTCTAAGAAATTAGACATTGAAACATCTGTTTTTTTCTCCACTTTTTGAAATTTCAATCGACATCACTGGTAACCTCTTTCAGGAGCTTATTAATCCCGTATCAAATTGTACAAAGTACATAGAATTTTTTGTCCCCTTTTGTGCTTTAACACATGAGCCATTATCAGCCGTATGCTTTCAACAGCACCATAACAAGCCAACAGACCTTAAATCAGCACCATCTGTCAAAGTAACTGATGTACTGTATAGGACAGTGAGTTGGAAAGTTTGTTTCATGTGTTCTTTACAAAAGGCTGAAAAGCAAACATCTGAAGTCAATGGACTTACACAGTTATCAGTTACTATATATATTAAATCTTCACACAAGGGGCATGAAAGAGAACCTAACATGACTAAATCACTAATGGTGGGATATGATGATCAAGAGATTATACAGCAGCTATTTGATACCCTTAATGACTTGATTAGTGAATTTATACAGCTGTAAGGTTTGTTTTGTGAATTGCTTCAAAGACAGCAGCAGAGCGCTTTGGAAAATCTAGATGACCAAGGTTCTGTTGTTTCTGCTGTAATATTAAGCAAAGCTACAAGTTTAAGTAACATACATAGTGAATCTTCCTCTGCATCACCAGAGAGATGCAAAGCTGGAGCCCAGAGGGCAGCATTGATTACTGAAGCAGGGGGTTTTAAAATGAAACTTGCTCTGTAAGGGAGGAGGCCAAGCTGATGTTTTGAGGCTTTGTTTCAAGCACCAATTAAAGAGTTGCCTTTCTTAATTGAAAGGCAAACAAACATTGCATTTAACCCTTGGTTTGGGACTATACATGACATCTTGACCAAGGAACATAGGAGAAAGGTTCTCAAAGTGAAACCTGACCCAACATAATAGCAGCAATCACAACAGCACAAAAACAAGTTGTGTCTGTACTGTGAAAAGGACCTTGCTGTATACTGTAAAGAGCTGATTGAGAGAAATCATGAAGAGAAGTTTGTCTTTTTAAAAGCCAATTTGCTTTGGGTGTGTGAACGAAGATCACTTTAGCAAGGACTGCAGGAAAAGGCTCTGCTATAACATTTGTTCACTGAAACACCCAACCATCTTGCAACTTGAAAAAAAGAAAGCTCCTGAAGTTGAGAAGCCCTGCACTGAAGCAATTAGTGAGGTACGAGTGAACACTAGTTTCCTTAGAGAAATCTTTCCATAATGGGGCCAGTGAAAGCCATTCACTGGCAACTGTGCTGGTTCAGGTCTACCTGTCAACTGGTAACAAGATCATTAAAATGTACACTTTCGCCTTGGACTGAGGAAGTGCAGCCACCTTTTGTACAGAGGGTCTTCATAAACAACTAAATGCTAAAGCAAAGAAAGCCAGGATCATCTTGGAAATCCTAGGGCAAGTGAAGTGTTACTCTTGGCAGAATCTCTGGACTAGAGGTGGCCCTGGAAGAAGACTAACAAACTCCTACATGAGAGAGCCTGAAGGATTACCAAAAAGAGATGAAATTTGAATTAAACTGCAGATATTGGATTTCTGTTTGGAACTGATGCACCTAGTACTTCAGCCCTGGAAAGTGATAAGCAGTTGAGGGGATGGACAACCTGCTGTTAAAATAAGGTTAGGATGGGTGTTTAGGATGGCTTCTTAGTGACTACAGTTGCAGAACAGCGAACAGATTTACACTCATCAAATTTCAGTGATGAATTTCAGGATGAGCAAAAGTAACAACAACTAAATAAAAATGACAAAAGAAAAATCAGCAATGTCCATGGAGGACAAGCAGTTTATGCATTATTTTGACATGCCATGCTGTTCCCTTGACACAGATTCCTCCATCAATGCACTCAGACACTACATCTGCAGGAGAGGGCAAATCAGCCAGTTAAGATCTGACAATGAAACTAACTTTGCCTCATCAGAAAGAAAATTAAAGGAATCATCAAGGTGTGGAATCAAAACAAGACTGAAAAGGCCATGCAGCAAAAGGGCATGAAGAGGATCTTTAATCCTCCCAATGCTTCACATTATGGAGGAGCATGGGAGAGGTTAATTTGAATGCTGCAAGGATCTTTCTCTCTGGGTAAATGACAAACTACGGACGGCAAAAATCTACTTGCAGACATACGTAAAATAGAGGAAACCCTTAATTACTGCTATGTGACGACAGCTTCAAATGAGGCAAATGATTGAGATCCACTGACCCCAACCCCCTGCTTCTACTTAACATTAATATTTTTTGTCAGGAATCTTCAGACAAGATAATAACTATGCCAGTGTATATATCTGAACTCTTTTGGTAAAGATGGGTAAGTTAATATCTTCTATTTATACGAGAATGCCAAAAACAGAACAGAACCAAAAGAAACTTTGAGCAAAGAGAAATTGTGCTAGTGGCAAATGCCAATGCTCCATTAGGCTTGTGGATAACTGTTGATTGTTGATTATTGTTACCTATCAGACTGAAGAGGAGTACTACTGCACTGGTTCCAGCCAACCCTTAAATCTCCTTCTGTTACATGAGATTTTTTTTTTTTCTTTAGTATTTCTCTTCTCTTCTCTTCTCTCTTTCTCTATTTGTACCTTTTGTGTAGTATTGTTGTTATGCAGTTCACCCATAACAACAGAGGTAATGTGTAAGAGCCAAGTGTTTAGACTTGTTAAGCACAGGTATGTGTGTGGCATCAGTAAGTTTTTGAAATCATGCAGAGAAAGAAATGTTTTTCACCTGCTGAAATTGTTTGCCTCTATTTCCCCCCCTGTTTTCAAAGTTTGCAAGACCATAAGGCCGATAATGGTGCCATTTAGTGCCATTAACAGCTTATGCTCACAACAACACCATAAAAGCCGAGACCTTCACACTCTCTGTCTAAGAAGGTTAATGTACCATATAGGACAGGGAGTTAGAAAGGAGGTTTCATACATTCTTGCATGTAAGCCTGACTTAAACAGTGGGATGGAAAGGGTTAAAATGCATAATTTAAGAATTGTAGAAGCACACAAAGAAAATTACAGTTAACTTAGACAAATTTAGGAGACAAACAAATTTAAGAGCAGATATTAGACAGCTTATACTTAACACCGATCAATTTTTCCCAGAGAAAACACACTCAAAAGCTTAGAATAAAGAGAGAGGAGAGAGATGAGAGAGCAACAATCTTCCCTACTGGGGGAGAACGCAGAATCAGAGCCTTCAGGGGGATGAAATGGAATAGTAAGCACCAGCAGCAACTGTGGCAGCTATGGCTGTATTGTGAGCAGTGAAGCAGCTCTTTCATTGGCATTGAGAGAGAGAGAGCCACATGTGTAACAGCTTAAACACAACACTATATTAGAATAGGGCTCTGGATATGTATACAGTAGTTGAATCAAATGTATCATGTGAATTCTGCAGTGATTCCAGCTGTCTGAACTAGCTTCACAGGCCTCATTCTGTTCCTGGTTTCCACACACATGGTACTGGTTTTGCAGTAAATGTTAAGTAATCACAGGCTATGTGTTGCCTAAATGTCAGCAGAAGTTAAAAAAAACAAAAAGAAAAAGATGTGAAGTGCATGTCTGCAGTCACATGTGGATAAAAATTTGATTTGAATGTCATAATTTGAGGGCAATTCTCAAACAGTAAGTGAGACTATGAGGAACAGCATATCAAAGTATCACTGAATTTTATCATCCAGTTATGTAAGTTCCTGTACTATATTTAGTCAAGGCTGCATAGCTGACACTGACTTTGAGACAGAAATGTGACAGTGTTGAGTTTACATCAATCTAACAGTGATCTTTGATGACACTGTAAATGTTCATGTCAGTCTCAAGCAACCTTCCAACACTTCTTCACAACAGAAAAAATGCAAACCCAAGAACTAAGTTCTTACAAATATTTCTATTTATGTTTAAATTATTCTGTCATTATGGTTTGTCCCCATTACAAAAACTGATACTTTATTTGGTAAAGATAAAGATGGTGATTGTTATATTAACCAGAATATTTTCTCAAATGCAACAGTGGTACATGATATGGTATAACACTGAACACATCTTGGTGAAAAAGTGAAAACACTAAGTGAACATGGATTAAGCCTGGCATTGGAATAAAATACTCATTTTTAAAAATAGGAGCAACCTAATGCCATACAGGTTGACAAAGCCTCTAAATTCAGTTTCTAAGCAGCTCTGAGCAGTTGCTTTTTTTCACCATGTTCATTTGGAAGACATTTGCTTGTGTTCAGTTTCTGGGACTGCCCTAAAGATAACATATGAAATCTTAAGCTGAATTGTGTATATTTAAGTCTGACATTTGTCTTACTCAATGCAAGCATTAGAGACTTCAGAGATCCCACAGCACAGCCATGAGCATGCGATTAAGAATGAGCAAGTCTCCTGAAGGTGAACGAAAAGAGTTTGGTGGTTTTCCATCTGGGCACCTTCATATCAAGGCCTCTCGGGATATTCAGCATGTATATTCATAAGAGGTGGGCAGGAAAGAGAGGGAAAAAAAAGTTTTGTAAGAGACCCAGCTGGTTGCCTAAAACTTCTCTTTGGTGACCTCAATTTCTCCTGCTTCTCAATGAGTTTAGTCTGTCCGTGTGGGACTAAGCATACAGTGTACAGTATGTGTCCCTGAGTGAACTTAAGCAGAAGGTTAGCACCACACAGGCTCAGACACACCATGTGTTATCATTAAAATTATGTCAAATTCATATTTTATACATGATTAATTTATTCTTTGAGTAAGAATAAATCCTTTTACAGCTTTAGGCTAGGAAGCTTTCAGAGCAGCTAAATGCAGGGTTGGATTACAAGGTGGATTGTTAGCATGCAGATCACACAGTCTTACACAACAGATAGTGCTTTTTAAAGCAATTTAGAACACAGGGGTGCCATGTTAGCCATTCACTGACAAGGGATGCATGAAATGACATCGGACAGACAAGAACAAAGGATGTCTACAATTTAAGGGTTTAAAGGTTAAGACAGTGTTGAACGCACAGCAGTAACGTCAAAGACCAGGCAATGAAGCTGAGGCCAACATAGATCTCAAGATGTATACAAGGCCTTAGCAAGGTTATGAAGAGGACTAATCATGACCCAGCGGAAGTGAAGAATTGTATTTATTCATGGCAACAGACATCAAATGGAGCCAATAATACTATTTTTGGTGAAGGTAAATGATAATTTCAAATTGTCAAAGGCAATCGGATTTAGGCAATGTAATTTACAACAATGCACCACTTTATGGGGAAACTGAAGTTTGTGTAGTGCACCTTGATTGAACCCTAATAACAGAAAACATGAATTACTCAAATGGTTTCTGCACAGATTTGCCAGCCTAATTTCTATTGTGAATGGTGAATGATGCAGTGCAACAGAAAGCTGTCCTCAGTGTGAAAGGTGTTTGGTAGTTGTAGGCTTTAAAATACCTGACATTCTAACCCTGATGCTTTGAGCGAAAAATTTAAAATGCAAAGCACTACATCCAAATTAAGCTGGTGAACAAGAGAGCATACAGTACGTGCATCTAATTTTATTGGTATTTCAAATGTATATCCTTCATTGGACTTGTTGCATTTTCAGTTGGAGAGAAAAAGACAGAGCAGAGGAATGTCTTGAAAACCATCTGTGAAACCTTTTTATGCTTCAGATTCACCTGTGAAAAACACCAAATGTATTAAACCAAGAACTAAATTGTACAGCATACAGATGCTTCCTAATGTATTTACAGAACTCTTTACAAAAGTGTACAAAACTTGAAAAGATAAAAACAAATTATATGAAAAAGGCTATCGATAGCTCATTGATTTAAAAATTACATGCCAAGTGACAACATATTGAGAGGTTTTTAAATACTAATTATCAGATTGAATTGAATTATTTTTATTTATTTTATTATTTTAGTATGTTGTTGTAGTATAAGAGAACTGAAAAATATAGTATTATTTTATTTTACTCAAAAAAGGTGATTTACTTACGGGGAAGAGTCCAGTAAGTCTTTCTGCTGTTGCTTTGTCTCAAAAATACAGAAAAGCATAACCAAGCACAGATCCCATGGGGCTACAACAGTGACATTAAAAGTTTGACACTGAAAATACAATTTGGCATTGAACACAAAATCTGAACTGGAAAGGGAAACAGTGGCATTGAAATATCTGTACTGGAAAAAAGTTGTATTGGCATTGAAAAAAGTTTCACAGAAAAATAAAATTCAGCATCATAAAATTACATTATTGTTATCTTACATTATTTTAATATACTGTTGGATTATATCGGGTGTTTTTCACTGACAATCTGTAGATTATAACCAGTGATATCGAAGAAATACTGACATTGTAAAAAAACCTCACTGAAAGAATACAGACATGAAGAAAAACTCATGAAAACACATCATAATACAAAAAAGTATCAAATTAGAATAAGAATATAAGATTGTAAAACTTTTTCTTTTTCATCCCTTTTTTCAGTGCCAATACTTGTTTCAGGGCCGATACAAATATTTCGGTGCTTGTGTTTCCTTTTTCGTGTTTTCTGTTTTCAGTCAGCTGTAGCTGCTGATAATCTTGATTTTTATCACCTTCTTTCCAGCATCTGTGGTTTACCTGCCATTTTCCTGCCTGTGTTGACACACAGTACAGTTTAGTATTTTGCGGTATAGCACAAGAAATGCCAGAAATCTGACCTTGCAAAAAACGCTTGCATGTTTTACCAGGGCTGACTCGAGCAATTCTCCCAGGTGGCATTTTGCATTTTCATTAAACCTTACATGACATGAACGCAGTCTGTATTTGAACCGTGGTTGCAAACCTCTTATTCTGCTTTGCTGTTTACTTGGAGATCTTAAAGTATTAACCCTGAACATCGCTGTGTAGCTCAGAAACAATTCATCAGAATTAGGAAGTAGACAGAGCAGGAGCAAACAAATTCATGCCACTGCAGTTACACTACAGTTTCTCTGAATGCCAGGCCTCTATGTAGCCCTAAAACAGGTTGTGTAAAGACTTAATTTATCCTAGATGTATCCATTTGAGGTGATTTATGAACTTAACCCAATGATTCTTTTGAAATATGGCTCTGGTTGCCCACATGACTGACATGGACTCACAGGTGGAATACCAACAATATGTGAGCAGCCCCAGCAAAACCTTACAGGAAAACTCCTTAGGAGTTGTGTTGTGGGGGCAAGGGACGAACTGCTTCACCACAACCTCTCTTTGACCCCCTCACAGTCAAAGGGCAGCTGGTAAAGCAGGTTGAATCATTTCAGTATCTTGGAATGGAGATAGACATCTCTTTGTCCTTTTCAAAATATTCTGATTCAAATTACAAGAAAGCTGCACCTACTGAAGAAGCAAAGAAGTTTTAATGTAAGCAAAGTTTTAACCTTGCTTTACAGGTCACTCGTTGATGATATAATAGCCTTACTTACAAGTCTTTCTCAGATTATCAGACAGGCCAGTAAGATAACAGGTTCAGTTCACACACCACTTTCTGAACTGTACACTTGGTCAGTTTACTAGGAAGATCACTATGATCACACAGGACCCTTCTCACCCCCTCCAAAAGTCCTTTCACCTGCTACCATCGGGCCAGTGTTATAGAGCCCCCTTGGCCAGGAAAAAGGCATAAAAAACATCTTTTATTCCTTCAGCTGTGAATATTCTAAATAAGACATAATGGCATAACCTTCACTCTGAAGACGTCTTGAATTATTGTTGGATGACATGTTTTAGTATTACTATGAACTGTGAATTTTATTTCTGATGTTTGACACCGTTTTTGTGACTGCTGTTAGCTATTTCTCTTTTTAGCCGTGTCAAAGAGGAATTTCTGTTGCTTTGTGTTTACCCTATTACAGTATCTTCCCACTTCAATCAATATTGATTTAATTCCATTGTCTCATCACAGGCAGTCTACCAAATGAATTAATCAATGCAAGCATAAGTGTTTGGAATGAAACACTGGGGTGTAAAAGTTTTTTGCTCTGTGCCAATAAACATGCTTTTAGACTCTTCACAGCTTTAAATCAGAGGCCATTTCCTTGCACCTAGCACTCACACTGAGACAATGCCCAGCATGACTTTAACTGTCTTACAGGTCAAAAAAGGTTGTGGTTTCTGCCAGACAGAGGCTAATGTTATGCCAAGACTAGAGCAATCATGAGGCAGATGCTGTCTTATCACAGAAACCAGGTGTCCATAGCAGCTTGCTATAGTTGCTAAGAATGCGAGCAGCAGCTAAAACTTGTGTACAACACAACACCTGGTGTTTCTGTCATGCTGTGTCTCTTGCCTGCTCTGACAGGAAGGATGATGAGTCACCTTGGCAGCCAGTTCAACCACAAAAGTTAGAAAGTGTCAGATCAAGCCACCATATCATGAATTAGCATTTCCATTACCAAATATTAAGCAATAATGGTTGAGTTTAGATGTAACAAATGATAAATTACACAATACTGAAGTTTGGAACAATGAACCTCATATGCAAAGCATATTAGCAAAGCATATTAAACATTTTCCATAGCCATATATTTTACAAATCTAGTACTGATTTAATGGGTAAAATACATTTTACAATCTTAATAATCCAAATAAGATGAGCATGATCTAATTAATTACAATGATAATGAGAATACTTATTAATTTATGTATGTATCTAAACCCAAGGCAAAAAGAATCAGGACATGAAAATATTATCAACTCTTACCTCTACAGTGAACTCCTTCATCGTAGCCATCTTCACAGTCTCTAGCCCCATTGCAAAGTTTATTGAAATGAATACATTTTTTTGTCCCGATACACTGTATGTGATTGAGGGGACATCTGATCACCACCTCCTGCGCACCTGAAACAGAGAAACAAGACAGTGTCAAGAGTCTGAAAATCTATTTATTTTAACAATAATCCATACTGTATCAGTTTAGTGTAAAACCAAATGAGCTTTAACAATGTTTTCTTGAGCATGTGGAGAAGCACTTACAGTGGGAGAGCAACAGACCATATGTGAAAAAGAACTGCATATTTCATTGTCATTGTGTATTTTTTGAGTGCCTTCTCAAAGTGCTGATACTATGAACTCTTTTATAGGCGGAGGGAGAACCTATGCATATGCAAATGTATTTATGCTTCACAGCATTGTTCTTTACACAAAACAGATGTTCTCCACACTGCTTTCCAGCAGGACCGGTGAAGTCTTGTAACAAACTGCCGGACTCTCCCTGCCAGCAGAGAGCAGCTGTTTAAGGATTCATGAGGCACATAGGTGACCCTCATTCATGTGGCAGCCACAAGAACACATAAAACACAGCTGACCACTGCACCACCACTGTAAATGTGTCACATCTCCACCTTAACTACATTGATATCAATTACCAATGTGCCGCTGTAGCCACTTAATGGGAAGATTTATCACCCACATGATGGGATCTGTAACAATCCCTGGAGTTCTCCCACCCATAAGAACTCACATCCCAGCACACTTGGACCATCTTTACTGGGCAATTAGTTATTCACAGCATCCATTTCTACTTTGTAAGTTAAGAGATGCCGCAATTAATGTGGCTATTACAAAAAGGGCCGTCATCCCATACTGATTTACAGAGGGGATATGTGGACAAGTAGGTGTGTGTCTGTATTGACATAATAATGACTCATATTAGTTTCTCCTCCCAAGCATTTTATTGCCTTAAAAGGGTGACGGGAGATCTTCGTATTTAATGAATATTTCTTGGCCATCTCTTCAAGCCCCAGTGATTCACACTATTTTTATGCCACATTTAGGTAAGTCAAATATAAGTGACCTTGTCTCTGAGAGTTCATATTTCATACATGAGCAAACTGGTAGTCTCATCTGCTGAGCTCCAGTATGTGTTTAAAGCATCACTTTTTTCATTTCTTTCTCTCTTCCAGCTCCTTTTGAGATGGACTTTATGATATTTGTGCTTCTTTCAAGTTGCAAATACAAAAAAATCATCATACACACAGTATATGATATTAAAATTACATATTATTGAGGCATAACTGGCTTTCTAAATGACCATTATTCTCTCAGTAAATAAATATAAATCTTCAAATACAAAAATATCTTCAAAATATCACCAATAGTCTTGAGAAGGATACATCTTATTATATACATCTAAAAGTGATAGACCTTAGTGTTTGACTGCAGAGAGTGTTTATTAATGTACACAAACAACTGTAACTCCTGTGGACACTGAAAAGGCTGTTTTATAGATAACAGATAATGCATGACATAGCCAAGAGAATGTAAAATGCACCCATAAGCGAAGTTATAATCGATGACAAATACTGTATATTAATAAATATTCATATTTAGATTACAGTGTGTTCTAAGCAATTTAACAAATGTCTGTGTACTGATTATAAATGCTAGAGTGGGAGGGGGATTAAAAGTAAAGTGTGACTGTTGTTTGTTTCACAATACACAGGGAAATTTCCTTCACTACATCAAGTGACGCTCTATTACAGAACATTCAACCCAGTGCCACAACATAGCACATGTCCATTTGGCAAATGTGCCATTTAACACACAGCTGTAAGGGTCTCTGACAACGTAACAGTGTTGTCAGCCTTTCCCCTTGCTTTCTCGCCACATGGGTTCTAATCTAATGTGATAAGGGGAAGGATGGTGCATGAATATTCAGTGGCTTCTGATCTGTCATGCAGGGGTACACAGATGGTCTCTCAACGGCTGAGGTGCTCAGAATTCTTCTGTCAATTCCCCCACTACTGTATTATGTTGGATGATCGCTCAAAGTCGAATATACAGGATAGTCCACTTTTTCATATAACACATCCTCTGACAGCTATACCATCCACTGGTAATTACAACTCCCAAGTAATGACGGACAGTCAGATGAGCATCTTCAGGGCCAAATATATACAATATTATTACTAGGTGTTGCATTGAAAGGTTATGTATATCATAACTGCACTTCCAAATTCACAGTGTTTCAGCAAATGAGATGACAACCTTATTCTTCTAAAAAATAAATTTTCATTAATGTATAGTTATAGCAGTAGAGTACAGAATCTTTATGTATTACATGTACGTAGTTTTATGGATGTGTAGGGACTATAAAATAATATACTGTAGCAGGTTAACTGTCATGGTAAAATTAAGTCGACACATTGGCTCACAAAGTTGATGAGAGAACATAAAGCAAATAAGTAAGGATGGATAGATAGATAGATAGATAGATAGATAGATAGATAGATAGATAGATAGATAGATAGATAGATAGATAGATAGATAGATAGATAGATAGATAGATAGATAGATAGATAGATAGATAGATAGATAGATAGATAGATAGATAGATAGATAGATGTAAAGCAAATAAACTGTGCACTACCATGGTAGGTCTCTGCTGTATTAAGTAATTCTTGATATATAAATCTCCAATCATTTTAGGTAAAAACTGTGCGGTCCCCCAGTAATGGTTTGATAAATGAATAATGTCCAGAGATGAAATGGGCAAGCACACTTAAATACCAGTTTAATAATAACACCTTGAATGGAAGGCAGATGTTCCCCTGGTAAGCTAAAAAAAAAAATTACAGTGTAATATGCTTATTCAGGCAAAGCAGGAAACATTTAAATTCCGCATCAATATTTATCAATGTCTTACTTTACAACAACACAACTATAAATTAAAAGAAAACATTCCCATTTAGTCTAAATACTGCACATTTATTACTGGCACGGCTGCAAGCAATTCCATATTTGTGTTGTAATTGTACTGAATATGAGCTTCATACTTAAAATATCATTTCCAGCAAGAGAATTATAAGGAATGCCTAGAGTGGTACAGTAAGTCAGCTTCAAGAGTGAAGCTGAAGCAAATACATGGCTCAACAGAGGAGGGCCAGAACCTCAGGTCAAGACTCAAGAATAAGGGACACTTTCTTTGATGACAACAATGTACATATTTTGAAGGACAGGTGGTTTGAAAGAGGAGTGAAGGAGGCTGTGTGGAAAATAGGGAAACCATCCCTCAACAGAGGAGGTCTACAACACCACTTATCATCCACCTACAATGCTGCCCTGTCACCCCTTCCTTAACAGCCATTCACACTTGATCTCATGTGACCCCAGAAATGATGGTCACTTACACTTGGCCTCAGGTGAGGTGACTCCAGCGACTTTAATGGCTGTCATTATAACAGCCAGGAGTACTAACGAATTAAGTGAGATCAATGGCTTTGAAAACAAATGTACAGAGGTTATATACCTGGGACTTCCCACCAGTCAGTCAGAACTGAAGATGCCACTTGGATGAGAGGCGAATCATCTTCAAGTATCTGTAACCAAGTCCAGCTGCTCTCAACTCAACTATGACCTGGATGACTGAGAATCTTCAGACTTTAAAAATGAATGCTTTTTTTGTCTGTAAAATCACACATAGGAGATATGACTAGGCATGATCTGCACTGCTTTTTTATACTTGCAAAAATACAAAGCTGTCTAGTATGCAAGTTTTCATTGTGTTTATTACAAACAAAACTAAGAGTCTACAGCCATGCTAGCAACTCTGCAAGGTTGTGCTTAGACACAGCAGCGTTTTGAGCTAAATGCTAAGTTCAACGTGCCCAAAATGACAATGCTAACATTTTGATGCTAAGCAGGCACAGTGTTTTTCATGATCTCCAGAGGATGTAACAGTTCATGGACTGCTCTTCATATCATTTGCACTATCCTTTCATTTTGAGCTCTACTGTTGGTAGGTAGCAAATCTCTATTCATTATATTTAACACTTTGAGGATTGTAGCATGTAGGGGGCACTAGCAAGCTTTTAGATTCTAGAACATGTTAATTAAAAATCATGGTAATTGCCTACTTTGAGGAGTGACTGAGGAAGAATCAGTTGGGCCAAACTAATACGTCTATTTAATGTAAAATGAGAGGCTTCTAAGGGGGAATTTCAGCAGCTATGTTCATTATGATAATCATGTTAATCTGAGTCACTGCCAGTTTGTGTGGAATAATGAATTCCTCAAAGAAAATAACAGATAATCTAACAGCAGGGGAAGCTTCTTGAACTCCTATACAGAGGGACTCATTATATCCCATAGAAATAAAACATTATATATATAAATATATATAGAGAGATATAGATTTTTTTTTAAACTTCATGTAATGGTTTAGTAACAGCATCACTTACAGTGACATGTATGCACTGAACTGTAACCTTATTATTCTTATATAATTTAATCATGAGCATGATGACAGTGCAAAAGCATTTAGGTAAGCCTGAAACTGAGCCAAAATGTCAGAAACAGCAGAGAGCAATAGCTTTCACTCGTTGCACTGTGCTGCTCCTTTGCCTGTAGGCAAGTAATGACTAGCCTTTTGACACACTGCCTTATATGTACATTATAACAAATTCATCTGCATAGGTAAAAGAGAATATACTGTATGTTTCCCTTTACTTTCACAACACTGTAGAGAGAAATTTACAATACACAATTAAACATTTTTGTCTGTCAAATGGACAATGAACATAAGCAGTGATTAATACAGTCGTTTGTATAAACTTAAAGTTGAACACAGCATGTTCAAACGTGTAATTAATGCGCTTTGCTTTTGTATGACAAACATTGTTAACTTGGTCCCAGTAGATTGAGTGGTGTTAATTTTCACAAAATTCATATGAATAGTTCACAAACCATGACAGAGACAATGTTGCCAGAAGGTGCTGACATTATTCTCTGAGCTCATGTGCTGTGTCACTGGTGTGGAAGAATAAATATAAAGTGTAAAAAGCATGAATATATCAGTTATTCTGCTGTACCTGTGTATGTGTGAGTGTGTGAGCTAAAGCATCAAGAACTCACTCACACTGAACTCATGTTGTCTAACTGTAGTGAAGTTATTATTGTTGTCATGTTTAAAGCTCGAGGATGTTTGGATTACGAGAAGTCTGGTTCTGTGATGTTGTTGCTTGACTTGAATCACGGATGAAAAGCAAAGATATTATATGAATGACATTATATGAATGACATTATAACTACTGTGTGACAGGACTGCTGACTAGCCATTTCCCCCATATCTTAGTTTGATTTGAGTACATGTGCTGTTTGTACGAAGCTCTGCGTTCCTATCTCAGAGGCAAACAATCCTTAGACAAATTCTGGATGTGTGGCAGCACCACTTATCTTGCTATTTGTGATAAACAACATGCGTCATCCAAAGTTTGAGAAAACAGTTCCTTGGCGACAAAGTGAACAGTTAAAATGCAGGCAGATAAAGTTCAATGGAGTGAAGAGGACTTTACTGACATCACAGCCACAGCCTTTCAAAAGTCACAGTGGTCTTAACACACAGGGCTTTTTAAGAGAATTATTTTCCTGTGTGACCTTTATATCCTTGGCATTTGAAACGATGTCCTGAGCCAAAATAGCTCATTTCGCTGTATTTTTCTGATCCCCGATATAGACGCAATATTTTCCACAAGTCAGAACCTCCAAAGTCTGAGTTTCTACACAGGTGAAAGAAACTTACTATTAACCATATTATGATTGGATTAAATGCTTTATTTTCAATACATTTAGAGAAAAATGTTGTTAGTTACTACACTGTGAATTCCTCATCTTTTTGCAGAGACCAGTCGTGTTCCCCCATTTCACTGACCAGTCTCTCTACTCAGGCAAGACAGAGACAAATTTCACATGAACCCTTTCATCAAACCTCGTGTAACACGGAAAATAAGTTAAGCCCCCAAAATGATGAAATAACACAGCATCACTGGGATCAGTAAATGTAATGTGGTTTGTGAATTCCTCATTTAAATTCATAATTAATCACCACTACTTGTTTTACTTTCTAATGTTGACTTCACCTTCACTGCAATTGCGGCGCATTTGTACTGTAGTATGTGTTACAGTATGATGTCTATAGGTGGCACTCTGGGTAATGTGACATCAAGTACTGTGGCCAAAAAAAAAACCAAAGTGGAGAAGTCGTCCTATGATCATAGTTTATCATGGTTTATGCTTTTTCATCAGTCTATGAAGGATAAAGTTCACTGCTTATAGTATGAGGGGAGGGACAAACTCTGCAGTCGCTCAGAGTTTGGTGGCCTCTATAACAACAACTCTGTCACCTTGAAATGACATTTATATGGTACAATTATGTTGTGATAACAAGCATAATTGGTGTTTGGATTATATTCACAGGCATAAAGGTTAAAAAAAATGAGCTTATGACTGAGCACTCACTAGGTTCAACCCAGAGACGGGCAGGATAACTTTGGGCTGGGAAATCAAAAAAATGATGTGGTACATTTATTAACAGCAGCACAATCACCAGGGGATGGTTGGGATGAATGATGGATGTACAAAGTGAAGGTCTATTGCACTGGAAAGCAGGGTTTCAAATCCTGTCTCTTCCCTGTGGTTAGGCCAAGGCTTGATCATGGTTTTGGTGAAATGTTTAGTAACACACTGTGAACTTTTTTCTATATTAAAACAGACCATGTTCTCTCTAACCTTGACAAAAGTGATGCCAGTGGCTAAACCTAACCATATTAAAGTTTAGTATTTCTGGAGTCACTACAACTGGATATTGTAGACTAATGCAGTTCAGATAATTTGGCAGAAAACAAATGTGGTAATAGTGAACATTTAACAAATTTTACTATTCAGCCACTGACTGTGTTGTCTGTAACAGGCTAAGCTGTGGCGTTGCTTTTCTCAGAGCAGTGTGCGGTCACTCCAGACTTTAGATTAACTGCTAAATTTTAAATGTCTGAAATATATACTATACTTGGCATCCCATAACCCGGTTTAATAGTCAGGGAATTATTTGATATTGTTTATTCATGATGAAGAGCAGCCAGTACGTGTCGGCACAACCAGAGAAAGAGACACCATTCACACCTGTAGGCTTTTCTGTCTTGGAAATATTACCTGCTACTAGATCTGGAGGTGGTTGGAAGAATTATTTCACTTTAACTTACTTTTCCCAGAGCTGAAGCCTTCTTTATTTTCACAGTGGAGATCCAGCTTTCCTCTGATATGAGCTCATGATGCACCATGACAGGAACTAATAACTACAGCTGTTGTTTTTAACCTTTGTTGGATTATTATTTATTTTGTCAGAGGATTTCATGTTTATAAAATAGAGATTTGACAGATGTCTCAGTCAGCAGTGCAGGGTTTAAGTCCTAAACATAGTTTTGACACACAGTAGGCAGCCATTTTTGCACATTTAACTGGTTTAAGAAGACATCTTATTATTCTACTAAATGGTTTATCAGTGCAACCCTCAAAGGCAGCGGCACACCAAGCACCCACCCCAACAGACAGGCTTGTGGGTATGGGTCTGAAATTGCTGAAACTGGAAGACAACACATTAAGCATTTTATTCAGCTCACAGCAATATACAGCCTACAGTAGTGAAGTAAAATAAATAAATAAATAAATAAATTTGCAGCGACAGCTCTGTACCTTAATCATACTTTAATTAAGCGTCAGCCCTCCATTCCTTCCTCCTGCTTCGTGGGCTCTCTGGTCATCTACACTGTTTCATCATTTACCTATCTGTTGTCAGACTACTGAACCAGGAAGAAACAGCCTAGTGATTTAATTTTGTTTCACATGTCTGAATATCATTCCCAATCTGCTGTGCTGCGGTGGTCACAGCTGTCAAACCTCCATTTTGTCCTGTTCTACTGGAAGTTCTACAGTGTTTTGATGCAGCCAAATTTAGTTGTTAGTTGTTCTCATTTACAGCAGCAGCTGTGTGATATATGAGGGGTGCTACAACCACACCACCTTTCAGGTGCTGCTGTCCAACACTGTTTCCTATTGAACAGTCAACCAGCCAACAACATTATCTTATTGAGAAAGCAACATCTTCACTTGATGAAATACTGTTCCACATGATGCTTCCACAGCAATTAGCAACATTTCTTACATGTCAGTTCTAGTCAGCATGTCTCATCAGACTCTCACATCGTAATTACTTCTTTGCATTTTGTTTGTCTGTTTGGTTTTTTGTTATTGTTAAACTCAAAAATCCTGCTCAACACCAGTTAGCCAATAGTAAACAAGAGAATTTTACTTAAAGGAGAATACTGATGCCAGTATATTACTGCATGTCATGTTACAATAAGTGTCTGATTTGCATTAGTGTGCATTGTGTGTATAGTTTATCTAAAAAGCTTGTTGCCTTAATGTTAAAAAATGACTCATTTTCTATTGCATTATACATGGTTCTTCTCAAAATCACTTCAGAAATCTAACTCAGTATCATTTGCTACATGTTACAGGGACTGGGTCCAGTAAATGAGAGGAAAATCAAAAACTAAATTAAATTAAATTTTTTTAAATTTAAGTAAAAGGTTGTGATTTGCTGTAAATTCTGCTGAGTATTCAATCAAATCTATTTGAAAGAGGAAAAATGCCACTGTGCAGTGGAATGAAGCCAGGTGTTGGGATCCATGACATCCTGCTCTACTATATAATAAAGAATCAGTAACATCATGGACTGATGTTACTGAATGAGGAATGAGAAGCCTCAGCACAGTATGCTAAAGCTGCACATCAGAAACACCATACAAAAAACAGCAAAAAGGACAATTTATCATTATTTGGAAAACACCAACATAATTAGTCAATAGAGATACTTTTGTGACCGACCATTATGCAAATGTTATAATCTAATTGTTCTGGGGCCAGCTTCAAATGAATAATACATACAGTATATTGTAGTCAGGGAGGCTAAAACCAATATTCACTGAGAAGAATGATCTCATTAGGAGTATAATACACAGTATTGTATCTAATGCTGGCATTCTTTCATCAAGAAAATAAATACACAATTGCGATAATGTCATCATTGGTGCAATAAGATTTTGATGTATCAGTTTGCCTGAACTGAATTAATTTTTATGCTGAATTCACACAGCGTTATAGCATGGTTGTAGGCTAATGGCTGAATGGCAAATATTCAAACAGATAGCATATTGACCCCCAACTTGATTCAATATTACCTGAGGATCCTCAGCAGGAAGATTTGTAGTGTTGAATAGAGTGTCACAGATTTCATACTAAAAAGACCCCAGTTGATTGGTATAACTCAGACTGCTGAGGCCGTATTTTACATTCAGCTGACCTTGAGAATGCAATTTTTGCACAAAACGTCCCCAATGACTTAAACTAAAATTGCTTTAGAAAGGGATCTCTTTGTGGATACCAGGGACGATTACTGCAACCAATAACTCTTTCTCTGTACATGTGGTCAGAATTTGGCCACATGCTATATAGGCAGGAGATATGGTTTCAATTTTGCATGTGGATGATAGTGTGAACTAACCATATGTCTTTCAAATTAAATGGAGAAGCTCTTATATCCCTTGGCCTCGGATTCCATTAAATTACAATAGTTTTAGAGAAAGGGCCTGACCTTTGTCTTTATTTATATTTCACACTATGTAATGAGTTTCAGGGCCCCAATTGGTGTGCTGGCCTAGATTGTAAATCAATTGATCATAAGTGAGTAAATAAGTCATTTTATTCAGCTTGAAGGCATCTTTAATGAGGACCATGGTTCGAGTATAATACACACAGCAAGTGGGAGGACATGTATTTTTCTCTAAATATCCTCTGGCACTAACCCAGCTCCCCTGAAATAATCATTGGACTATGACCATGTTTATAGAGTAGCTAGAAGAGAGGGCATTAGCTCATTCCTTTCACTATCTATTAGACTATCCATTATTCATTATTAATAAATAAATAAAGGTCAATGTCACTGATTCATGCTCATTGAGAGTCAGGTCCTCGCTACTGTATAACTGTGAGATGAACAGCACTCATCATCGTGATGTTCAGGATATTATTCTCACTGGGTGTTGTGGTAAGTATGTGTCACTGTGTTTGCTCTGATTTAAAACACATATCACTGTGATGCTTTGTTCTCTGCTGTAGCAGCAGGGAGATAATGTAGACTTTAGTACTTTAATGTCACACTGGTGCCATGACAGCAAGTGTGTCAGGTATCTGAAATATGCTCTTTTTTCTGGTTCTTCAGGTGACGAGCTGGGACGTTGTCCTTTATGATACTTGTACTAGGAGGGAATGCAAAAGGAAAAATGTGTCAGTGTAGCTTAACTGTTGAGATGGGGCTGTGAGAGAAAAGACAAAGCAGTAACATGCTCCTCCCAGTGCATCACTTCTGACATGGATGCGAGGGTACAAGATTGTCACCAGGCAACGACATCCATTCTCACACTAATGATTTTGCCTAAGACAAATGCTCAAGCATACAGAAATGATGTTAAGCTGCAGAATCAGGGGCAATGCAGCAAGCAAAGGACCGAATATGAGCAGGACAAAGATGACTTTTTTCACATCTTGACAGAAGAGATGGTCTTAATCACAGAGACTTATAAAAGCATACAATACCCCCATGTGAATGAATGTTTCCAAGCACACACAAACACATACACACAATATTTGTTGTGTCTGTTCCCTGCCCACGGAAACTACCAGTAAAACAGATGGCACAAGCCCTAGGAAGTGTACATAAGCTCTGTTCCAAATGCAGAGAGGGAGAGAAATGGTAAATTAAAAGTGTTATTTCAAAACCCTATGCCTTCTGCTGCTGCAAAAAACAAACAGAAAATCTATTCAGTTACTATGCCTGCAAACAAGATACATGTGAGGCAGGTTAAATATGTTGATAGCAAAGGACAATGTGCTGCATTTGATCTCAAATCAAATCCAGGTGTCAGGCACAGGGCTGAAGAACCAAACATGATATGCAATTAACTCTCACTGCACACTCACAGTCACATTAAATGTTGTGTTGAGTGTGATGACAACTTAACCTGTGAGCTGTTTAATAACTTCAGCAGATCATGGTAACAGAAGACAGCAGTATGAAAGCTGAATCATGCAGACATAATGGTCTCATAGACATTCGAAGAGTCGAGCACTGTGAGTGAATAAATCTCACAATATGCAGAAGTGGTGCTTGAACGTAAAAATGCAGCATTTGTAATAATAGCATGTTTGGAGATTTTTTTGATGAGTCAACAGAAGGGTTACATCTCAGCAGGGAGAGAGAGGTGGAGAGGAAGAAAAATAAATGTTACATAATGCAAAAGGCCCTGTCCTTCAGCTCAATAACAAGGTGCTACGCTACATTACCCCCTAAACCTCCATCCTACTGGCGCCAATTCTCATGGGAACCAGACACATTTGCGATACATTTATTTCAATATGGCACTTGCCAGATAAAATACCCTGCAGGATATTGATAGGCAGCCCAGAACACACTGACTATAGTTACTGCAGCTTCATCACAGACAGACAGAACAAATATTCTCTGCACTTCTAAGCACTTTTTCCACAGGGACTTTGTCAACTACTCCCAAATGTTCAAAATGCAATGTGAGTTTAACATCTAAGACACCTGCATCACAATCAGAATCAAATTTAATGATCAAGTATGGTTAGAAGAGTCTAGCTGATTATGTAAAGAATCGCAGTATATCTTCATGCAACCAAAACCATATACAAACATGAAGACCGGTTATGTACTGGCTCTATCATCAGACAAGAACATCTATCATGGACCATTCTGAATGGCCCAAATGCAATGTTTCTGAAAGATGTCATGCTTTTTTCAATAACTGTGCATGACAACAATGGTATGGTTAAAGTTCGATCATGATTATGTGAAAAAAAAAAACTAAGGTTAAGGTAAACATTAGGTACCTGAAAGACTTTGTTAAGGTTATAGTTACAGGTTATAGACTCCAATCACCTGCATTAACGTCCTCACTTTAGGACATATATCATTAGCTGTCACATCTACTTCAATAATGATTAATGTTTTAATGCATCAGCATGTGACATTTTCTTTGTAATGTTGGCTAGATGACCCTAAAGAAAAAAGAAGAAACCGTAATCCACACAATGTTATTAATCTGTACATACTCTTTTCAACTCTGCTTTGGTCTCCATCAACCCCTGAGAAAAATTTCCTTCTTTTTAGCTTTCCAAATGCTACACTGTTTTGTGCTGGGAAAGCAGTGTACCAGAGTAGGGCTGCATAACAACAAACATCGAATATCCATTGTGATCACAATTTTGCCTTCCTACAATTAAATGAGCTTGATAGTTTAATACTGACATCTTAAACGTGTGCTCCGCACATAGAAAACTACACTGCCTATCAAATCAAGCGCTCCCTAGACTAACGGCCAGCCACCACGGCTGCGCATGTACCCTGCAGCGGCAGGTCTGAGTAGAGGAGTAATAACAGAGAGCAGACAGGCAAAATGAAAATCAAATGTCTGGAGCAGAAAAAGAGGTAGTATCATCTGTTGTTTGGAAGTATTTCATATTTAGGCCAAGTGATGTTAAACAAGAATAAATCATATTCAAAGAGTGCATGAGAGTAATGTCTGTGCCACAAAAAAACACAACTAAATTTTGTCCCCAGAAATCAATGACTGATCATGAAATATAATCACGATCTCAATATTGATTAAAATAATCAAGATCATTTTGGCCATAATCATGCAGCTCTAGTACAGTGTTGGTGGGATGGGGAACCAAAACACAACCACATGGGGAATAAGATGGAATTCTGGCACTCGTTTGCTTTACACAAAGGATGTATAGATTAAGTGCCAAGACAAAACATTTAAGGCAGTTTTACACTTTCTACAGTTTGAGCAGAAAGAAACAACAAGTTTGAGTAAATGTCTTTACGAGTTTATATACCACTGTATATTATTATACTATGACGGGACCTCCGAGTATAGATGCATAAAAGAACAACATAAAGACACCAAGATGCTATTATTCGAGTGGAATGTACAAGACGTCAGTAACTAAACTGTACTCAGTAGCATACCTGTGAAATAAACATGTTGCACCCTGTGCTGGGTCTTGGGAGCAATTGTCTTTTCTTTCATTACTGTGTTTTTTATCATGCTGCTTGTTTTTAAGCTCTCGGTAGGATTCCAATGAGCTCAGCGTAGAGAATCTGAGGACTTTGAGGAAAGCATGGGGAGACATGCCCTCCCCTGTAGCTGAAAGGGAATAAGTGGAAGAACCCCTAAGAGAGCAGTCTCTGAACAGCTCTCCTCCCCAGTGCCTCGAGGACACTGAGATCAACATCATTTCTGACTGGGTCGAGCCAAGCTACAGCCATGGAACACAGCTTCAGTGACCATGTTTTTGAAGTCAGCCGCTGACCCTTTTTATTGTCTTTTCCTCTGGGAGTGACAATTCAATCAGAGGATTCACTGGTCTCCATGTCCACCACATTCACAAAGTGTCTCATAGCAGCACTACTGAGACAAGCCAAAAGTCCATGAAATCCTTTCCTGAAGGAGCCAAATTTTAAGACACTGTTTGCAAGCATGTAGCTTCACAAAAGGAAGAATCCTCCTGCTGACAGTCATCTCAAATGCACAACAAACAGCAAATCTGCATGTCCACAGACGGCACTGACATTTAGACTTCCTTGTAAGTATGATACACAAATTAAGAATATGATTATCATGCTCTTGGCAAATTCACAGTCTTTTCACTTTCTCAACTATCACCACACAAGATGCTGTTTGGCCTCGTAACACAGCAAAGGTTTCACTCTTTATTGCACAGAAAGCATTTATTTGAACTGCTACACAATTGGAGAGTTTCCATTTTGCTGGGTTTTCTTTAGCCATTCACAGAGGCAGGCTGTTTTCTGAGCTCCCTGAATAACTGTCGTCAGCTGTCCAGTCCCGTGGGGCCCCTGGCTGAGTGGATAAACCGGTGCCTCCTTCTCGTCTCTAGGTATTGCAATCCAAGGCCACCTTTCCTTCCCTCCTCCCCACAGGCTCTGAAGATTCAGTGATTACATCTCCCTGACCGAGCCAGAGCAAGGTACAGAGAGGCCATCGGTGGCACCAACATTTCTAGATGACAGAACTGTAATATATTACCATGTCTTTTTCTTAACATAATAATGCCTAAAATATTCACAGTCAAATCAAAGCACTGATGGCTTTGCATCATGCTGAATTTCTTGTGCTTTTATTTTAATCCTCTAGGGCTTTGCTAAGTGCATATCATCTGATAGAAAGGATCTTTTTTTCACAGGTTATTGCAGCCTTTGCTATCATTTAAGAAGGCAGAATACATTCTAATCGTGTCTTCTGTTTGCAGGGCAAAGCTGATCTAATTCCTCTTTCTATCAATACATAATCCATGATAATGAGCTGTGCCAGTTTCCATAGATGAATATGCAAGACCGTCTTCCTGCAGGCTTTGTAAATAAAATAGTGCCAACATAACCTAAAGCAGTAATTAATGGCCTTCTGGAGATTATATGACTTGGCCCGCAGCACATGTGAAGAGGTTATATTACATCTACTGTATTTAAAACATCTTTCACAAAGGGAATACGAAAGGTCATAGCTGACAGAGAAACCAATCGGAGAGGATATCAGAAATCTGCTGCAGAGAACGAATGATGCCCCAGTGTACCAAATTGAATATACAATATAAATATGACATTTTTTAGATGTTGTGATAATTTAAGTACCAAACTCATGTCATAGTTCTCCCTTGTTTTGAAGGTTTAAATAATAGTCTACAGTGATGTCATTTACGGAAAATATTTTCTCTTGTTAATGTGTTTCTCAAATGAGCCAGCCAGCCTGGGGTGTTAAAGGGGTCATCCAGCAATTTGAAGTTGGGCGACTTGTGAAAGACAGATTTAAAAAAAAAAAAGAGAAATCCAAAGATCCATCCACTGACTGTAGAGTTGGTTCTATTATGAGACCCTCCCTGCCTCCTAAAATCTCATGACTTTCAAACCCCACACCTCCAGCTTGTAGCACAGGATTTCTGTTAAAAATGTTAAGTCTCAAGCCTAAACTATGATGACCCTGATGCCATCATTGTATTGCCTTATCTCAGTGTGTAGAGTCTAGATACTCCGTCAACAAACCACCACTCTACATTATTCATGCATTAGAAAACATGTAATTACATATTTTTTACATGTTGTAAACAGTGAGGCCTCCATGTTTTTAAGCTACAATAAGTAGCCTACTTGATAAATGACCTGTTGCACACTGGGGGATTAATAAACACTGTGGTCAATTTATGCACAGATGTCAGTGCCAAAACTATAAAGTAATAATTACACCCAATGACTCAAATTGATGAGGAACCTGGAATGAATAATAATTTGGTTTTGTTGCTTCTTTTTCTCCATAATTTACTACAGCTAATTTAGCTCATAATAATTTGAAACTGCTGCTCTGCTCATCCATTAAAGGAAATCTGTGTCCCAGAAGTGTGTAAATAATAACACTAAAGAGAACGCCTGCTACAACCAACCCTGATGTGAAGGGCAAATGAAGGTTTAAATGACTGCAGTCAAACCTGTCAAGCAGATTCTTCACAGAATAACACAGCCCTAATGCAGTGCTTCCACTTGTTCACAGAATGATGTAGCAACCCCAGTAACACTACCTTTTCAACCAGACTAGTGCTTTATTATAAAATGTTGCTGCTGTTCTGCACTTGGGAGTAAGTAGTGTTCAAATAAGAGTTCTCTTGGATAAATAACTCATGAAAGTTCAGAACAAAACACCACAGCAACATGCACTTAGAGCAAAAAATTGAATGATTTACGTGTTAACATTTTTTAAAAGGGCATACTATGTGAATATTTAAAAGAAGATTTTCAAAACATATTTATTGAAAAATAAATATTAGTATTATATAGTAAATTACACTGCAGGTACTTAGTAGTTTGAACATGTCTTAATGCTAGATGTTGACTTCATCAACAATTCTATGTCTTGATTGTGAGAGATGAATACTGCATTTGGTAAATCTTGACTATAATCACTGAGAAATGTAGTATTTTTCTTTTAAGACGTATTTTATTTGTAATAATAGCAGATACCTATGTGCAGCCTATTTTGCTGCAGAGAAAAAGTAGCATGTGCCACTGGTGGCAATAGGAGAAAAGAGAACAAGCACCTCAGTTATCAAGCACACATCAAATCATGTAAAAATGAGTCAAATCTATTAAAACAAAGGTCAACCAAGTGCTACATTGCAGTTTTGAAATTCATGCTAAATTGTGTTTTTCAAGATTTTTGCTTTCAGTGCCCTGTCACTTGTATCCCACAGTGTTAAACATGGGACAAAAATGATACAGCAAACACTGGGATTATATGGCTCTGAGTTAAATGGTTTTCAACAACAATCTATAGATACCAGAGATGAAAATAGGGCAACTGTATTTCACATGACAGTGTTATGTTATGTGTAGTTAAAAACTTGTTCCCACAGAAGTTATCTCTATCTGCTTAATCATCTGCAGTGCCTTATGACGCTGGAACATACTGTATACCACTATACATGGGGTGAGGGAAGAGGTACACCCCTAACAGGTCACCTGATTATCACAAGGCTGACACATATATAAATAGGCAACAATTCACACTCACGCATATCTGTTTGGAGCTGTCAATTCACCTATGGCCTGCACGTCTTTGGATTGGTGCAGGAAACCAGAGCACCCAGAAAAAAGCTGCATAAAAGCAGAGGTCTTGACATCATGAAGTGAAAATAGGAACGTACAGCTAAGAAAATGTCAATAGTTTCTATTAACATTTTCAAACCATTCCTGCAGCACGATCCTCGCAGTCTGGCTATCCACCTGGATGATAAGTACTGTTCCAAACACTCACCAAATTATTCTTAAATACACTGCTTCATTTGCAAGTCTTCTTTCAAGGCAGCTACAACAAGATGTATGTAAGTTTCATGTCTTCAGAATGACCAGGTGTTCTCTGTGACAGAGGAAACCACAGACTTCTAACACTTTTTAAGCCAGGGGGGGTAAGAAGGTACCTTTCTGGTGGAATATCACTACGTTAATACAGATCCTTATAATATAAAGGTGAGACTCTCTGACAGATGAGGTAGCATGGCAGAATTCCACATGACAGTGTCACATTAGTGAGGAATGGATGGATTGGATGACTTACAAGTTTGGTCAGTTTCATCTGAGTCGTCGGGGCAGTCGGGCTCACCATCACAGAGCCAGGCCTCGGGGATGCAGGTTTTCTGGTCATGACAGTGAAACTCGCCTATATCACACACGATGGCTTCTGGACGGCATCAGGAAAAGGTGGAGAAAGAGACAGAAAAGATGCAGCATGAGGTGATGGTACTGAGCAGGTGGATTACATGTTTCACCAGAAAACATGTTCTGGATGTAAACTTGAGAGTGAGTGTGAGAAGAGAGACGTGGCTGTCCTTGGACTTTCTTTAGAACACCATGCAATAAATGGATCTGGTGGGGAGGTGTCGATAGAAGCAAAATTATCATTATATCATTTGTAATGGTAGCATGAAACTGAATGAAACACACAAAGCAAAGGTTTTTCTACAAGGCTGTAGCTCTGTGCTGTATGTACAATTTGAAAGGCTGACAATCAATAGAGCACTGTATGTCCTTTTGTTAGTGGCATATCTTTTGGAAACCACACCTCTTTGTCAAAGCAAGAGGCCATGCATTTTTTCAAAAGATTAAAATTGTACCATAAGAGGCAGACACAGACCCTGCCCAGGCATTGTGATTTTGACAGCTACTCTCCTCTTACAAAGACATGATGTCCTTCGCGCCTTGGCAAACTATTACAAAGCTGTTTGGCAAGTTTGTTCTTATCTTTTTGCCTCCTTGGTGTTGTGCTTTCATTTGATGGTGGAATGGGGGGAGTTCAGTGAAAGCCCAGTCAACTAAAAAGTCATCATAGCCTTTCAATAAAGCAAGCATCTGTCAAAGTGTTGACATGTTTCCTGCCGGTAGCTGTCAGAGACTCAGCTCGATCATTCTGCAGAATGACATAAGCTTTTGCTAAAGATTTGACACCACAAAGTGACCCGCAGCTACTTCTCCTCAGCGACAAGCAAAAAACGGTAATTTGTTTCTAAGCTTAACCCACAGACAATCAGACAGGCTCAAACTCCCCCTCCCACTCTCTTTCTCTATCTCTGTCTTTTTCCCAGTGTGTTCCTAACCCATTAGTGGTGGGAGTGGAGCAAGTGGGAGATCAGGTCTGCAGCGTTTGAACAGTGGGAGTGATAATTCAACGCACCGCTGCTCTCTGCCCTGGCACCCTCCAGCAAATTCACTACCGCGGGACAAATCTGAAAAGGTCAAACATCTCGTCCATTCTACCTCTCCTATTCCCCACTGATGCAATATATCTGAAATCTTAGAATTTAAATGAAGGTTTCTTTTGAAATATTCAAAGCCTTTTTTAGCCTTTTTTTAGGTTTTAAAGGGGGACATTCTTAAAATTGCACACCAAAGTCATCAAACCTTTAAAGAGAAGAAATAATTTTTCATGTCATACTGATCAGAAAAAAAGGTATCTCAAGATTTCCTGCTGCATGAAGAATTGGTTTGTGATCATTCTTTTTGCCTGTAAACATTGGAACAGCACCAACATAAAAAATGCTTTTTGCCAAATATTCCTCAAAACATTGTTAACTTCAAAATAACACACACTATTCTTGTACTAAGCCAAGGCTGCAGTCAAATGTGCTTCTTTTAACCATCATCAAGCAACACAATTTTGCTGCTGCTGTCAACCTCAATGCACGCTGATTATCATATGCACTGCATATAAACACAGCAGCTGACTTAATATTATGGACTGTGTGTGATTTGACAGGTAAAAATACACAAGGTCACACAATATGAGTGACATTAATTACCACACAGTGCTTTTTTTTACATTTAATTTCATGTCAGAAACAAGTAGTCCAGTCTACAAATTGCACTTCCAAGCACATGTGAACATATGAGCGGAGTATGCAGACTACATTATTTACATTTCTCCTCAAAAAATAACAAGGCATCAGTAAGCACATGCTGGGCTCGAGGCTAGCACAGGCACGCTCAGTTTGGTGAAGTCTCTAAAGGGACATCTCCTAAGCCTTTAAAGCTGAATTGATTACCATTGAAAACAGAGTGTTGGTGACAGAAGGGCCATTTCCTCAGCTAGTGATAGAAGCCATGAAAGAAACTGCCCTTGGATTTCAGAACAGCCCAGTTACCTATTGATGTTCTACCTCCTTTCATGCTGCCTCACCCTGAAAGCTACGGGGCCAAATATGAGTCGCACAAATGACCTCTTATGTCAATTCATCTCTCCCTTTTCCTTCTCCAAATAGCCTCTCCGCAGGCTGTACTGTCTCTGCAGCCAGTGGGGGACAATAATGGGACAAACACACAACTGAAGAATTTTTGACTATCATAGTGTCTTTTTGTTCCTATTCCATATGCCACTCAATTTTCATGAGAAGTCTACCAAAAAAGGTGTAATATTACACAGCATTATGTATTTTGCTGATAATTATATGCAAACATCAAATGAGTGGTCATGGCAGGAACAGAAAATAAAGAAAAGGCAGCAGCTACCTTCAGTGAGTGGAAAAAAAACAAAAAAACAAACTGCTTCCATTATCATAACAGTGGGAAACACACAGTGGCACTCAGCCGGGCACATTATCATGAGCTTCATTCCTGACACCCAAGAGCCACCACTGGCACCACATTGTGGCTCATTAAAGCCACGGAGCCTTTTAAATGTGCCAGATTTTCAGAGGAACAAAGAGTTATTTGGAGGCAGGCAGGCAGGGAAGATGGTTTGCAAACCTGCTGAAGGAAGACCAGCCAGCAGTCTCTGCAGCATGTAGTTTGATCAAGTTTTTTTTTTAAACACTCAGCACAACAAAACTCTTTATCCTGCATTTTGCAATATAGCATCCAAAGTCCTATTTGCTCAGTCCTATTAAACTCTGAATTACACGAGAGCTTAGGTCTTCATTTATCTCTCTAAACAATATTATATTTCAGTGACGTAAGCTGCAAAGCACTAAGGCATAACAATCCCCTGAATTGCATCAGACACAGTTCACAATATGGTACAGTGGATAAGTCGTAAGCCACAGGCCTATTCAAACAAAACATGTGTTATAAAAACAGCAGTGCAGTACACAGCTCAAAGTGGCAAATTAATCGTCAGCTATGTTGTACTGCTGAAAAAAGCAGATCTGAGAATATTCCTAAGTCAGAGCTATCTTATGGTTGCAGGTTGAGAAGGAGCTGCTTCTCAAAGAGGCTATTTGCAGCTCATCCAACTTGCTCGACTCGACATAGAAAGATGCGTGTGAACTTGACGTGGCAGTGATAGCCCATTAGACTTCTGTTGCATTCAAGGCGTTCAAGGTCACCCAACAACCAGTGTGTCAGAAAAGAGAAAACAGTGACTGAATATCTCTGAAAACCACATGAAAATGTGGAAGCAAGAACAAACATATTTACTTATATACACAAAGATAAGTTAAAATTAATAATTTAAAGGATAATTTAATAATAATTTAATAATTTAAAAGGAAAAATGACAACAAAACCATTTAAAACTCAGAATTAAAACTGTAACTGGTGTTATAAATTGTATTATGTATTTCAGCAGTGACAATGTTTTTCTTTCTTTTTTTTTGTCTTCGATAGTTGATAGTGTAAAGACAAATAAGAAACATTGGGAGAAAGGAAGGGAGTGCATGTAACCAAGGTCGCCAGCCAAAATGGGACCAAGGACATCATGGGTGTGCACTTTAACTATTAGAATACCAGGCTATGCCAACTACAATGAGGTGTAATGGCAGCAATTTTTTTTAATGGTCTGGGATAAATCATTTGGTTTTGGTGTGGTGGTGTGCTGCTTTCTTCTAGAGCTGTAATTTTGCACCAACCCACAGAGTGAAATCTAAAAGAACAGTACATATATTTAGGGTAATATGCTTACTGGCTTTCTTGGCAAGAGTTAAATGAGAAAACCACTTGCAGCTTTACAATAAATATGAATCTACTTCAAGCAGTCCGTTAGCTTAGCTTAGCACAGGGACTGGAAGCAGGGGGGGACACAGATAACCTGACTCTGATTGATATTAATAAAATGTACCTGTTACTAATTAACACATAATTAACAAGTACAAAATCTGAAGTGGAAAATTACCAAGTAGCAGTTTTACAGGGTTAGGTATTGGGCCAGAAGCAACAACTTCCTGCTGGAGTGTCTGTTGGTTGCCTGGCAACCTTGCAGTGATGACAAAATTCCAGGAAGTTATTGTGTGTAAGCATTAAAGGTGCTGATGTGTGGTTTTGTTATTTTCAGAAAGAGCCAGAATTGTTTCTAGCTCCAGGTTGTGCCTCTCACGTACAGTATAAGCCAACATTTTAGTCATAGGGGTAAGTTTCTCCAAAACATAGTTAACCAGTAATGCCTGAAAAGCCCAGGTGTTCCTTTAACATGTGTTCTGGGTAATTCAAGAATCACCCAATGTTTCTGGGTGCAATAATGTTTAGTCCACCGAATAATAAAATGATTTTTCTCCTGTTTATAAAGTTGCACATCTGTTTCTGAATCAAAATAAAAATGGAAGCCCACCAGCTACTTTGGTAGGAAACTGAATTGTAAGTTAGGAAATCAGATCAAAATTAAGTTTGTATTTATATAAAAATTTGTACTAGCCAAAAATGTTGTGCTTGTGTAGAAAAGATTTGTATTTGTGAACAAATGTGCATAAAAAAAATCTTCAAACAAATGACATCAATTGTGAGGTTACACAAAGACACTGAAAATGAAAATGAAAATGCAAATGCACGTGCTTTTGTGAACATCTGTGCAGAAAAAACCTGAAAACGACATGTAAAACTCAGAGTTCAAAGTTCCCACACTGTGTGTAATGAAAGTAAAAGTTTCCAAATAAAAACACCTGAATCTTCCACAACCAAGGTGGGTTAATCACCACTACACTGTTTAGGTAAGAGACCATCTGCCCTTTGATTGGATGGTCATTGTCTCATCAGATTGAGGTGTAAAAATGAACTAAATTTGTGCTTGCTTCAGCATCACAGACAGTGTGGGAGCTTTCACCATAGACGTTTCCAGCAGTTTTCTGCTTTGTATCTGTACACACGGTGTCTTTGTGTAACCTCATCACTGATTTTCTTCATGCAGTCTTTTTTTTCCCCTTATACAGATCTTTTCCACACATATACAAACTTGGAATTGTCATGCAAATGTGTTTTGCAGGTTTACACAGGTTGATTACAACTACAAATTTAGGAATTATATGTGAACATCACTCAAATTCTTTTTGTCCCTAATATGAGCCCATACTAATAGTTAAATCTTACAAGTTCACACTCACTGCCTTTGGTCTTTTTTAAAAAGATATTTATATTGGTGTAAAATCACTATCTGAAGCAGATGTAGACAGGATGGGTGGAGAGAAAGTGGGGGCCTAAAAAAGTAAATCAAAACACTTCATCACAAAATAACTCCTCCAAAACCCTGATGTCAGACTGATGATATGTAACAGTATGAGTATATGAGGGTGGAATATTCTGCTTTAAGATTAATGGATTGTGCAACATAAACATACAGGTTAGAATACATTGCATATAAATGTTTCACAAGTTACTGAGGACAAGTGTACTGGGGCACAGAAATTCAAACATGTGCACACGCACGCGAACACACAAATCTCCGTAAACCCACGTACATGCACATAGATTAGTGATTTAAACCCTTTCACACTGTCAGAGCAAAGTTAGCATCCTGGCCAGTTGCAGGTCATATGCATTATGGATGAGCATTGGGCTCTGAGCCAAAGTAAGCAGGTTATTAAGTATAACAACAGTATAATGCGGTCTCTCCCTTAATCTTCATATCTTTAATCTGCCAAAAGATGCAATGTAGTGTGATGCATCTCAATGATGCCTTACCTGCATAATGAATCTTTATTACAAGCGTATCTCCAGAAGTGACATACGCCATGTGGTATTTAGAGTTAAATGCCATCCACGTCAAGTCTGATCAGAATATGAAGACTACAGAGTACCATGACTCTGTTGACTGATGAACAATTTTAGAATGTCATGGCACCTTTGGATGCATACCCACAGTTATATGTGCACATCAGTTCTGCAGCATTCATCTCTTTAGACCCCAGAAAAAAAAAATTTAAAGGGAATTCTTAGAAGTCACTAAGCCAGCTCAGGATAGCAAGCTGCATTAGAAAAAAGGAGAGAAAATAATGATACCAAGACAGAGAAGTAATTATATTTACAGAATCAGAGGTATAACTGGCTCCAGGAAACACCAGCTCGTACCCGAGGCCATGCCCCATGGCAACGCTGAGCAACTCTGCATTCTAGCCATGAAGTGGGTAAGAAATCAATGCTGTAAGACGTGGGGGCTTTCATTAGATACTGCCTGACCTTCACCACAGAGCGAGGTCAATTTTATTTTCTCTACAACAGCAAGGGCATGTCAACAAATTATTGAAAGCAAGCACCATATGAAAAGTTTCAGAAGACAATCGTAGAATGGCCTCCTGCTCCTTGGCATAAATCCCTACACCAGTAAACAATGAATGATTCATAAGACTGATCTTAAGCTGTATGCTGCTTACTACCCTTTTACCCCACATGCAAGGGAATATATTACAGCATATTACATTCACAAAGAAACAACTATATTACAAAGATTATTTTAGCATTTTATGAGTGATTTTTACATGAACCAAGATATGACTATTAAGTTGCTTGTTACTTTGTGAACAGCATTACGATTGTAATGTGCAGTCAAAGTAATATTAAAAAGTGTAATTACTGTTCATGTTGTCCAGTTTATTTTAAGTATGGAGATTTTTTTCATTAGGATTTCCATCTAAACATTTACAATAGTTGACAAAAATCAGGGAATCATTCTTATTAAATACTTGCCTGTTTTTCTGCCACTGAGTCCTCATCTCATTATTTCATGTTACCTCTCACTACAAAGCTTGCTAAATATGCAAGTACTTCAGTGTTCAACAAAGCTGGGAGCAAAAACTTAAAACCCATTACTGATAACAACTGTAAATAAAAGCCATTTTGCTGTTTAATCCCGGACCTGCTGGTGTTCTGTCGTGCTGGGAGAAATAACTTGAAGAATCTGTTGTTTTGGACCAGAAGTTATAATTGGTTTATTATCAGTTGGCACAAGTGTAATATCTGCTCATGGATGAAAGCCTCGCCACGTACTTGGGTGATCTTACAGTAACTGCAGTGTGGGGAACATTTGGGTGAAAATTCCACTGTTGCCCATGGCCCATAAAAAACTTCCTGTTAAAAGTAGTTTGACAGTGTGAAGCCAAGAACAAACCACATAATCTAAAGACAGATTATAGCTCCAATACAGCCACAAGAAATGACTGAAAAGATTGTGGCAGATTTGTACTGGTCTGGCAAAAAAAGAGGTTGCTCCATGTCATGCACAGTTGCTCAATAAATACATGCAACTCCAAAGTGTGTCATATGAAAGCACATCTAGTTAACACATAAACATTTGTACTACGGTGACACAAGTTTAAATAGCAACATTTCCTTTACAACTATCCTTTTCTTTCACATCGCTCAAAACCACCTTGTTTACCCTGCCACCTGCTATTCACCAGCCAAGATATCAGCACTGGGAAAAAAAATCCACATACCTGTAAATATATCCAGTTGATTGACATGAGTGTGTTTTTCTTGTTGTGTTTTTCTTGTTTTTCTTACTGTCAATAAGTCTGACCATGCATTATCAGACAACCTGAATAGTCAACATGAGAGTTAACATATCTACGTCCACAATATGCGTATTTCAAATGAATAAAATGCAAATCAGTCACATTTATCTTGTTCACTACATTTCTTGCTGCTTCCAATTTCCTGCCAGGGGCTGTTCACGGAAGCAGGTTCACCGAGTTATCGCTAACTTTTGTTAGTAAAACATGCAACATTATATCATTATATCTAGAGCAGGGTCTAGAATCTAATATGCACGTCAAATCATGGCCAGACTAATGGTTTCTCAAAGCACAATCACGCAGACCAAAACTTCATCACAGATACATTATTAGTTAAGTAAAGAACACAAGACTCCAATCAGCAAAAGCAAAAAGAAAGCTGTCTTGTAGTGGTCTCAGAGGATGAGAAGTAGTTTGTAAATCACTTCTCAAGAGGGGAAAGAATGATACCGCCATGTATTAAACCAAGAGTGAAATATAGTGGTGGGAATATTCAAGTCAGGGGGTGTTTGACCTACTCTGGAATTGGACACCTGCACAGAAGTGACTACACCCTGACCAAGGAGAAGTACCAATCAACTGTTCAGTGACACACTGTACCCTCTGGGTTGCATCTTTGTGGAGAGGGCATCATACTGCAGCAGGATAATAGCCCCAGACACACCCCAGAACCTTGCAAGAGCTACTGGAATACCAAAGAAAACCAAGCGGTCCTGACTGTCATGGTCTTTCCTCCACAGTCAACCTCAACCAATTGAACATTTACAGTGGCACTTGTACACTGAGAAAGTCAAGCACTCTGTGATATCACAAGAAGAAGCTCTTTGGACCATTGTCAAATCATGCTAGGATAACATGGGTAAGTGGGTTTTTACAAAAACCTGTGGAGTCCATGCCAGCTCAGGTGCATTCTGCCATTAAAGCAAAAGGGGGACATGCTAAATACTACGATATTCTGAAATTCATGTACATTTTTCAAAGTTACAACTTTTCACTTAAATTGTTTAGCTGATGTTATCATTTGTCATGAAAAAGTTGGTATTACATTCAAAACTATTTGTATGAGTCCACACAGTGACTATGAATGTCCATAAGTATAGTTTTCTTGTTCCCATGCAGGGTATGTAGATGATGGGTGATGTAGATGTAATGTTAAAATTCTTGAAAGGTGTGCTAATCTACGATTTCTGAACCTTTAACACAGTGTATGGGCAGCACTTATTATAATATTTTTTTTGTCTCAGCAAATACCACCGTAAGCCTGCTTGCCCTCATTCACCACAAATGAATGTGGGTAAGCAGGATGAATCAATGGTATCTCAATTTGTGCAAATGAAATACATTATGATTGAGGCTGATAAGACCATTGAGATGAATTGTAACATGTTCTCATCTAAGAAATCATTCAACACAGTTTTAAGTGCTCTGAGCTGTTCTCTGGACTGAATGTAGCCTATGTAGGTGCATTTAATTTGCATGAGAATGTGTCATTATACTGCCAATAATAGAAAAGTACCCCCTACTCCCCAACACACACACACACACACACACATCCCCAACCCCCAATCCTCCCCTCGCCTGGCCCCCTTTCCATACTCCATCCAAGGTCACCTAATCACTATGTTCCTTCAAAGACCTCTATCTTAACCAGCAGCAGTCTGAGGGATTTATGCCTCACTCCATGTCATGATTACCAATCAGGTGGAGTAATAGCTGCTTAAGCAGACAGGGTTTTTGTCATCACTGAGGGGTGAAGTGCCAGTCAAGGTTTTCACTGAGTTTGTCCAATGCAGGCTGATACTCTGTGGGGCATGTCAGCGCCTTGGGTGTAGCCTCTAGATTACACTGTATTATCGGAGTGGAGTGAAAGCTGTTATAGTGAGGGATCACATCCTCCCTGGCCCCCACTGTAGCACGGCAGACAGAAGTGAGCTGTCCATTATCCAACAACTCCATATCCACCTTGAAACTCCCAAGGGATTACCTCATTAAAGCTGTACAAACAGGTTTAAATCTAAATTCTGCAACAATGTCTTAACATTATCTCGTTCAGCCACCAAATTATTAAAAAAGCTGACAAAATAAACATGTACTCATTAAATTATACCAACTGGACAAACATCATTCAAATTTGCAAATTGAAAAATAAAAATACATGTGCACACAGGGGGATTGATTGTAATGGTTGCTATGATATAATCACTCAAAGTCTAACAGGACGAATGACTTAAAGAACGGGTAGTGCATCACAGGGGGACAATACAAATCCAGTATACGGTCTTACAAGACAACCAGTAAGAAAAGTGGAACAGCAAAAAGAGATTTTGTTAGATTTTTATTTACCTCCTATACACACACCCACTGTAGTTGATTTTAATCAAGTATAAATACTGCATTTATAATCTGGCAAGACTACCTCATGAAGCTTCTCAGACTAAGCAATCAAGGAGATAAAACATAGGAGATAAATGGCAGGATGAGGCTCACAGAAAGATTTTCTACAGACTGATTTCCCATGAAGGACATTTTGCAATTTTCAACATGGTTAACTGACAGATTAACAGAAAAATTTTGTTGTAAGATTCTAAATATTAAATGGTTAAAGAAAAGTGAAAGTTGGCCATGAACCTGCCAAAATGCAACATTCAGTAAAAGGCCAAAATCAGCAAACGGCACATTGGTTTAACTCTATATGATGTAAAAAACACTTCGCATTGCTAATGTGACATTTCTGTCTCATTGCCTGCCACCGGACCATAGAAGCATGTGATTAAGATGGACTTGCCCTTTATTTAAGTTTTTCCACTTTACTCCTCTGTGAATTCTGCAAAGTTGAACAGCTGGAAGTCAGCTTACGCAGATCTGATTAGCTGTGTTCCATTTGAAATGGGGAAACATGTCTCTTCCAATGTGACTCACAACATAAAGAAGCCTTATTAACCATGATAGTAGTGTGACTGTTTTAAGTGTGATATGAACTAAGAACTGAGGAAAAGGCCATGCAGGAGCACAACATCATTCTTTTCATGCGTCAACCAAAATTAGAAAAAAATGTAGTGTATCTATACTGAAAATTACAAACTATATTTTACATTTTAAATTATTATTTTCAGAATAAAATTGACTATAAAGAGTCAGCTAGTTACTTTATACCGGTAGCATGGGATAACCACTTCTCAGTTATAGTTTACTAAGAGTTGCAGACTATAACACTCTAGAACATATAACACTACAAGTTCATCCATTTAGTTTTTAACATTATGTAACATCTGTTCACTGACAAAATATTCTTCTGAACAAATCCAACCCAGTGTTTTTCTGGAAGCTGTATCAGTCATATTATAGAGGCAAGAAGGAAACACTCCACTGTGGCTAGTGCTACCACACAATCATGTAATGGAAAAAAGCTCAAGATCTGCAGGTTTTGCAGTATTTAAATTAGATCACCTAGTAGAATAGATGACCCAGCAGCTGATAAACTGATAAATATATAAAGCAGATGGTGCATATGACAATTCAATGTCGATTAAACTAAACTGCTATGTTCTTGGGTTGGTTACTTTACTTCAACAGAATCAGGTTATTTTGTTTGTGTGAAATTGACATAAAGAATCAGGAGGAATATACTTTTTTTCAGGCTCAGCATATTTAGCACAATAGCTTGTGCTTACTTCACTTTCCTCCAGGAGGTGTGAAGGTGAGACTAAAATAAATTCAGAGTTTATATAGTTCAGACAACATTAAATATCTGGAACACTTGAAGGTGTGAAGAATTTTCTCCATATACCAGAAATGATGTATTGAACTCCTTGTTCAGCCAGCGTGAAATCTCAGTGATCACTGAGGTTTCAGCAGTGTCACTGGTACTGATCAACAATCTCCATCAGTGCGGGTTTGCAGTGTTTGTTTGTATGTGTTTATTTTGTGCCTGTCAACTCTGGAATAACAACTCTGGTGAACTACTTCTGCTGATTATACCCAAGACATTAGCCATAATCATCTGTCTTAAAATGCTTAAAAAAAAACATAGATAGATAGATATAATTTTTTATTTTATATTTTTAAAGACATGTTATCCAGTGACAAGTCTTAGGTTTTAATGAGAAATGAACCTAAAAACGTATGGTTTATTACTACTTGTTGCTCCATAATTAGTATTTGCAGAGACCTCAGATTGCAATGGCATATATGTTGGTCCCTTTATTAACTCAGCCAGAAAATCTAATTGTAAACAAACCCCCATGTCAAATTTATTTGGATTTTTATTTTATTTGAACAAAATGAAGTCACACTTTGAAATTACAACTACAACTGTTTAAAGAGTTTCCAGCCCAGCTTTCTACTTCAGCTTTGACCACCAACACTTACAATTGGTGTGTATAAATTAACATTTGAACATTCATGCAAATGAAAGAGCAAAAATTTGTTGTCATACCTTTTTATAGTAGTAGTACACATTATAAATTCAAATGGTGGTGGAGTTTCAACCATTTTGCAGACAAACATGTATCAATCATGTATTAACATGCCAATGTGTATGTCTGTGGGTTTACGGTGTGTCTAGTATCCACAGTAGGTCCCAGAGCTAATGAAAGCAAGGAAATGATAGGCAACACACATTACTTGTTAAACAAAGCTGAGAACAGAGTGCTTTCCACATCTCGGCCTGAAGCAAAGACTAATCTGACTCCATTAATACTTCCTAAAAGAGAAAATATCTAAATTCCTCTCCAAAGCTGCCAGACAGGAAGAGCAGCCTTTTTGCAGATATATAATGTCATTTGTATTAGAGGCATATATGCAAGGCCTTGTAGAATCCTGAATGAATCAAGAATGTAAAAGCAAATCCAGGCACTTGTGATTTTTCAGATCATGACCTATGATCATGCATTGGATTTTTAACGTCTTTTTAAAAACCTACCATGGGCAAACTGAAAGCAATGGAACATTTATTCAAATACATTTTAATGTGAATCTATTGATTCACAGTGCTTACTGCAGCAGTTTTATCTCTTCTGCCCCTTAATTTTTGCAATGCTCAGGTCACACAAAGATTTCCAAAGGGAGTTTAAATCTTAAATGCGACCTGATGCAAAAACTATGATGGACAGGGGACAATAAAATGATGCCCCTGAAGGGTGCAGCTGCCCTTTAACTTTGCATAAAGGTCACATTTTAAAATGGAAATTATTTTTCAATGTGGGACTTTGAATATCACAGCTTTGGGGATTTTGTGTGAGCCTAATGGATGCATGTTTGTTAGAGTCTTTCATTTTGTAACATAAATAAAATAACAGAGATGGAATGTATGTGGTGACAGATTTTTGCAGTTTTCATTGATTACTCAAAAACACAGGGCTGTCCTTAGGATCCTTAGGATTGGGAGAATAATTAACTACAATTACAGTTAAACTCAACAGATCAAACTGTATGACAAGCACATCAGGAAAAGTAAACTGTGACACAACAAATGCACTGCCAGTGATTAAAAATCATAATTTCCACTTTGTTTATAAATTTACAATTCTTGGATACTGTGTCTCCTCCCTTTGGGGAAATGACAGTAACTTAGATCTTAAAATAATTGTCTCTTAATTTCATTTGCACAAGTCCATTACTGTCTGAACACCAGTGCAAAAAGTATTTTTAGCATTCAGATGCACTTACTTACAGGCATCACTACATAAATAAAAGTGAAAATGAATAAAGGTGTCTGCAAGTAAGGCAGACAGACTGATTATCTCGGTGTCACTTTGGTGTTACTGGATCTTTCCAAGCTCATTTCAGAATGAGCCATTAGGAATAAAGAAAAAGCTTACTCTCACATTCAGACCTGCACATCTTTTTATTATTGAGCAGCTCAGGAAGACAGGAATTAAAGGATCAAAGTATTGAATAAATAAACTGCTGAAACCTCACAGCAAACACCAATACAGCATCAGTCTTTTTCTGAATGCAACTAAAATGAAAGAGATTGTCTGTATTGAACAGGGCTATAGGCAGTTATGAGTAAAATCCATCAGGAAAGTCGATCAGGTCGGCCTCCTTGGGGCATGAAAGTGAGTCAACAGAGGGAGGATCAGATCCACTTTATTGCCTGATTAAAATCAATTTGGTGTGTCCGACACTGAAGGTGGAGGGATGGCAATGGGAGATTGTTAAGCATCCCCTCCTCTCTCACTACTGATAGAGTACAGTGTAAGGGGAAAAGCTGGCTCCATCATTTCTATGACTATGATTCATGACATATGGCACTGGAAATAAAGTAGAAAGGTCATCAGATGTGCCCTGTCATGCAAAACTGACAGATGTGATTAAAAGATTATGAAATGACTATTTTGACATGCCATGGTAATGATTGCTCCAGTATGAAAACCAATAACCCACATTGTACACTGTATGCAAGATCAATTCACTTAATCCAATTTCATGTTTTCAGTCAATTTAAACAGCACTATCATACTGTTATATGTAATGAGCTTTCTAGGCTTATTACAATCTTTATGAAAATGATAAAATAGATAGAAAACATGACATGACTGATGTGATTTGGCTGTATCAACCAGGCAGAGAATTATCTTATAACCAATCAGCATAAATGTAGAATAATTTTCAGTGAAAGCTCCAGTTTAATTAAGTGTGAGAAAAACAGTCGGGCCTTACTGCTCCAAATGACCAAGGAACAATGTCTAGTTGCAGTGGAATTGTGTAACTTGCTTAATTACTTTGTATATGACCTTTATACAGCTAACTAACAAGGTTGTCAACAACTTTGGGCTAAAATGTGCAGCACCATACATGCTCTGTTTTAAAATGCAGGGGATAAAAGGTACCGAAACAACTTACATGATCTTTTGGAAGATTTGTTAAAACATCACCATCAACACAAACAAAACTATGTACTATACTGTAGAAAAGTGCTGTGCAGTAAGAGGGATGTACGATCTCATTTGGTTGTACCATAGAAACCCAGCATGTCAAGGAGCTCACGCTGCTGCTGACAAGTACCTTGAGTGATTGTGATGAAATCAATCAGACCAATCATACTAGCTCATTACGTTATTTCAAATCTCTGCAATTACAAATGAACAGCCCCCAATGAACTGAATTATGTTCATTTATTCTTATAATGTCTGAGGAGGAACCATGGGGCTTTTCACGCAACAGAAATAAACTGTCATGACAACACAGAGCAAAGATTTGTGGAAGCAGCCATCTTAAATCTGAAGCAGTATGACCAAAGTAGGGGGATATCCATCAACTCTGGGTCTTAAGATGTAAATACACAATATTAATCAAATATTTGCTTTACAGTCCATGAAAACATGTTTTATTTCCAACCTAATCTTATTTTTGTTAATTGTTCATGGAATCCAAATCAGAACAATACAGCCACACAGAGTATGAGCTTAATCTCAGGTAAACATTAAACCAGGCCACTTCAGCCAGTGACTGATTTCAATTGCCTTGTGATGGACAATAAAGCTTTTCTGATTCTAACTCTGAGGAAAGGACCATGAGGCTCTTTGGTCCAGAGAGACCTAGCACAGTACTGTATAAACAGATGTACAAAATAAAATATAGAGTATGACTGGATATTTCATTCTGGGTGTCAGGGGTGGCCAGTCCATCACAGGGCCAACAGACCAACAGTCAGTGCTTGCTATAGAGTATCAGTAAACATTAAAGCAAGAGGCAGGTTGATCTGTTGGCTTCAGCCCATCTATAGTAGCATATGCATGCATTATTTGTCCTATATATGCTTCACAGTCACTTTTGCCAGTTCTGCCAAATACCTCAGTCTTGTCTTCCTTATTGTTCAATGAATTATTGCTATTCCTTCTCAGACAAAGAAGCTGAAAGCTTTCAAGCTTTGCAAGACAAATGATAGCAATTCCTTCTCTTGAAAGAATGAGAAAGCTTTCAAGCTTTCAAACATGACAAGTAAAGAGAGGGTTTTGTACTGGATGGGTACTCAACTTATTCACTGAGTGGCAATCAGAAAAATACTATAATGGCACTATGATGCAAAGTATTGGAGGACAGTGTTAGGGGGTGCTCTTTCTGAAGTTTCTCTAGTTAGTTTCCTGGTTTAAGCAGAAAGCCATGACAACAAACTTTGAATGGCTTAAAAAATGCACCTGACTGTGAAAATGTTAAACTAAATACACACACACACACACACACATATATATATATATATATATATATATATATATATGACATAAATCTTTCATCAGGTTAAATCTGAATTAACTGCAGAAATTATGCAAAACAAGAAAAGGGAAAACTTTGTCTAGAGTGACATTTACTGTTTTAATAAAATATTAATTTAAATGTGCTCTGTCTTCCTCTCTCATCATCTCCCTTCTTGGGATTGTTTAAAGCTTGGCTGTCAGCAATGTCAACATGTAAGCCAAGGGTTGCTTCACGGCTGCTTTTCAGAGGTACAAGATAGCTAGTAGCTGTTTTGTGAAGCTTGAATAAGGGCTGGCATTTTGCTATTCCTCCAAGACACACTTGTGATGCCAACACAGTGCAAGCACAGTAGGGTGTTGGAAGCAGACATGAAACAGTCGTTCAGAACTGAAGTTGTTCAAAGTAAATCAATGTTTAAAAGAAAAATAATGGAGGAGAATGCTACTGTCCATCTTGTGGGTGATTTTGCTTAAACAAGAAAGTGATAATGAGATATGAGGAGATTCAAAGTAGAAAATTCAGTTCAGTATTGAATAGTTCAAGCATATAACATATTCTTCACTGAACTCCCAAGGCAACATTATGTCAACACCTGAATTTAAGCTTGTACATATTTAATGAAAGGCTGTGGAAATGTTGCTTTGATAAAGACCTCATTAGGAACAAGATGTAAAAACTGTGTTACAGCTCGTACACTGACACTCTAGATGATTTTGGCACAGCGAGCTGTCTCACTTAAATCCTGTAGAAAAAAAGGCCTACAGGTAATATATACACTCACGGCTAATATGCACTACAGCCATGACTCACTTTCACCAAACATCTGTTTTTTTGTCTGCACAGGAAACAGGTGTGGGGCCACCAGACTCAACATATGACTTCATTTAATGAATAACTTTGGTTTGTACCACTGGGCTTTCCAATCTGTGAGCCAATGTAGCTGCGGAGTGACTATTTTTACTGAATGTTGTTAGGACTCTGCAGAATCCCTATCTCCTATTCTAGATTAAATGTGAACACTACTGTTTCATGACTGTTGTACCACATGGATTTGAACATGCAGTAAGCCTCACTGTTTTAGTCAAACGTTGGACAGTGTCTTTCTTGTTGCAAGACATAGCATCTTCAACACAGGGTCTTGTATTGCCATTTTGGTGGTGGGTGAGATGTCCGCTGAGCAGTCTGACTTTTTCATTTGAATATTTTATGATAATTTAATAATGTTATAATACAATATAATTTCAGGTTTCAACTTTATTCAACCTCTGTGCATGTGTCAATTAATATCTTTATATGCACACTAGTCCCGGTTATAAATTTGTTTTAACCACATACAAGGTGGAGCATAACCTGATTACTTATATCTCTGTATGATTCTGAAGGATCAGATCACCTGTCTCTTTCATGCCTTTATATTGCAGATCGCTGTGAGACTCGTTATGGGACTTTTATTTCCTAAATTACACAGCTTTCCATGCACACTTTGGGCCTACACCAAGAGAGATGATGTCAGTGGCAGGAAGGTAGCAGGAAGGTTTGGACAGGATTTAGACAGATACTCATTAACATCAGTACTAACAAAATGCCAAACTAACACTAGCACTGCAGAGGTGTGTTCACCTGCTAAATATCACAAACAGATGCAAATCAGCCACTCGCTCGCTTTGTTCAGTGCTGCTGTTATATAACTGAAACTAACTGCTATTTTTATAGATTTTGTGGCTCAGCGAGTCATTTGCTCTCAATATCATTCCTTCAGTGTTTTAATTGAGCACAGTGAGGTGATGTTGACAGCTGTCATTCCACAAGCAGACATCTGGCTTTATAGCTGATAGGTCATCTATATTAAAAGTCCAGGATTAACCTGCCTTGTGACTTCAATGACATTATATTTCAGGGTAGTCTAGTTGTTCATCATTACAGGCTTATTTATTTACTTACCTACTGACTACATGACTGGAGTGTGACACACCTGTGCTCCTACAGTATTATCCATACTCTGGTTATCATTTATCTCAGTTTGGATCACATTGTAATGTCTGAATGGAACATAAGCAACCCGGTTACTCATATGTGATTCTTACATTGTACGAAAGGCAGAAAAATGTCAGGTTATGAGAGTCATCCCCCAGCTGAGTGTCCTTCTACAGTCTGTCCGTAGTCTCAGTATCTCTCAGTAACTGGTTGCACAATAGGTGTCTGCCTAGGTGGCCTATGTCTAAAGCTGGCACTGCCTCAAAATGTATATTTGCCAAGTCTGAACAATTAAATGTAATAGTTAGGACAATAGTGAAAATGAAAATATCAGTCCTACTCCTCAAGACAACTATAGAGGTTTGGAAGGCAAGAAAATAACATTGAACAACTAAAAGAAATAACTCTGAGATGCAGGGTTTTGTGGATAAAAGAAGACGGATGTTGACAGAATGAAAGTCATCACGCTCAGAAAGCCATGTGCAACATAATAAGAGCAGGAAAAATTCTATCATACAGGAATTAGATTTGTTTGGACTAAAACCAAACTGTGTGAACATAAATGCAAAGCATAATTGCTTAAATGAGGGATTGTGGACATGTATCATTTTATTCTAATGCAGATGATACTATGGATTCTTCCGAAATCATGCTATATTAGTACCAAAGGTTGCCAAAGAAAACATGAAACCAATCTCCAGGCACAACCATCCTGTACACCTGTGACATTCAGAACAGAGATGAACCCTCTTGCTTTCTTTTACTTTTTCTTTTTACTTTTACTTACTGTACATGATAAAAGGGTGAGCTCCTGTGGATGCAGGTCTATGTTTAATAGAGTAGATAATGTCTGTATATGAACTCTAGTGCATCGGTAATTTTGTACATAGAGTTCATGCTGTCATTGCAGTTGATTGTGCTTCCAGATTTTCAAATTAAATCACTGGAAAAAAATGTTTCTTACTGGCTGAAGGATATCCTTACAACTCAAGTACAAAATTACCAAGAAACACCTCAGTTATGCTCATTTTTAACAACTGGTTTGCAAGTTAAACACAAGCAAAGACACCTGAAAAAACAATAGAAGACAAGTAAAAGATATACCCTTTTTTCATGCATCTAAGTGAACTGTGAGTCATGTTAGGTAATTGCCCAATGGACAAAGGACTGCATATTTCTTTTGCCTCATGTTAGGCAGACTGAACTAAATACCAGAGGGAGGAATCCATCATGGATTGTAAATTCAGTCTGAATAGCATTTTGTTTGTCTATCACAGAGTTTGCCATGATTATCTTACTGGCCTGGTCAGTAATGCTTCGAGCATTCCTGTTTTATATGTGTACTACAAAACAAATCCAAAAAAGAAAAAGAAAAAAAAACTCACAGCATTTAGGCAATGCAGTCACTGCTCCACCTTATACGATGAATCGGCATGTGCTTCAACTATAAATGTGCCATCAGGGACGAAGCCAGAATACTTGTCTAGAGGATCCATATTCATATTCTTTATAATGGTACTTGGCTGGCATGGGGTTTCTGCCTAAAATCTATTATCATGGCATCAATTAAAATGATGTTGATATGACATGAGTGATCAGTGATATCTTGACCAACATCATCACACCACTAATAGAGTAATTCATCCACATGATCATCAGTGATTTTCTCACTAAAGTTACAGTCATAGTAAACTGCACAATTTTCTGCACGCAAAATGGGCCTTTCAAATGTATAAGCCTTGCAAACCTGTATTTATGTTTGGTTTAATGTGCAGTATTTTTTTGCTATTACAGAAGTGCTTCCTTAGTGTCTTCCTATATGAAATGTAACCAATCAAAAACTATTTGCACTAATTAGTGTCTTGGGACAGCAGGGTTATGTGGGTTTACCAGATCTATTAAAACAATGCAGCTTTCAAGCTAGTCTACATTGATCATATTGCTGAATTTGCTGCTGATAAAGCAAGAAAAAAGACTTTTGCTCAGTGTAGGGCTGATGTAGGAGTTGTATGGTGCACACACCATTTGCAAAAATGGAAAAAAGCAATTTACGATGTTCAGTGCTTGTGTTTAAGTGCACAGATGAGTCAGTTTGTTGGGTAAAATGTAACATTTGACTAGTGTTTTATTACAACACATATATACACACAGACAGAAATCATATGAACTGTATTTATCAAGTATTTTTAAAATGTCTGTGAAAACTACTAGCACATAAATACATAAATAAGAAAGCTGTTGGTGTATGACACTCTTGAACAGACAGAAAAACTCCCTTACAAATTGTAATGTGGAGAATATGCTGTGGTAGTCAGCACTTGCTAGCATAGCATTGATGGTTAATAGCCATTTTGGGAACACTAGTGATTTAATGTTTCCATTAAGTGGGAGCATTACACAAATAATGCAATGCAGGGCTCTACGCCTGCCATTTTTCCAAAGGGACAGGTGGTCCGTCTGTGAAAAATTTAGGTGTGTATAAAGAACTTTAGGGGAAATGATATTATAAAATAATGTGGACACAGCTACAAGCAGAATTAACTGACATATCTGAATACGATACAAACACTAGGTTTTAAATGATTTCGGCTTCACACTGTATTTATTTAATGATTATTTATGTGATGGATGATACCATCATCCATTGCCCAGGGCTCACAGTCACCACAATGTTGATATGAACAAATACTGAAGGTCATAGTTCAAAAATATTAAGTCTATGAGCTTAAATTATTGATTTGACATGAATGATTCATTTGGGAAAATGCCACCCTGAGCTCCCACCACAGTGGAGCCTCTTCCCTCACATACAATGTACTGACAGCAGCATGCAGAGAGCAAGCACAAACAATAACAGCCAAATTTAATGTAGGCATGTCATCAAGTTAGTGATTGAATTAACACTGGTGACACCTAAAAATGCGGACCTGCTAGCTGGATATTTTCTACACAGCTTTACTAATAATTCATTAATTATTAGCGTTGGAGCTTTGTGACCCTTTGCATCTTTCCAATTTCAGCGTCTGAACTCAGACTCAGTCACTGCTGCGTCCAATTAATATCTCACTTTCACACACTAAGCTCAACCCGCTGCTGAGGACTGTGCTGACAAGATGATATTATGACTGCATCATCGTCACTGTTGTTTTATCAACCCAAGAAGCTGCTTGGGCTTAATTTTGTAATACTTTGCACACATCTACTTTTAGTTGGTAATGCAGGTAAAATGCTTGCACTGTTTTCTTTTTATTCTTAAAAGAAGGTCAGTCAGCTATCACAATCCTCTCAAAATCTCACCCACTTTCAACTCATTCTTGGGAACGGAGCAAATATTTTCATGTTAAAGTTTTAAATTTGAAAGGAACAGTTGTTTGAGCTCATAAATACTTTTTGACTGTCCTAGACCAACAAAATGTGTAAATCTTTTACTTCATTAGTATGCATTGATTTTTAAGAGTGAAGGATTTTCAGCTGAATTTTATAAACTTAAAGTAAATCCTTGTTGTGTTCCAGGTCCTGCACTTTCTAATTGCAGTTGTAGTTCTAACCACAAATGTGCAAAGACAAAAAAGGACACACAGGAAAAAAAAAAGACATGTCTAAGACCTGATTGGATTTGTCACCCATGCACATGACCACAGGCAGAAACATGCTGTAGTAATTTCACACTAAAGCGTGGCTGATGTTATGGCACTTTGTCACTTTGGTGAGGGTAGGGGAGATTTCCAGTTCAGCCAGATCCTGCTTACTAGGACCAAATCTGCCCTATTTTATCTTGCCGGATTGCACTGACCTCACATGATGAATGCTCTCCTCGAGAGAGAGAAACAGGGCCTGTTGTTATTGATGTTCTCAATTAATAATACCACATGCCACCATGGAATCACACATGCACATTTCAACTCACCGCAGCATCACAACAAACAGCTATCAGACATCAGGGATCTCTCCCAAACACATATTTAACTGAACTGAACTGAGAAGGTGTTGATCATGAGGAATAGCTTATAATTACTGGTCATTACACATATTATTAATCTCAAGTCAGGATAGGATAGTCAGTGTTCTTAATATAGTTAAAAAGCAATTAGATTGCTACTCATTGCAGCTGATGCTTCTTGCGTTCATTTTGCAGTTCTCTGCCAGGTTACCATCTGTTACAGTAATAAGTCAAGAGTTAATAATCAGGAGAGAAATACTATTGCCACTTTCTATAAAGTATCAAATGTCTCAAACACCTATCTGTAATTACAAATCAAGTTATTAAATGTCCTCAGTGCAGAGTAGAATATTCTGATAAGATCTCCATGTTCATTAAAAACAGATGCCCAAAAAAGATGTCCCCGCTGGCAGCATGTTCGTGCCACCTGCTCTGTGTATGAGGCTGAGCTTGTGAGCACCAGCAGTCAAAGTGTCTCTACAACAATGGGCAAATGGCCATCTGAAGGTGATAGACTCCAGTGGCTTCAGGCCAGCATGAGTCACTAGCTCCATGTCCTCAGCACCAACACCAGGGTATTCCAGAAGCTGCATAAGTTAGTCCCCCCGGCAAGGTGACTCTGGTTCCCAATCCTCCAGCCTGAAATATTTTCCCACCTGGTATATCTTGAACCCTCATCACCCACTCCGCACACTGAGGAGCAGGGGACAGAATGCCACTTCCCACTTGTCACAGTTTCTACCAGTTTTTACCACAACATAAAACTCCTGTGCTTCATTGTAAATCGACTATTCCAGAGCCCTTCATGTGTTTAATACTAATTCAGTTATACCTAGTAGTGGCTTCCATTAGAACATGAATGAGGATCATATGATGAGACTCGCAGCTCCAAAAGCATCTGAGAGGACCTTTAAGTTTAGATATCTTACTACATTCATTTTGATTTGTTTCAGCTGGTCCCAATATCCAGTGGCTGTCATGACAGCATCAAAAAAAGTACAGCCCACCACCTAGTAACGTTCACTCGGCTTATATTTTTGTTAGAGCTACCGTTACTTTGAGTTGGTCTTACAAACAGAATATTACAGAATTGGCTAACAATGGCAATGGCATTTATTTCAAATAAAGAATATTCTGCAATCTTGATTTACACTCTAAAATCTCTTTCTAATCAGTGGTTACTTACTGCTCAGCCAACTCCAGATAAGAACAGTTAAGAGTTGATAAATGTTGGTATGCTCACCTAGTTTGCCTCCAGTCATTACCATACACTTACTGTAGCAGTGAGTGCTTTATGGAATTTATTGCCCTGTGTTCTGGCTGTCGGACTACAAATAATACAGGCGGCTCTGACTTCTTATAGATGTAACTTTACATGGTTCAGAACTGAAACTACTAACAGACGTTTTGACACGTTCTCAGAGTAAAATGTTTTGAAATGTTAATTTGTTTCCATGGTTGAAGGCTGTACAGTGTATTCAGTAAGATATTCAGACCCCTTCACCTTTTTCACATTTTTGTTAAATTGCAGCCCAATACTCTAATCTCCACACAATCTCTGGGTCCCAGCCAGAGTGACCATCAGGTTCTTAGTCACCTGGGAAGAGTCCTGGTTGTTCCAGGCTTCTTCTTTTTAAGAACTGGGGAGACCACTGTGCTTTTGGGAACCTTCAGCCTTCCCCAGATCTGTGCCTCGACATAATCCTGTCTCTGAGCTCTGCAGACAGTTCCTTCAACCTCATGGTTTGGTTTTTTGCTCTACTATGCATTGTCAGCTGAGAGACCTTGTGTAGACAGGTGTATGGCTTTCAAAATCATGTCCAATCAATGGAGTTTACCACAGAAGGCCTCAAATCAAGGTATAGAAACACATAAAAGACAATCAAGAGAAATGGGAGGCACCTAGGCCTCAACAATTAATTGAATTTTAGCCGAAATTGTGATTTGAACTTGATTAATTGTGCTTCGGATATACTCCTGTTGATATTATGCTATGTTTATCAGAGAGATAGCACTGTACCAGATTAGACCACTTTCAGTATTACTTACTTTTTACATAACCCTGTTAACCAACAAGGACTGAAAGGCAACCCTGTAATTTCTGAATACACACTTCTTGAAGTCACCTTTCTAGAGACATTTTCTTCAAAAAGACAGCAGGATATCCCATTCTACCTGATGGCAGACGTTTGCCAAACATAGCAGCCAATCCCTGGGATATAATGCTTTCCTCCATACAAATATGACAGCTTATCCAATTTCTCTCTATGCAAAGCTCCATTTGGCCTTTCGCTGCACATACATCAGGCATATTCCAAATGTGCAGTACAGGCAAGGCTGAGATGAAAGAAAAGCCCTCCAGTCTTAACAAGGAAAATGTAGCTTCAAGGGCAAATTAGCTACGAGCATCCTCAGAGGGATGGATGGAAATGGAATGATAGAGGTCTAGAATTAATATATTCTGCATGTTTTAGTTAATCTCCAACTGTGCTAGCCCTGTGAGAAAACTCAAAGTGGTGAAACTAAAATGACAATGTGAGAGTAATTGTTTTGGTGCCTAACAAGAAATTAGTTTGAATGTTTTTCTTATGCTAAAGGGACAAATTCACTCGTAATGACTCATTTGTACGGTTTTGCACGGCATGAGCAATTGGGTTGGTGAGGCAGGTCTGTCAAATGTGAAGATGAACAAAACAAAACACACAGCACAATTTGGCAATCATGCCCATCCACTCCACACAAACTTGATGAATGGTTCTAATCAAGTGACATCCCCCCACTGAAATGGCCCCACACAGACCTCACTAAACAACAAAGTGACAGCAAACAACTCTAAATGGAATATTTATACACTCAGCATCCCCCTCTGGTCTGTCTTGTTCGGTTGACAGTGAAAGACAGCCACAAGATCTGCAAATTGTAATTTATAAGCTCAGACATGTTCATATACAAAGCACAACTAACAAACAACTATATGGCAGTATGGCAGCATGCCACCTGATTTTTTTTTACCATAGGAATGCAGATCACCTCCCACTGACAAACAAGTCACCTGTCACAAAACATATATAGCATCTGCAGAGGCTGATTCACTGCTACTCCCTGACTTACCCAGGGTTATTGAAGATAATGGTTTAAAAAGGAAAATAAGTAGCTTTATGGTTCCACCTCTGCCAAGAGGATAGTTCCAAACACTGAAAGACTCCCTCTCCATTTGTGACATATACCCTGTCCGTTCCTCTCCACTAGCAAACACCATCTGGTAATGCCTTTCCATCTGGACCACTCTGCCTACTTGGCAAAAGTTGGACTGTACTCTAGTCTTCCGACATTAAAACAAATGTTAAGTTTTCAACATAACAGCATCAAGGATAAGAAAAGTTATCAGCTTTCAGTTGCTCCAGGTTTTGAAATGTATGTTTCTATCCATATCCAATGGAAAATGAACTTACATACAGTTTATAAAATAGCTTCAAATTTTGCTTTGAAAGTCAAAAAAATCTCCAGGCTTCCCCTGCTGCCTGCGTCTATTTAACAACTCTGTATGGCTGAAACTTCTGAATGTAGTCAGAGAGTATTCAAAATGAATGAACTGGACTGGAGAAGTGATAACTACTGTGTACTGAATGTATGCAAATCTTTGAAATGTTTTGTGACACCTTGACCTGCCATGAATACCAGTTCCTGAAAATTAAAAACAGAGGCTGTTTATGTTTTTGGTGAAAACCATAATGGGTCAATGGGTGGACATCAACATTGCTAGAATAGCAAAACAGGGTAGCCTGGGTCCAAAAACCCAGCATGTTTCTCAAGTTTGATGTCATGGAAATTGAAGATGCCATATCTCCTTGCTCTTTTTGTACACTTTTTGTACAAAAGAGAAAGATTAATAGATAGATAGAAAGATAAATTGTAAAAAAATTACAAGTGGCTTGAACTAATTTTTATGTTACCAAGGTAAAAGCAATGTAATAGGGGTTTCTTGTAGTGATGACTTTCAAAGAATCACCAGAAGCCTCAGCTTCATATGGCTTCATAGCAAGTTTCAGTTTATTGATTTACTGTGTAGTCTTCAACTTTACTGTTTTGATTATAATAAACTTCATAGCACTTCTCCAAAACAAGTTAACCAATTTCTTTACCAACATGAATCAATTCTGAAGGACACAGGTAAGCCAAAAAGGAGAAATATGGCCATATTTTAGTTCTTGTGAGAGTCCTGACGGCATTACTTTGTATAAGCTGGAGCTGTTTAATTGATTTCCAAGGAAGGCCACTGGATAAGGAATTGCAAAAAATAGGATAATTAACAAAATAACAAAGTAGGATACTTAGATTTGTGACTAAAATCTAATACTGAAAGCTTGAGATTGTCTTTATAGAAAATGTCACCTTAGATGATTAACAACACTAAGAGTGTCCTTTCTAGTGTAACCAACAGTCCTGTGTTTCAAACTTTAATTATTGTTATCTAACTCATTACAACTCCTTGCTTATGTGTGATGATTAATGTTTGTATTGCAGTATGGATAAAACACATTGTTTAGTCAGGTAGACAAGTAATTAGCTACAGATGATTAGTATCACCTGAAGGTCAGTTTAGCTTATGAGAACGCTAAAAGGGACATGGGAATAATGAGAACACATTTGTAAACACTCTATTCCTTTTTGTTTTCTGTGTACTTGGAAAACTGCTTTGTTCTTGATGATTAGAGTTATCTTTGACATTTTGCAGATTGGAGTTCAAGTTTGTTTTGATAAGTGGTACTTCAGTGCTGTGAGGACTGCATCATCCAAGACTTTTACTGCAGTTGCGTAATGTAATTCATTTCTATGACAGTAATAGGGAGCCCTTTGTTACTATTAAGGTGATTTTGTTTTGTCCCAGCCACCCACAGATCCAGGGACACCCAACTGTGGTGCATGACAGTGCTTACCAAGGTGCTGAAAAGTTATGTGCCAGCACAAAACGGCCAGTTCCCTACTGTGAGATCAACCTAAATGTAAGATAAACCCATCAGCTGTGGGCAGAAGGCAGGTCAGCTCTTTAACCTTGGTGTGGAGAGCTATACAAGTTATGTTTCCCTGCATACAACTGGGCCGCGTCTAGAAAATTATCTTCCATAGAAATCCTGTGTACTGTGTTTACAACTGTCTTTAATGCAACTCAATGTCACCCTTTAGCTGATGTAACAGAATAGAACCTTCAACAGATAAATAACCCACTTTTGCGAGTAGTCAAGATCTCACATTATTATGTGGAAACCTAGGTGTAAGTCAGTACTTGGACCTTTGTATGCCATCATATCTCGTCAAGACAGAAAAAGACATTTAAACAATACCACCCTATTATAGTGAAAGTTGTCTGCATCCATCAGGCAACATTCACCAGTGAGCCATATCATATAACATCGCGACCATAAATGCAGTTTTTTTTCTCCTACAAGAGTAATGTGCCTGTAATTTAGTTCATGGTAAGTCTGCCTTAGGTCTCACTTGACACATAAAAAATGCACCCCACATCAAAAGACATTTGCACAGCCCAGCAGGTCCATAGGAATCAGCAGAGCAGCAATCAATCCCTGCCACAGGGTACTGTTGTGGAGATGACAAAAAGAGTTACCCTCTGGTTTGTGGCCAGTAGATATACTCTTAGACATACAGTTTAATCATACTTTTGTGTTTCTCATTTAGCTATTTGAGAATTAGGCTCATCCAAACAAAAAAAGGACAATGTAAAAGTTGTGAATTTAGGACTAAAATCTAGGAACTGTAAAGCCATTATGAGTAAGGAAGAAAGTCAGAGGGTTGGTTAGCAGCTATTCACAATTCTGGTTAGCAGCTATTCACGATTTCAAAAGAAAGGGAATTAAAATATAGTAAAGAACCTGCAGTCCATGATCTCAGCAGCTCCAATATCAATACTGTAATGCAGGGATTAGGTAGTTATGTTTTAACACATTAGGTCTTGGCATATGGTGTGATTAATGTGCAGACAGAGGTAATCAGTGAAAAACATATCTTTCCATTACCGGACTGGATCATTTCCTTTTATTGAAGACCAACGGTTGTACTCAAAGTCACACTGTAGCAGCATCCAAGAAGAATAACGTTGTCACACCTTTTAGCGACTCCCCCGGGTATATTGAAAGGAGTGCACTGGTGCCTCGCGGGTGTGGCTGCAGGCTAGCTTGGTCTTGGAGGCAGCTTTGGGCATAAATGTTTCATCCTGGACTCCCTATGTGCATCAGCACTAATCATTGCTCCACACAGATACAAACAAGCACCCACACTCTGCTTCCTAACAATCTGATATCACTTTGTCTCCAGGACTGCAATGCAATCTTGATGTTTGCTGTATATATATATATATCAATCTTTTTGATCTGAGATGATAGCAGCAAAACTATTTTTCAATTCAGTCATAGAAGTTACTCAGTGCCTATACTCCTATGACTTGTATCTCATATAGTCACCATCTCAGTAAAAAAAACTTTTTAAAAATTGAACTATTTCCAAATATATTTCAAAAACTGTATGTTGTAAGTACTTACAACTCTGTAACGATCCAGAAATTTCAGAATTATGGAGGTTATATTTCAATTTGCCGTTGCCAAAGTGATGGACAAATATAATTTCACTCGATATTACAGAGGAAGTGAAAGTGGGCTCTTGAAAGGCCACTTAAACTCATCGCACTGAACTGTTGTCCATATGACAAACTAAAGTTTAGATGGCATTATATGTATGACAGCACTATTGTCAGACAGCCTCTCTCCCACTCACTCTGTCTCGTGTGCTTATACAATCAGTTTGGATCAGAAATGTGTGCTGAGGAAACTCTTCCAAGATCATTAGATGTTTTCCCATGATTTATTGCTTCAAAAAACAGAAAGGAACCTATGTCACTAGCAGGTGGAAAGGTGTCAACAGTTGCACCTTGGCACAACATCCCTCATCATCTCCACCCTTTATGTAGCAGTTGGCAAGGTGGGCAGGCCATGTGTTGGTTTTTAAGAGACTCAATACAGTGAGCATCGAGACAGATAGGGTTCAAAACCATTACTTCAAAACAACATACAGTCAGACTAACTCAATTCACCAGGTGGAGTGAAATGACAATAACATCAGCTTTGGTCTATGTATCCATATAGAGATAGCATCATAGCTGCAGGGTCAGATGGGTTACAGACACATATTTAAGATAAAGAAATTATCATTCCACAGTCTGAGTAAATCCAGTGATTTAGTTATGTTAGTTTAAAAAGGTAACAAGATCATTTAAAATTAAAATTGGATATTCAAATGTTATGAAAACCTTAAAAGGCCAGATGAAAAGATGAAAGACATAATTATAAACTTGCTTGGAAACCTATATAACTCATAATTTAATCAGTTGTTTCGATGAGTTGTTACTTCTTTTAGTGAGAAAATAAATCACATGAAACTGCTTCAGTAAAAAAGGTTCAGAAATTTTAAAACCTCAAATCCTGGTGCAAAGCATCTGAGGTCGTATTCTTCAGTACTTACTAAGTTTTTATTTTTAATAACATTCAAGCATCACTTTGCTGCACACTGACACAGTTAATTAAAATACAGTTTTGACTTTCATAACCATGTTGTATATCATAAAAAGCTGTGACAGAAACAAAACAAAAAGTGATCAAAGTGAAATTGTGTCAGAGTTTTGACTATTCATTTTAAATTTGGCATTTCTCATGTATGCACATAATCCAATCATGATGTGATTAAGAAGTACTGGGGGTAGGATAGAGTCCATAGCAACCGTCAGACTCTGCTGAATCAAGCTCCAAGATATGTGTACTCCCATTATAGTCGCATTATAGGACATTTTAACCATATAAATAATTCAAGCATGACTTAGTGAGCTTACAATTAATGTACATACTTATATGTACATATGAAGTTGAAAGTGCTTTTGTAGGTATTTCATACGGTAGCATCATGACAGAGGGAATGGGTTTATGGCCAACTACTGGAGGGCTACTGATGTAACATGATGCAATTTCGTCCATTTATTAGACTATGTTCTGAAGTATGGAGAAAGGAATGTTAATGAAGCAAAACTAAACATTATATAACTAATGGTTGTATTCATGCAAATGTAGGCAGTGGCACTGTTGTCCAAAATGAAGCTGGGGAATAAAAAATTTCTGAGGTTTCTATAAAAGCACTTGGCCTTTAACAATTCTATGGCATCAACAGCCCAGTTGAGTCAGGCTCTGCTCATACACGCAGATATTGCAACATTAGTGTCTCAAACAAAAACTAGACCACAGATTTCTCACAAAAATTGGATTTTGAGGTTGTCAAAGTGAGACAAGAAGATTTTAGCAAACTTTTGAAACATTTTCTTAACTTTTCAAGATGTGCAAAAAAGACAAAGAATGCTGTTGTTTATGATTCCAATTGCATAACATCAACATATACAAGGCAGGTTAGACTCTGTATTAGCTATTTACAATGACAGCACTCCTTCGGTCCTATTTGGGCACAAACAAATCTGTTAAGGTGAGAAATTGGAAATCAGCAACTAATGAAATTTGTTTAAATGACAGCAATCAGTAACTCTTTATTAATGACTGTTCATCAATAAGACATGTTATCAGCTTCACTTTCACTTTCTACCCAACCTTGCGAAACACAAGCTAATTTCTTTCACCTTATCTAAAGAAACCTCTCTCACTTCTTTATGATTACGGAATCATTTTAAAAGATACACATCTAACTAATGCTAATTTCAAATATCACCTTTCACTGCAGATGTGACATTTTACAAATATCTTTAGATAGTACATTCTCACTTTGCCAATGAAAAAGTAGCCATCCATTTTTAACTAACATTCCCAATTCTGAGATTTAACAAATCTCAGTAATTACATCCACTGGCTCTTAAAGGGAGTTCACCAGATGAACTGTAACAGCAAATGTCAGCTACATTTTACAGCATGTAAAGGCTTTGTTTTCTTAGCTGACAGGTAGGTTTTAGCCAAAGGTCATTATATATCATAAAAACTGTTACACAAATGCTTTCCCATCAATAACACAAAACTAGTTTGTGCCTAAGGATCCAGTGAAATGAAAAATGCCTTTTCTGTGTTGTCACCACAAACATTTTGACTGTTCTGCTATCTAACTCTAGTATGGCAAATATGCAACTATTTGATAAATGATTTCTCATTATACAATTCTGATATCTATTTGTCATTTAGCTGTACTTAACTGTAAAGGAGGTACCCAACAACCCTTTTCTCTCAAATAGAAATCACTTCAGTTTGAAAAAGTGTAAAGATTCCGGCATATAGACAGAGGTAACTTGGCCTTTTCCATTAAAGTATTCGTCGGATAGCCGATTAAGGTCAAAAGCATGTCCTTTCTCTAACACCTTCATTGTAAGGAGGGCACCTATATTAAGACTATTTATACAGAAAGAGAATCAGAGCTGTATGAACATGTGGTAAATGTCCCGTTTATTGGCCTGAGGGTAAACTGGCTGCTATCAAGAGGCAGTGTAAGGTGGGTGGGTGGAGAGGCAGCACAGCAGGTAGTGAGCTCCCTACTGTTCAGCTACGTGACCTCTGGAAACCGTCCAACCCTGCCTCTGCAAGACACAACATGGTCTCACCTTTCACGTCACACATTCTCAAAAGAAATTCCACAAGCACCATGCACCAGCCAATTAAAAAGTTATGCATAATTTACCATGTCATTTGGCAAATCAATCAGATTGGTTCGCAGTTAATTCTTGAGAGGTTCCCTTCTGCTTGCAAGGACAGGGGAGGAAAACTATGTAACCCAATTCTCTCCTTCATCACTTTAACCCTAAAATCCAACCATCAAAATAAAATAAAAAACCTACATATGGCTGAATTCAACCACTTCTGCTGATATGATTAATGTAACCCCTCAAGAAATTCGATGGCAATTTTTAAATACAGGACCATTGATGACAAAGCTGAAAAATCTTACATCCCTATTGTGCAAGGCCAGCACAAAAGAGGCATCATGCCTGTGAAAATGAAAGTAACCTCAATGGGAGAGCCATCCCTAACTATTAAAATTGTGGCCTAGGGGTGAAAGCACATTACAGAGACGGCTAGAGATTCTTATTCTATTCCACTCTATTCTTAGCAAGTTGAAGGCAGGTAAAACACATCTCCTTCATCCCTGGTATAAAATGACTCCCCTGTTCCTCCAATTAAAAGATAGCAATGAAATACAGCAGACGTGGAGCTGCGATAGCATAACTACCCACTACAGTCAGCACAGGTGCAAGAAAAGCTTGTCCGTTTAAGCCTGGAGGGGCACAGCAGACAGAGGCAGGACTGACATGTACAGGGACATTAGCGGACATCTCTCATGATCCAAATCCTTTCTTTTGCTCAACAGCTACAGTTTAATTGTCACTAACTCTGCCAATCATTCAGTACACATATTCTCATTCCTTCTCGTCCTTACCACTGAGATAAATTTGTGGGACAAAAGCACCTGTGGCTATGAACTACTTATTTTTCTTGTGCGCACGCCCGCACACGCACGCATGCACACACACACACACACACAGTCCTTTGTGCCATTCTGTCACTGACATAATGCATTCCCCAGCCCCTTACCCTAACATCGACCATCATAATTGAATGCCTAGCCCTAACCCAAACTGAATTCTAACCTGATCCCTATAACCAGGTATTAAGCCTTAAACAGCCATCTAAACACAAGTATAGTGGGCTCCCAGTTTTCAGACCCTACAAATATAGTACAGCCAACCACCCATCTTTTTAATGTCTGCTAGGACACAGCAAATCATATCAGCTGATATAGCAGCAGTTTCACTCAGTAAAAAGTCAATTTGAGCAAGTCCAGCTTGTAGGCTGTTTGAATCGAATGCCTGAGGCCACCTACTGCTTAATGATCAGCTAATCTTACAGGAAATCAGTTAGCAGCTGTTTGGCCCCTAAAACAAGTTCTTAATTCAATCAGGTACTTGTTCCACTGTATTATACTGTATCCATGTTGTCATTGGTCAGTGAGTAGGGGAGTAATTTAATTGAATAACCCATAATGTACTTGATCCATGAATGAGACCCATCAAGGTCCACAGAGATTGGCAGCATTCCTTTATTTCACCTCAAGCAATCTCTATAACACTGATATGTGGTACCAGATACTGTGATTCAAAAGTAACAGTGGTCCATGATTAATATAATTTCAGCTCCTCAAATACATTTTCAATACAATTAAACGCAGCAGCAATCGTTCGGAGTTCATGCTTTTCATCTTTAAAAATGATGTGTGTGAAAATGAAAAAAATTGCTGTAGAGCTGCGCAGACTCTGAGACTTGCAGTTTGTTGTTTCTCCAATGGCCATAAATAAGAGCCTTTCAGTAGTGATACTGTCTGTTTTGAATATTGCTATTGCTGTCACCTTTTGTATCTTTACCAATTAACTGTGCATGGAATAGTAATGAGGAGGAAGCAGAGTTTTGTAGGAGGGATAATGAGCATGTGTTTTTTTCCCCCCATTACTGTTACAGTATATTGAGAAAGGCACCCAGCCAGACAGTAATTGAGCTGGCCATTTGGCCAGTTTTTTTCACTCAGCCAGCAGACACACTCCCTTGACTGCCTCCTGCCAAAGAATAAAGAAAGATGCCATTACTTAAATATATCCTTGTTTTAAGTACAGAAATAGAGGCACTTTCGTCTAATCAAGGTCAAAAAATGACAGAAAATATGAAAAGAGCACGGTTTTAACAATTAATGCCAAAAACAAGGTTAACGTTTAATCCCCTCATTTTTATATACATGCAACCAGCTTGTATATAAAAAATGAAAGTACTCAGAATTTGCAAGGTGTTTTTGACAAACATCCACCAGCTAGTATACTATGAAAGTTTTTCACCTACTCTCTACAACAACAAAAAAAAGTTACCTAATTTCAGGAACCAACCAACCCCAATTTTTCAATTTGCTTTTCCTTTTCATTTGTGAAATCTCCAAGTAAGGAGGAACAGTAATTTCTTAAAACTCCTTAACTGAAACTGACAAACCCAGAACAATACACCCACGTTGTTTGTGAGTGGGAACTTATGCACTGCAGTATATTTATTGCCACACACACAGCAATCTGATTTCAGTCCTTATATTGCCACGTCCCATGATAAAATTCCATGTACACACACTATCCCTCAGTGGAGAGGTACGGTCTAACGTTTGTGCCAGATTAAATCCAGACACAGCAGGTCCCCTCTCTCTAAAATATTACTGTACCATTGTGGTGCCCTAAAGCAAAACACTTATTGAATCTGCAACTACTCCAGTGGAGCTGCTCAGTGGCAAAAAGTACAAGCGTGTGGTTTTACTGGACAGTGTGTAAATGTGTCAGATTTATTTAGTTTAACAGGAGGAAGAAAGGGGGCTACATCACTATGACATGTCTGTGGTTTTAATCCAATCCAAATCTGCCACAACAAAGAAGCATTATATGTTGCACAATCTCTAACATCTCCTCTGAAACAGAGTCCATGTGCTGTACACACTAAAGTCTGCAGTATATCATACTGCATACAAAATGAAAATTACCTTACAGGCAAAGTGGCAATGGTGTAGCCAAAAAGAAATGAGCTTCTGTCTACACACTGTGCCCATGCCCATGCTGCCCTTTTTAAATGTGGCCTCCAAAAAAGGAATGAATCATGGAATGAATGATGGCTCTTAAAATAGCATTATTATTATTATTATTATTATTATTATTATTTACAGTTATTTTTGCTTTTACAGTTTGATTTGAAGTCAAATAACCCAAGAACATTTTAGCATATAACATCCAGTGTTGGAGACGGCAGGTGGTGTTCTTGATTGAGAAGTTTTCATTAGCAAATTAGCAAAAAAAATAGCAAAAAAAGGATTGTGTAACAGAAGCACAAATTGGATGTGAAATTTCCAAATGCTGCTTACTTGAAAATGTCAGATTTCAGCAAGAAAAAACATTTCTATGGTTAAACGAAGCTTTTGGTTATGCTGAAGGAGAGAACCTTTGGCTGTTCAACTACTAGCACTTTCTGGTGGGATATGATCTTACTTACAGGTTATAGCAAAATGGCTTTTTACCTTGCGTAATAAATAATTTCAAATAAACAAAACGATGAATGGGAAATGCATCAAATTGCTGTGTAATATACTGTCTAGTCTAGTGCAGTTAAAATAGAAAAAGGTTGTCTGTCCTCACTAGCAATCTATTTCTCAGCAGCATATTAGTTACAAGACAAATGGAAAATTGGCAATGGGATGTTAATGTCAGGCCTACCTGATTTTCTTTCCCATCAGAGCCACAATCCATCACATCGCCAGCCTTGCTAATGATCTCTGACAGATTGACAAGGCTTCTCTTTGGAGAATTCTCATAAAACAGGCACATGTATCGATCAGCGGGGCTCCAAATAGCATCCAGCTGATGCATATTTTATTAGCTTGCACAAAACAAAACAGATGCAGAACAATCTCATTTCCGAGTACTTACACACACTGAAACTGAAATGTCTCTCAGGGAGATCTCAGGCCTGGACAAAGAATGCAAAGAACACATATAAGACATAAATTCTACACAGTTTAATAAGTTGTTTCCCTTTAAGACTATGCTTTCAAAGGGGCACAAATACAAAGAGGCCACCTGATGTTGAACATGAGTTTAACTAGAAACCGCCCTTCACTGTGGGCAGCAAATATGCGTAGTTCAAATCTGAAGTCTGACACGATAAAACACAAACAGCAGCAACCACATCTTCACAAAGTAATGGGGATAATTCTAACTGTAGCAGTAAATATGTAGGATTTCCCTTCATACCTCACTCCCTCAGCAAAGTCACTTCAAGGTGATACCTGGGAGAACGGGATCCTCAGACCTATTGACTTTGTTCATTATTAATTCAGTTTCAAGCTTACAGCAGTGACAGCATCATTTAAGAAGCAGAGATGAGAAATTGGAACAGTTGGAGGTGTAATACTGTGGCTTTTCTCTCTGCCCTGCCTGTCAATACCCACACCAAAAGAAATTGCAGGTTGCAGCCCACATGTCGGGTCAAGACAGAGTTCCACTGGAATCTGAATCTTTTTTCTATGTCCATGACAATAAACTGCAAAAAACAGCTGCCACCAATGTTCCATGCAAAAAAAAGCTTCGAGTTTTGGAATTGAAATCTTCCACTGGCAGCATTGATTTCACAATTTATCAGAGAAAACATATCATCAGGAATTGCAAGGCAGCACCTCATGCAACCTGTCGCAATGACAGCCACTGAACAGAAAGCAAACAATAATGCAATTTTAGCCGCCCATGATAGGAGAGAGGCAGTGTGTAATGACTGCCTTAGACAGTCCGTCAACAGATCTATAAAATGTTATTACTGCTCAAGATAAAGCTATATTGATAGAAGGGGATGGCCATGCAGCTGTAAGTACGTGTCAGCTTTGTTCCACACCCCTGTTTTAGTGACAGGCCTAACCTTTCACTGCAACACACCCGACAGCCTAAATCTGCCTACACTTTCCCTGGTTATCCTGTTGCTTTTCTCCTACAAGATACAGTAAATCACAGACAGGCTTCTGCCAAGCACAGTTCGCAGGAGAACAGTACATAAACTGAAACGGTTTGGATTACAAATGTGAGTTACAAGTTTGTATACAGCTATAGTGTGGTCAGTAGCAAGGAAAGTAAAATAGCTCTCAGAATGATAATTCAATGCTGCCAGTCACCAGTGAGCTGAAGATTACAATCTTTGTGACATTTCTGACAATTCGGAAGTGACTTTTTTTACAAGTGTGTTATAGATATTGCTTATTTTATGTGTTTGAACAGCATTTTTCTCTGCCATACTACTCACAATGTGAAAATACAGCTAAAATGTCCAATGTTGACTTTGTTAACTAAGCTGTGATGACAAAATGGATGAATTGCCGTTTTAATGCAAAGACATGTTCAAATCTGCATCTGCAAAATCACACTCTGTGCTCCTGATTTTAAAAATATCTCCTCCTTAGATTTAGCTGTTTGACCTGCTGCACTAAGCAGCAGCTTGTGTTTGAGTAACATTACGTCTCTGCTAGTAATGTTAGCAAATGTCACCAGCTCTTGTTAGCAAAAAGGTAACAGATTTATGGACTAAATTTGGGCAGCAGCAAAACAGCCGAAACAAACTACAAAAATGAGCAGGCCATCACACTATTATATATTAAAAACAGCAAAAACGTTTTGTAAAAAGTCAGCATAAAATTATCAAGGGCTATGGATGTGGATGTAACGTTGTTACATTCAGTTTGTGGTCTTTTATGTTAAACTTGGTAAGAATGAGTGCAGGGTTTATTAAACAACTTGTAAACATTCCCATTTATGTTTGAGTTTTAATTGCTTATCTCAAGCTAAACCTTGAAAGTCTGTCAATCACAGTCCTTTGCAATAGAGAGCCCAGATAAGCTGCAGTGATGTAGAGCGAGTAAGGCCAATGGTGAATGATTGTGTTTTACAGAAATGACTATTGTATGTTACAAGGAATTTGACTCCATGCCAGTGTCCACTTGAATAAGGACATCAACCTGAGATTATTAAAGTGAGAGGGAGAAAAATACCACAAATACACACACGCACACACACACACCTCAGTACACCCCACCCCAATAAAAAATAAGCTCTTGGATTGACAGTATATCAAAATGAGGTGCTAAAAGTAGCAATAGTAAGTAGCAATGTAACTCAGCACTTTTCAGTATATCTGAATGGTGGTGACTGGTAATATGAAAAATGTCAATAACCCACCAGCAACCTCCTATTGAAGCTGATTGAATCAAAGCTAAATTTCATTCTAGCATCACCACCATAGGGTTTCATGACCTCTGTGCTATCTAGAAAATGGTGTGACACGAGCACAATGTAACCCAAGAGAGGTACTCCATCACTACACGTCTGCAGATTAATGGCTGAAAATGTCACAGGGAATAAGGTCACGCGCCAAGAGACCTGGCTATGAAGAGGCATCTGAGCACTTCCAAGTCTGAGTTGCAGTTCCATGGTCCACTGAGAAGCCAAATGTGCTGCTGTCAAGCCCTCTTGCAAACACACATATGTACATGTACACACACACTTTACAGCAGCACAGTGTGGCCTCTGTGATGAGGGAGGACAGAGACAGTGTAGACTCTTACATGGAACATTAGACATGATTAGAAGCCATTCACTGAAATACCTCCGTCACTATGATGGCACAACATTTCAGCCAAGGCACAGAAGGCAGTATGTACATTCTTCACTGCAACACACTGCATAACACAAAATAACAACTTTGCTTATGACACCTCGAGCCAACGTCAAACTTAAAATTCAACCTTATTTTAACACCAGGCCTTCACACATCCAGACAAAAACAAAAGATCCACTTTGGTGAGGGTGCGCATGAAAAAGCTTCATCAGCCAAATTACAGGATTTCAGGGCCCAATTTTATTTATTTTTTATTCAAATAATTATTATTAATAATAATTAATTGGACTACATTAATAATTATTTAATATTGTGTGTAATTATTATTAATATTTTTTTATTCTATCACATACTGTATATTTTCACTATAGTAAAGTATTAAAATAATCTGTAAAAAAAAATTCTAGAAATTACTTTAGTTAAGTTTAAATAGTTTGGGTGACCTAAAAGAGTGCTCTGACAATCTAGCATTGCACTTCTGTAACATCCTTATTATTTCAACCACTCTCTTCTATGTCATATCCTAGCGCCTACAGTTCCCACAATGCAACAGGTGTGTTGCGTTGTAGTGATTTGTGGCAACTTATTGTGGTAGCTAATTGTAGCACATTGCAGTAATCTAGTAGCAGATAATTTAGTCTCAGGCCACCAGCCTCAAGCTGAGATGAGGCCTGAGGAATGGGACACTGAAGTCTGATAAGATCATTTCTCTCTTTCTGAAGCCACAAAAGACAACTTTTTTCACATATGCAGAAGCATTCCCAAGATGTAATGTCAGTAGAGATCCCCTTTTTAAGACTTGTCCTGGACTCAAAGTGACTTTTTTTAAGCTGCCTCACAGTACATTCACAGAGCAATGCAGGAGCAACAGTGTGGTAGGCTGGAAACTTTATACTTAAGTTTTGTCTTTAAAAAAACTGCACCACAAAATGATGATGGAAGTGGAGACAGTGATGGAAATGAAGGGCAGTTTTATAACTAAGCCATGACCAGGACGCCAACTTCATGTCTGTATGAAAAACAAGAACAAATCTTCAGGTGCAGCCCTACAGGAGTAGGTTTTCAATACAACACAACAGTCTTTGTACAACACACTCACACAATATGATGCTGACTTGTAAACAAGCAAGTAGCAAGACTAACCCTACACAAGAAGAATATCATGTAGTAGATTATATACCTCCCTTACTAACAATGCTATAAAGGTAAAAAGTGATGGTTATAATGTTTTGCCTCCAAAGATCCTCCACAAAACAGAGAGCATAGCTTTTTGTGTATAAGTGTGTGTCCACAAGGCTTATCACAAAGTTAAAGCAATACAAACTGCCAAGCTATTAAGAAAGTGTGTTTGCAGTGGCGCGAGAGCAGTAATATTCTGTTTTATTTGGCACAAAACATGGGCCAAGATATCAAGGTGAGGTTTGAAAAAGAGGGGAACAATTTCAGTCTAGTGTGAACTCTTTCACACTGATTAATATGCACTTTCCTCTAAGTCAATGTCGAAGACTCCTCACCACCCGCTTCTGCCCGTATGGTATGCCACCTGGGACATCTTACAACAGGGCTCAATGTCAGCTGCTACTGGTTCCCTTCAGATAAGCATAAGATACTGTAATGACTAACAGAGACAAGGATTATTTAGACCTGGGGACTCTTGGGTCAATATCAGCAGTTTTCAGATTTTTCACTACCATGACAAGGATTTCTCCAGCGTTACAGCACTTCACTCTTTGTACATACTTTTCCTTTAGAATTAACACATCATGCAATACATATACTGCATCCCAGAGCTATTCAATAAGGTGATACAATAACATGAACAGACTAGGACTGACCAAGAGAAAAATCTTTCTTTTCCCAAAGAAACATACATAGTCAAAGGTATTTGATTTGTACTAATTATGTTGATGTACTAATCCACCAGTATCTATTTGTTGAAACATTGTGAATAGCTGTTGAAGCACAATTCTCTCAGAACAAGGGCAATAGCTTTATCAATAGTTCCAACTTGATTGAATTCCAGACTCAACAACCTGCAACAAATCAGCATAGCAGACACCCACTAAGCAACACCATAATCATGTTTGGCCTGAGAAAATCAAATTCTCAGTCAATTATCTTGGCCTCAATGGAACTGATAATGGTTGCTCTTAAGCAGTAAATTGGCACCGTTTAAATGTAAACACAATGTTTCACACTGAATGTGTTGGCTCAGTGTAACAGGTTTCCATTTTATGGTCCAGAGCCACTTTTTCATTGGTGGGGGTGGGAGACAGGACGCTTATGTACAGTGGGGATCTTGGGCCACATTAACATTATCAGTAAATCCCATCATAGTCTCAGAGCAGTAAGCCCGATGCTGTGGCAAGACCCCAGCTAGGCTCTCCGGCAGCACATTCTGGTGCCAAAAATGATGTGATGAAATGACAAAGGCTGTGTCACAGCACAACTGAAGAAGATATGTTGTCTTCCAGTCAGTCAAAATGACAATGGTATATAGTATGACACCTACACTGTCTTAAAATTCTGTGCATTGCTGTCAGATGTAGCAACAAAAATCATTCCATGTCAGAGTTTTCTGAATGTGAAAAATATTACTGCAGCACGAGATAAATGCTAAATTCTAAAGGCTGCAGATCTGCTATTCCTAATGCTCTATAAAATTAAGCTTTATGAAGTTTTCTATTTCTGCACGAGATCCTATATCCAAACCAAGTATTGATCATTTATTGACAGCGAATGTTCTTTCATTCACAGTATTACAACTGGTGCAATAGATCAGAACCAGGTCTATCAACAATACCTGATTACTTCACATTTACAATTTAAATATACTGTTTTTCAAAAAATATATACATATAAAAATGTCTGTTCGTTAAAAAACTGAAAAAACCCAATGCAAATGAGCTCTATAATTATTTGAATTAATGATATATATATTCACATTAATTATATCTGATTAAAGGCCCCACCATAACATTGCTACTGCATGGAAAGGCTTAAATAAGATGCCACATATCTATAACTTAAACTGAATAACACTTATTACATCCTGTTGTACCCTGGTAGATTAAAATAAATATTAAGATATAATACTGCACTTATACAGCTAGACCTTTTTGAAGAAATGTACAAGGAACACCTAATGTACTGAGTGTAAAAAATAAATAAATAAAAATGAAAGTTCAACCTGCATTTTAATCAAGGCATGTCAAAACTTCATATTTCCCTCTTTAACCATATGATGAAGTCTTGCTTGTGTTTTTACTGTAGTACACTGGCATAATATAATACACTGTTTAGAAAAAATAACTCTGAAAGTGTTTGATTTTACTTCCCTGAAGCAGCAAACAGCCCAGAGTTAAATACCACTATCTCCTGTTCCAAGCCACTAGAAATAATGAGGCTTATGTCAGCCAGGAAGATGGCCATATGACTCATCTGTCAATATCACAGCCTGAGGTTCATTCAGATGTATTTTTCTTGCCATGCTACTCTGGATATGAAGCTCATTTCTCTCAAATGACCTGCAACCTCAATTAAATGACCTGACTAAGTTCAATGTAGAAATGCCCAAAATATGAAGATAATAAAACATCCAACAATGCATGTGTACACAAGAGCTGTTCGGTATTTCGGTGGCTGGGTCTCTGATCTTCTCCTCAGCAGGGCTATTGTTTTCTGCTTTTCATAAAAATGTAGATAAGTATTGCTCATACAGAAAGCACAAAACACTATTCCTTATTCAAAGAAAAAGTTCTGACTGTTCGTGCCAGCAGCAGAGTTTTGCATGATGTTTGTTGTTATCGCTGCCGTACATATTGCACCCATCTATGACCATGTTGAATGTGGAAGCTGCAGTCTCCTGCTGCTCTGGGCTGATTGAGATGGCCCAAATGTTTCAACACTGTTTCCTCAGAGAAATTTTTCACACTCTAGTTTCCTATTTTACAGTTTGATTCCAGCTGTTCTAATGCCTCTCTCCGAGTCCTCAGAGTCATTTGGTTAGATTAACAGCGGACTGCAGATCTTAGAGAAATTATGATACCATACAGCTGGTGTAGGACTCTACCAAGCTTATGCACTCATGACGCTTCACAAGCACAGTCCAGAACCCATGCAAACATGCAGTTATCACACAAATATACCTGCATAAAACAGAATGTGCAACCTGTCACAGAATAATTGCAAGTATAGGTTTGGTTTGGTTTTTTTTACAAATTAATCCACCCTCCTGCCCGACATTCCTTCTCACTTGCATGATCATGACAAAATCCCTCATCTGACAGCTCATGCTCTTACATTAAAAAGAGAACAGATGAACCAAGAACTGCAGCATCCCTTCAGATCATGACATGCAACAGACATTGTGACAGATGAAGTAAAAATTCAATTTTCTCCTCAAATGACTGCTGTCTATGATCAGTACCAGTAAGAGGTGCCAGGTGAAGGTCCTGTGCAAAATACAGCCAGCTATTAAAATGAAATATGAAATGGTGTAGCTCCCCACGGGGCAAGGTGCCTTATACACTCGCTCACATTCTCCTTTAATTAAAACTGCAGCGTTACAAAGACTGCAGCAGAGTTTCCTTTCTTCAGATAAGTACAGCTTTCTGCCCTAGACAAATGGTATTTTCATGAAAGATAGCAGTGAGATATACTGTTCTATGGGCTGCCCCTGGCCAAATGATGACCTTAAACAGAATTTGATTTCAACCTCATCACTGTGTACGTACATGTACGTGTACACACACACACACACACACACACACACACACACACACACACTAAGCTCATATGGAGTACCATGGCACATCAGCTGGTTGCATTTCTGCATTTAACTAAATGTATTTCTTGGCTGTTTTTCAGTCAAAGTAATCCAACTAGATTTTTTTTTTAAAAGAAAGAAAGAATTATATACACTTATACAAATTATATTACTGATGTTTTTTTGTCCTTCATACTATGTAAACAGTAGCTCCAAGTGACAAACCCACAGATAATTATATCCCAGCTCTGCAAAGCTTTTTAGCCTCTTTCGATTCACTGTTGGCTTTAGACTCAAAATTCTGGTGCAGCTGGCAGCTGGTTTTGCCTGGGACGTCTTGAAAGACCGACTCAACACAATCCTCCCAGCACCAAACAACAGACAAAGTTAGGCATTAGCTTAGTCGGTTACAGCTAACGTTCATTAGCAAATAACGTCATTGTTTGCAGAACTGCAGCTGGCTAACAGTGACACAATTACAGAAATATAGATTAATGTGCGTTGTCCTTAATAAAGAAAATAAACACTAACCATATCTTCATCGGAAGGTGACAGCGACAGAGTTAAAAGGAGAGTGAATAATAGACTTACGCTTGTCAGGTGGGCAGCAACTCCACTCCAAATAAATGCTAATGTAGCAATGTAATGTTTGCTGGGGGGCAACTGTTTGCTAACAACTTAATGAAGTAATGGACTTTATATATACAGTCCATGGTAACAACGTAGAGGAGTAAGTTTTATGCGTCCAGGGTCCCGAAAAAAAGAACAAAAATAGTGATGAAAATCGGGGGGGGGCAGTAACACTGTTTGTATCGCATGCTATGCAGATACCAGTTGCCTTGAAAACTCTGCAGACCCACACTGGTGTTTGCACTTAACTGGCTGATTGGACCTGTGCTCAGGTAGGGCGGAGCTATGGAGGAAATAAATGAACCAATAAAAATGGGGAAAGTGTTTGTTGTCTCACAGTGAGTCCCACAGAACAGCAAGGGAAATGTCAAACAGCCTGAGTCCTGAAAGAAGGTCTCAGTAGTCATATAAGTGAAAACACCTGCCAACACTGCAGTGACAAGGCTGAAACAATAAGTGGATGCATGTTTTATCACTAGTTAGTTGCAACATGGAAATTTAAATTCTGCTAAAGCAGCGTCCAATTTACAGACAGGACTGACTCAAATCAGGTTTAGGAGCAGCTTAGTTCATAGTTTATTCATTAAATTTCGGGATGTTTGGGGTGAACATTGTGCACAGTTTTTGGTGGTATCTGTGCTGTTTCTCTTTTCTCAATAATGACATTTCTCAAGCACAGTCAAAAACAGGCCTTTCAAGAGTTCTGTTATTTTAAAAAGTTCAAAACACACAGCTTATAAATTCTGACTCTCTCTGATTTTCATTCTTACATATTTTTTATTCAATATTTTTTCTTAATTTAAATGTACTTTAATCAAATTGATTAAATGACATGTAGTATATAGAATAAAAATGATATAGTAACCAGATTCCCGTTTCTGCCCTTGTTTTCTCTGTTGCCTGTGTGAATTAGTGCAGAATTAGCAGTAAAAATGTAATGCAGCCATGTCTCATTACACAGTGAGAGTCATTATGATGAAAATTACACACATTGCTTTAGGGATTGATTATTGGAGGATATATTTGCTCGAGGACAGCAGTGGAGAGCTGCATCCAGGCAAATAACAATTAACTGGCTTTATTGTGCAAAACAACTGAAACTGGTCTGGTGGCTCCAAATTGCAGCCGACATGAAAGGTGTTTGATATGCAATTTATTGTCAGCCTCCTGATGAATGGTACAAACACAGCGCAGAAGATAACATCAAATGAGTTTTTAGCATGTGTTTAAACATGATGATTATTTCAAAATATCTTGCATGAACATTTTATATTAAGCTTGTGCGTTACCTACAACACCATGAAACAAAACTAGATTCCAAATAATTTATATATATCCGATTAGTAAATTAGTTGATTTATTGATAGAGCTCAAAAGAGTTATATGAAAAAAAAAAAAATCAAAAGCAGCAAAATTAAATGCCACAGAATATAAAGACTAAGTTTAAAGACTGGGGAATCTGAATAAATGATAGATGTTGGTTGCTAGTTAATTTTTTGTAGTGTACTATTCTTTTGTAAAAACCTTTCTGATAAGGCATTTGTGTTAAATACTTTTAAAAAGAAAAGATGCTAAAAAACATCTTGATGATCATATAAAGTATAAATATAGCAGTCTTCTATGGATAGCCCCCTGTTAGCTTCTACATAAAGTAAGACTTCCAGGGATAAGCAAGAAACTTTGCTCTTAAATACATGTTGCCTCTTTAATGATGACTGCATAATTACTAATAAGACTCTTTTTGTCTTTCTTTTGTCTAGGTCATCTGCAGTTTTCTAGCACATGTGTGTGAAATCACATCAGTATTTAATTTACAGGGCAATCCCATTTCCTCATCCTTCCAATTTGTGTAAAAACACGGATGCCGTGCTTTGGCTGCTGTTCCAGAAGAAGACAGAGAAAGAGCAAAACAGGGATGAGCTTTAAACTGCAGCTCCACTCTCCAGAAAGTCATTAGGTCAGAAGTGTGGAGGATGGTCGGCAAGGGGCCTTTAATAATGAAGAGCTTGTGTTCCACAGGGAAACACCGCCTGCAGCAGGCATTCACACTAAGGCTGCTATGGAAATGAAAGATTTTGAGGTGCAGAAAGGTCCCAGCATGCCTGGCTAACACTCCTTAAAGTGATAGCTGTTTGATTTGGTTGACAGCAGTTTAATCTCCAACAGAATCACACAGAAGTTTAAATTTCATGTGTATAGATGTCTTATACTGACTGTGAGTATCAGTTATAAATCATCAATAAAACCCAGTTACTGAAAATATTAAACAACATCCTACATACCAAAATAAGCCAAAAAACAAAAGTGAAACAGGAGGAAGTGGAGGCGGCTGCCTGTACTGCCAGAAACCACAACAGTGGAATTGGGCACACCAAAATACTGGGCAGATGCAAATCCTCTCCCGAGACTCACAGGCTTTGAATGAACATCCAAATTTAGGCCTTGGTAGCAATTTAGATGAGAAGACTAGCAGCTCCACTGGCTGTTGCACATGTGACACACACAAATTCTCATAAAGCTCTATAACAGGACTATTCATGTCACAATGAGAGCAACAAGGCTTGATACACATTCATAAGTTCCTATATAATGGAAAAGTAATGCACACTAAGGGCTGCAGTGAGGGGCTTGATCACTGGAAACAGACCTGGGAGCTCGCGTTCATAAGCACCTATTATACTCAAGCTGACCAGTGCAACATGCTTCTTTTTTATCAATAAGACAGCATCAGTCTTATTCCTTTCAGCTTCATATCTTTAACAATGAAACCACCAGCTTATCAAAACATTAAGACCTGCCAAAGGTACTGTTATATTACCACCGTTCCAGTTTAGATCCACTGATTTTTCCAACATTCACTCTCAGGTTATTGCCTATACTGAGCACTGATCCAAGACAAGAGATCTCTCTTCCTTTAAATCTGTACCCCAGACTGTATGGATCTGATTGGGATCGTTCTTTTATGTGTAAGGTAACAAGAGGCTGTAACTGCCCATAATATAATGTTTATCCACCTACAGAAACTGCAACAACAGTGAGTTAAAAGTGTATTTTAAGGAATAACTCCACATCTTAGGAAATACTGCTGCCAGTATTGTTTCATTATATTGAATCAATGCATCCGTATTTGTCAGCACAATTACAGTGATATTTTTAAGTACTTATTTAGCGATTGTACAGGTCTAAGTTATGTCTGACAAGTTAAATTCTGGCAAAGACATCACCCTGAGACCTCCTTAGGGATACTGTAACCGCAGAGATAAGCGACATGTCCTGTGTGACGAGTGTCTCGGGTAGACAGATGCTGCAGCCTGACCTCTGATAACTGTGTCAGGGAGCTTGGCGTGATGGCAGAGAAATCGAAAAAAGTGGTGCACTCAGAAAACACGGGCTGCCTAGAAATGTCTCCACAGACTTCATTTCTGGATTGCAGCGACTACATCAAAGGCTTCAGGGAGCAGATATGCCTTGTCTTGACCGACTCCTATGAATGATGAATCAGAGCGGTGGAGGTAAATTTGAGTCAGACATGAAAATGTTGGTTAGCTGAACAAGACTAAGGTCAAGACGGAGTGTATCTAAAAATGAGAACTGTCATGTCATGCTTGCCACAACTGATGATGACAGCCATTGAAGACAATCTTTTTGCAAGGTGTGTTTATTTTTAGAATTGATTTTTTATGTATTGTAGTCACTTTTAAGGAGCTTCACAGAAAAGACTTGACACACCTGACAAGAAGACACACTTGTCAAAGCAGTTAATAGGCTGTTTTGGTGAGCTGCATCTCAGGAGAGGTCGCTCAGTTATAGAAGCCACTTGTCAGGTAATTTCTACCTCTGCATAAGAGATTAGGGGAAGAGTCACATAGCCAATTACTTTCATTACAATGTCTCACAACATTTATACACAGCGTTGTACAATCTCAGAGGTTAATAACAGGGGGAAAGCACTTAAAGATCAATCACCACTATATCAACGCTGTATCTATTAGTCAACATCATCATTAGGCATGGCTCTGGGATTTATTGCTCTTAATAAAAATAAAAATGTAAATGTGGCAAGACACGGTGATTTATAGACCATTGCAGCCCGACGCCGAAAGGTGTTGATATGCAATTTATTGTCCAGCCTCCTGATAGATCGGTACAAACACGTGAAGATAACATCAAATGAGTTTTAACGTAATGTTGTTTCTTGATGATTATTTCAAAATATCTTGCATGAACATTTTATATTAAACATGCGTTACCTACAACACCATGAAACAAACTGGATTCCAAATAATTTATATATATCGTTAGTAATTGATTTGATTTATTGATAGAGCTCAAAGAGTTATATGAAAAAAAAAATCAAAAGCAGCAAAATTAAATGCCACAGAATATAAAGACTAAGTTTAAAGACTAGAATCTGAATAAATGATAGATGACGTTGCTAGTTAATTTTTGTAGTGTACTATTCTTTTGTAAAACCTTTCTGATAAAGGCATTTGTGTTAAATACTTTTAAAAAGAAAAGATGCTAAAACATCTTGATGATCATAAAGTATAATACTAGCAGTCTTCTATGGATGATAGCCCCTGTTACTTCTACATAAGTAAGACTTGGGGATAAACAAACTTGCTCTTAATACATGGCCTCTTTATTGATGACTGCATAATTACTAATAAGACTCTTTTTGTCTTTCTTTTATGGGTCATCTGCAGTTTTCTATAGCATGTGTGAAATCATCAGTATTTATTTAATTACAGGGCAATCCATTTCCTCATCCTTCCAATTTGTGTAAAACACCCAGTGCGTGCTTTGGCTGCTGTTCAGAAGAGACTGAGAGAAAAGAGCAAAACAGGATGAGCTTTACAAACTGCAGCTCCACTCCGAAAGTCATTAGGTCAAGTATGGAGGATGGTCGGCAAAGGGCCTTTAATAATGAAGAGCTTGTGTTCCACAGGAAACACACGCCTGCAGCAGGCATTCACACTAAGGCTGCTATGGAAATGAAAGATTTTGAGGTGCAGAAGGTCCCAGCATGCCTGTTCATACTCATAAAGTGATAGCTGTTTGGTTGGTTGACAACAGTTTTAATCTCCAACTTAGAATCCACACAGTTTAAATTTCATGTGTATAGATGTCTTATACTGACTGTGAGTATCAGTTATAAATCATCAATGAGAGCCCAGTTACTGAAAATATTGACAACATCTACATGCAAAATAAGCCAAAAAACAAAAAAGTGAAAACAGGGAGGAAGTGGAAGCGGCTGCCTGTACCCACAGAAACAACAGTGGAATTGGGCACACCAAAATACTGGGCAGATGCAATCCTCTCCCGAGACTCACGACTTTGAATAGACAATCAATTTAGGCCTTGGTAGCAATTTAGATGAAGAAGACTAGCAGCTCACTGGCTGTTGCATGTGACACACAAATTCTCATAAAACACATAACAGGACTATTCATGTACAACAATGAGAGCAACAAGGCTTGATACACATTCTTAAGTTCCTATATAATGGAAAAGTAATGCACTAAGGAGGGCTGCAGTGAGGGGCTTGTCACTGAAACGAACCTGGGGCTGGGTCCTGGCACCTATTATACTCAAGCTGACCAGTGCAACATGCTTCTTTTTATCAATAAGACAGCATCAGTCTTATTCTTCCTTTCTTCATATCTTAACAATGAAACCACCAGCTTATCAAAACATTTAAGACCTGCAAAGGTACTGTTAACATTACCACCGTTCAGTTTGGATCACTGATTTTCCAACATTCCTCTCAGGTTGTACTATGAGCACTGATCCAAGACAGAGATCTCTCTTCCCTTTAAATCTGTACCCCAGACTGTATGGATCTGATTGGGATCGTTCTTTGTAAGGTAACAAGAAACATAACTGCCCATAATATATTTATCCACCTACCAGAAACTGCAACAACAGTGAGTTTAAAAGTGTATTTTAAGGAATAGCTCCACATCTTAGGAAATACTGCTGCCAGTATTGTTTCATTATATTGAATCAATGCATCCGTGTTGTCGCTGGTACAGTGATATTTTAAGGTACTTATTTGCGTTGTACAGGTCTAAGTTATGTCTGACAAGTTAAATTCTGGCAAAGACATCACCCTGAGACCTCCTTAGGGATACTGTAACGCCAGAATATATGACATGTCCTGTTGACGAGTGTCTCGGGTAGACAGATGCTGCAGCCTGACCTCTGATAACTGTGTCGGAGCTTGGCGTGATGGCAGAGAAATCGAAAAAAGTGGTGCCTCAGAAATACGGGCTGCCTAGAAATGTCTCCACAGACTTCATTTCTGGATTGCGACTACATCAAGAGCTTCAGGGGAGCAGATGTGCCTTGTCTTGACAGCTCCTATGAATGATGAATCAGGCGGTGGAGGTAAATTTAGGTCAGACATGAAAATGTTGGTTAAGCTAGACAAGACTAAGGTCCAAGGCCAGTGTATCTAAAATGAGAACTGTCATGTCATGCTTTTACAACTGATGATGACAGCCGATGAAGACAATCTTTTGCAAGGTGTGTTTTATTTTTTAGAATTGATTTTTATGTGTGTAGTCTTTTAAGAACTTACAGAAAGACACACCTGACAGAAGACACCTTGTCAAAAAAGTTAATAGGCTGTTTGGTGAGCTGCATCTCAGGAGAGGTCGCTCAGTTATAGAAGCCACTTGTCAGGTAATTTCTACCTCTGCATAAGAGATTAGGGGAAGAGTCACATAGCCAATTACTTTCATTACAATGTCTCACAACATTTATACACAGCGTTGTACAATCTCAGAGGTTAATAACAGGGGGAAAGCACTTAGAGATCAATCACCACTATATCAACGATGTATCTATTAGTCAACATCATCATTAGGCATGGCTCTGGGATTTATTGCTCTTAATAAAAATAAAAATGTAAATGTGGCAAGACACTTGTGATTTATAGACCAAGATACTGATAAGTGTAATATTTAGAATAGTGATTAATCATTGTCATTTTTTAAAACAAAAATGGCGAACATTCCTTAGTCCATAAAGACCATAAACGTCACTTATACAGCAACTCAACCTAACCTGGTGCTTGTTATGACTAAACCTAAGTTGTTTCTATGCCAAAACCTAACCAGAGACTGCTCCATAACATAAACTGCGTTATGGCTGAATCGGGGGGGGGGGGGGGGCAAACGACCTGTGTGGTCATTTAGGTTGGAGGATTGCTTTTCTTTGCCTCATATGATCAGAGCCTGAATATCTTTGTGTGCTGAACAACTCACAGTCTTTTAATAAAATACCTTGGGCTACAGGAAATTGTGATTGGTATTTTTTTCATTATTTTCTGACATATTACAGACACAACCATTTATCATTAATGGAGAAAAAAAATCACAATTATAGATATAACACAACATATTCAAAACATTGAACATAGTGGCAATGCCGGCATGCATAATGTCCGTTTTATTGTACATAATGCAATGTGTGCTTTGGAGGCTTAGAAGAGCCCTACATGTTATTCATGTTGTTCCTTACCCTCCTATTTATTATCTTAATAGTGTCTATATACACTTCTATAAACTGAAGAAGAATTGTGCTCTTCAACTTAAATTTGAACTAATTTTGTTTGTTGTGCTGTACTTCATCCTCCTACATCCTCATATGTGTCAAGGAGCTGTGAACTTGAGAAAAAAAAACAAGGTGACACATGCTGAAAATAGAAATAAATAGACAGGGGTCATGAAAGTACTTGAATTTATATATTTATATATTCTGCACAAAACTAGAAGTTCTTTTGATTTATTTTTGTTTTATGTTTTTTTTTTTACTTAATGTTAGATTCTGTATTTTTATTATACAGTAATTAACCTTTATCTGTTCCACAAACTATGCTGTGTCAGGTCCTTGAATTTGAGGGAATATAACCTGGAAAGTCTATGGTTCTTATCCTTTTATTCTAAATACATGAAAGAAGAAACAAAAGCTACTAGAAGACTTTAAAACACAAAGACCAAGAAGCGAAACTGACGCAATTCTGTAAAGTTGAGTTATCAAATTGTGATGCTCATCATTTTACTTTCTAGTCAAGTATCTATTTTCTTTATTGGCACATCCTAATTAATGATGATAAAGTGAGTCTCTAATGATCAGAACAGATGTGATGTCTCTTCTGGGACGTACACACCACAGCTTGATTATGAAAAACTGTCTTTGGCTTGAAGGGCTTGAACAATCAGAGTTGACAACAGTTCATCAAACATCAAACTTTTTTCAAACAGAAAATCTCTTTAGTAAATGCTGTTTGTACATCAATGCGGGCTATTTCAAAGTGTCACTTCAAAAGCAAGCAAACATGGAACAACACCCATCACGACAGTGATGACACCTATGTCACCAAACAACCCTCATTCAATCTGTTGTTTTGAACATGTACCCATGCTTGTTGCACATCAACATAAATGTCACCTCAGCATAGAGAAACAGATTACGAAGGCCTCTGTCACTTGTCAGTGATTAAACATTTCCGAGAGGATGATGCACTTTTTCATTGCATTTCCATTTCCCTAAAATACCTTTAATATCACTGTCTGTGCTGCCTTTTGTTCACTTGGCCCTGCCTGACTGTAAAAATTGCTTTACTAGAATTATGCCTGTGATTTTTATCCACTAAAGGCTGTTAATTCCTTGGGCAGAGATGAAAAGAAGTGCAGAAAATGAGAATGAGAGAGAGAAAGAATACAAGCTGACAGACAGGACAGTGCATATTAAAACAATAACAACCCTACACTGAGTATGATGGGACAATAATGTCAAACAATACAGTCATCTACGGTATTAACCTCACAAGTGCTCCAGCTAAACACAAAACAGCCTGCTTATTGGATTAAATAAACTGAGTGGCCAAACATGATTTAAACAAAGTTTAAATCACACAAATTTTGTCTCCCCTCAGAATTAAAAATGTTTGAAAAGAGCAACACTCAGCACAGTTGTGCTTGTTTGTGTTTGAAATGATCAAATCATCAGATGTTTCTTTCCAACACAAGCAAAACAAAAGGGGTCACATGTCCCCACTCCCAACCAACCTTCTATACTCTAACAATGCAGGGATTTATTATATTTTACCTCAGATACTAACTCAAAAGCTTCAGCTGTCATTGCATGATGACAGTGACTGCGAGCTGATGTATTTCCAATACTTGAACACTATCCTGCTGTGACATTTACTCCATCATTCTTTACCATTAAATGGCCACCTCCTGCTGTATGAAGTTCAATTTCCACCTAATCATTGCTGTTTTCCTTACCTCAAACATATTAACAGATTTTCACACTTAATCGGCACAGACAATGCATGCTTGCATGAACACACACAAACACCCACATAAGTCTGCAGACATTTCTACACAGACATATTTATTTTTGCATTTTTCTGAATTTAGCTTTTTCTATTTTGAATTCCCTTTTACTTAGGTCTAAATCTACATGTGAACCTGGCCCTGCGTGGTTAGCACTCTCATCTTACAGAGGAAAAAGGAAGTCCAAGTATCTGCATGTATGGTGAAGCGATGACCCTGAATTGTGCCCGGGTGTGAATGAGACTGTGAATGTGATTGTCTGTGTGTAAGCCTGTGACAGACTGGTAACTGGTAACTTCTTTACCTATTGCAAAATACATGGTGGTATAATCTGTAATGGTGACAGAAAAACAATGAATGATGATGAATAAATACTAAAAACAGCTTTTTTCATGAACAATGAAACAATCAAAAACATTAGCGATTACAGTATAGAATATGTTAAATTGTAGTGTGCAATGAGCAGATTAAAATTAAATCTATTTTTAAAATCTTTAGTTTTAATTGTGTACTTACATTTTGTTGAAAAAAAAGAACAACCTCCTGCTTTAGAATTTCACCAAAAATTGAATTATTTTTGAAATGTGGAATAATAATGTGACTGCAGCTCTCTGTAGAAATCATCTCCAAACTTTCTGTGGGCCTCTATGTCTCAGGGAGAGTTCGCTTTCAGAATTAAATGAATCAGTATGACACAACTTATTTGTTAGTATGGATAATCATGGTGGATGCATGTAAAAGCAGGCAGAACAACCATGAAATAGAAAAATGTAAAGAATCTTAGAAGTAAAAAATCCCAATCATTCTTCAAAAACTGGGAAAAAAAAGAAAAACGTAGGCACTAAGAGAAACACATTAAATCTCGGTAAATCAAAAGGGGTTCTCTTATTTCTCTGGGGGTTTGTTCTTGGCAAGGGCTGTTTCAGGAACAAGTGGCCCTTATCAGGCACCAAGCAGTGAGATACCTGTGACAGCCAACATGTTTGAGGCCCAAGTGCTTAATCTCTGGTCTCTGCTACTGAGCAGTGAAGCACATCACTAAAGCAAGAAGGGAGTAACTGCATGCATCCCAAATCAGCAGACACCAGAAATGGAACAGGAGAAAACCACATAGCGTGAGCGTGCGAGCACTGCTCTAATCATATCAAAGACTTCTACAAACAAACATGGGTGAACTGTGATTGATGGGAACACAGTTAATAGGACTCCCAATCCAACACTGTGCGAGAGTGGAGGGTGCGGCGGGGACCAGAGATCAATACTGGCTCGGAAGCATGTTAGGGAATCATACTGAATCAGATTGATGACAGCTGGTGGTGATGTATTTGGCAATCTAGTTTTAACACAAAGTAACTCAGTGATAGCGCAGCCACAAGACTGAACTCAATCCTCATGGGCCAACAGTATCACAGCTGTTGAGAGTGAACTGTGTTCGTGCTGCAGGTGTAAGTAGGAGCAGCAGTGTGGTTTTATCCTTGATTTTCAATGCATGCACTATGCCATCAAAGTGCATTAAATAATTCATCCTTAGTGGCAATCTCACAAATATTTTAGGCCCAAAAAACCTCTTTTAGTGCACTGTCAGGCCTGGGCATACACTTAGACTCCTCTAAATTGATATTGAAAAATCAGGCTGTTAGATGTTCTTAGTACAGCCCAGAAATTCATAGAAGTTGACAATAAACTGGCTGCACATTTTATGTACTGTAGCACACAGACGTGAAGAAGATGCCAATAATTTCCCTCTGTCCTCCATCTAACTGGACTCTATAGTGAGCTCTGCCAGGGAAGGCAGCCACAACACAGACAGGGCACAGACGTTCGTTTTAGAAAGGCTTCATTCGTGTATGTGCATGTGTTTGTCTGTGCGTTCACTTTTGTGTGCATAGCATACAGTGTGAGCTAGTGTGAGAGACAGTTCAGTAAGCTAAGAAACCAAGAACCCCATAATACTGTATTCTTCACATGGTATATATGTAATATCTTACACAATACACTGCCTTGCATCTTTTCTACAGATCATTTCATTCTGTGTATTCATCTTTTGTTTAATGGGCAAAATATATTTTAGCTCTTTAAAGGGCAATGGCTTGTGAGGAAAAACAAATCAGCCAAAGACATCTAGTTCTATGGTGAGCTGTTAATGCATAAGCATTTTATGTTTAAATCCATAAAGGAAATTATGGATTATTACAGAGGTGTACATTAAAATGAAACACATTGATGGCTCAATATTTCTTAATTACTCTATGCACCAATTTCTCTTTTAAGAAGGACACAGCGCAGCATCACCAACTGGCCTTAGGTTTGTCTGCTGAATGAGGCTCGTTGGGGGATGGATGAATCCCTCCCCTGTTCTGGTTTTCCAAGCCAAGTCTGCATGATGGGGCCCTGAGCCCTCGGTCTGTGCCAGGTGGCAGCTGGGAGAGAGAGTCCCCAGCCAGGCTTCAGCAGCCCTCACTCTGGTCCTCTGGCCACCACCATTGCCACTTGGGGCTTGACACCAGCACTTCTGACCTGCTGATTGGTCATGGTCTGTCTGCAATATCCAGTTTGACAGAGCAACTGACGTTTGTCCACAATTTATTTGGTCAGCCAATCATTTCAGGCGTGGCCCACCATTCAACAAATCACCCTTTTAAAACAATGTTCTTCCTCTAAGATTTTACAGAGCCGATCACGTTCACTCACAAAGTAGGTCTGCTGCACAAGCAGAGCATCCACCTCCAGTCTATTCACCAATTCACAAATTCTGCTGTGACTGGTATGGACACTAGCAAGGGATGTTCTCCACTGACCACAAGTGATGAATCAAATCTTAAAGTATTAATCAGCAAGATGCTTCTTGTTGGGACTAGGCCAATAGCCCTTGCACATTCAAACTCATACATTAACCAGGGGATCTTCATTTTGCCATTTTAATATTTGGACATGAGTGTGCCAAGAAATATAACAGCTTTTCCAAACAACAATGAGCAAACTCTTCATGCAGGGGTGAACTGCTCCCCCCTGACAGATGGCTCCTTCTTCACCACGTCACACATACGGAAAATGACAGGCCCTTAAATTAACAGTGTACTTTATCATGTTAACTTTGACAGCTTCTAACACTAACATGTCATTTTGTCATTCTGGGGACTTCAGTGAAGTACAGAACAATTGAAAACACCTACACAAAAATGATTTAGGTCAGCCAACAGCATGCCAAGCATTCAGCCAATCAATCAAAGTAGTGCTGTCCTTTTTGCATGATTAGACAACAGACATTAGTGATTAAAAAAAAACTAGTAAAGTGTAAGGTTAAACTGTGACACAGTAAAGTTAATGCTGCGGCTCCCTCTGTCTTTATATTAGAACAGTACTCTACATCACCTATTCCCATGGCAACACAACCTCTGCAGCAAAGGTTCCTGCTACCTTAGTATCTAAGTGACTGTTTGAGGCCTATACCACTGTGTATACATTCACTGACTGGTCAAAAGCTAAATAAACAAAGTCATGGCTATATTTGCAGGCCCTGTAGGCTCAGCTAGACAGAATGGAGGAACTAAGTGAGAGCAACAGTATGATCAGAGCTAGGATCCACTGCCGCTGCACTGAACGTCTGTACACGCTGAGCACACAGCCCTATGAACGGGGCATCTCCACAGGGTGCTGCCTCCATCCACCTAGCTGTTCATCCTTTCAAACTGACAGACAGACTTTTAGCCTGAGACGGAGACACTTTCCCCCCTTCGAGACACTTCCAGAAAGATGTTCGCTGAACTCAGGCCTCACTTTTCACACCCAGCTGCATACTAACTTTAACTGTTACCATCAAGCCAGCCCATAGTAACCACTGTGCCATAGAAGACACACAGATCTGTTTTATTGTTCGGTCTGTTGAATTTGTGTTTCAGCAGATGGCTTCGCTTGTGAATGAGCATAGGCTTTTCCCTTTCACAAGGCACATTACATCACCCTTATATTTCATTTTATGATCCATTCTATCTTATTCATCACCCATTAATGACTTCATACTCAACTCAACTTGTGAGTGCAGCGGTTTATCTCACCGCATCCTTATAAGCCCTATTGTCATTAGCATATTTGGCAATAAAACAGTTGTGCTTTACTCCATTAATAATTTATCCACACTTTTTTAATCCAGCAGCCATTTCAGTATACGGCTGAGCCCAGCGCTCGGATTCAGCTCCTGCAAGATGGGGCTTCTCTGAGTAAAACTTATTGATTCATTATTCACATCTTAATTTATGTAACATTTTGGAAAAATCTAATAAAATACCCCAGGCCACCCACATAATTAAGTCTGCCCAGAACATCAACACAAATAGATCATGTGGGTCAAAAGCGTTGCTCCTCCTTCCATTGGTAATCAATGCCACAAGTCAATTTACAGCCGATGGCTTTCTCAACCTGAGCAAATCCATTGCTGATTCAATTGTAGCCCATTAAGCCTGTGAGAGGTGATATTAAAGGTGACATCTATCAAAAACCAATGGAATGGCTTCATTCAATAACATTCCTCTACAGGAGTGAGCTCCACCATTGTACTCCACATTAAAATGAGACGTGGGAGCTGGTCCACTGCTGCCTCCTGTAGCTTGAGGCCATACTTAACCTCTGGCCTGAGATAGATGTAAGAGCTCAATGACAGCGACACTTAGCTGACATCACTCGGCAGATGTGTCAGCTGCTTTAATGTCTTTTCATAGCTCATAAAAGATTGAATGCAATCCTGCAAAAATGCTGTCTAAGCACATGCTTCAGACAAACTTGAGAAAACCTGCAACGTCTAGTATGATGTTTAAAGTAATTGTGGGAAGAGAAAACTAAACACTGAGGTTTGGTATAAGTGCTTAATCTGCTTAATGTACAGACTGAGGCTGAACTTCTCCACACATAACGAGCTGACAGGCTGGCCTGATGACTCATCTGGTTTTCCACTTGTGAGGCAACACTCAATAAAAAACACCTGAAGTTTACAGTTCATGTGACATTGATGCTAATAAAAACACCAGTCAGTACCCGCTCCACAGGTTTTCCACCACTGACTTATATGTCCAGTGCTGACTGCATCACCTTCTATTCAGACCACCCTCCCCTTCATCCAGTCCTCTGTGTTCACTCTATTTACTCTGTCGAAACCAGTTTTACCTGGAATCCACATGTGGTTTCTTCAATAACTGGGTGAAGACAGAGTAGCTAGGAAAGTGTGGGCTACCTTCCGTCCTGAGGATCACCTTTTGCTGAAGTGGGCATATTTGCTGCCATGTCAGAACAGGATGCGGACAGAAAATTGAGCTACAAAGGAGGCCTCGCAGCTGCCGAGCTCATTTTGTGTTAATGCTTTCCAGAAAAAGACGTAAAACAGCTATGAAAACAGAAATCAGTCCAACCTTTGAAGGTCAACTGTTAGTCACTACCCAGCAGTTTTCCTGTATAAACCTTATCCTGATCTTCATACAACACCAGCTCAGTGTACAGCGAATGTCAAGAAAGACCTCTGGACCATCAAAAACAGTGTGACTTTTTGGTTTAGTGTTGCAGAAGGCAAGTGATTTACATAATCTCCATTTGCTTGCAATTTATCATGTCAAAACTGCAATTTAGTGACCAATTTCCTGCTTCCAAGCTATCTATTAAATGAGTAAGGATACAATAGTGACACTAAGTAGAATGAACATTTAACTCAGCAGCACTAAGGAAGCCGAGTTACAGATAGTCACTGTGGAGACGTCAGAGATTATTAATGCCCAAATCCCTAAATTGTAGCATGAAGCGCCTTGCAGTAACACCAACAGTCTGGCTTTGATTACATAGTGATTCAGTGGGATCAGGACAACTTTTAACTGTAAAAGTTAAGGACGTTTGTGCCTAAAAAATATTTGTCATTATTATTAGTAGTAGTGCTCTATATTATGGTTATATTTATAGTTGCAGCAGTTGATTAGTTGTGTTGTGTCGTGCCAAACATTTGGGCTGTCCGACATGGGATTATGTGATACTGCTGCATATCAAAAAAGACAGGGGAGACATATGAGACCTTTTCTGGTTAACCAAACACTTTTTTTTAAAGTACCTGACTGACTTCAAGTAGTACTCACAAGAGACAGGTTTAAAAAAGACTGGTCAAAGTCAGTGTAGCATAGCCTGAAATACCTTGACTTTTAGTTCCCTTGTATGGGTCACGTTCCAAAAATGCTGGATTCGACATTTTCCACAATGCTACTTGAATCTGTTAAAAATAAAAGTCTCAAGCTCTAAGCTTCTCTTCTTCTATTCATTGGTAAACTGCCCTTTTATTATTATTTTTATTATCTTAAACATACACAGTTTTGTATATAGTCCATATGTTGCATGTTGTCAGTGGTATTATCGGTTGACCCCAAATGTGTACATTTCTGATGTAAAAAAGGAATTTGGAAACGATCTTAAACAGGTTATGACTCTTAAAGGAAGCCAAAATTTTGGTGATCAAAATCAAGAAAACATAGATTTTCTCCTCGATACTGATCTGTGTTGGTCACCATAGACTCTGAATGATTTCTCCATCATCTAGATTTCCTGTGCTCACACACATATACACACCAACACACACAGGCACTCACATACACTTCGGCGACACTATCTCACGATCTCATTTAATTTGCTCTTAAAAGGCAGTCTTCCCTCCATTAGTGCACGGACCTATCTATGTCTTTCACTATACTATCATCTTATAAATGAGGTATTCTTTTCAAACAACCTTCAGCTGTTTGTACTAGATGATGCTTATCTTGTGCTGAGGTCACTGGATGAGATTATAGAACATACACACACACACACACACACACACACACATATATATACGTGTATATATATATATATATATATATATATATATATATATGTGTGTGTGTGTGTCCTATATAATATACATGTACATATACATGTACATATATATATATATATATATATATATATATATATATATATATATATATATATATATATATATATATATATATATATATATATATATATATACATATATTAAATGAGATATATATAAATTTAAGTTGGGTGTCACCCTCACTTCTCAGAGCAGGGGCATCCAAGGGGAGTTCATGAAACAAATTCATCTTTTCATTTCATGCACAGAGAGATATGTATATATATATAAGGCAGCACTGTGGTGTGTCTAAACTTCTCAAATGTGTTGTTTTGTCAGATCAGCAGTGTACTGCTACCACGCTGGCTCGGCCAGGTCAGCCCGCTCAATGTTAGATGGACACAAGTGATAAGTAGAGGAACATAGTGGAGGCATTTCAAAAAGACGATGCTGTTCTATGAATGGGCTCTGGAAATGCTTCAGATTCACGCAGAGAAAAGCACTGACTCACTACTTGGCATTCAACATAACAACACTGCCACCACAAAGCAAATTAATTTCAGTCTAATTGGGCTAACAACCAGCTTTGGTGTTGGAAAAAATAAGAAATGCTATTAGCATTACCCTCTATTTAGACCCAGCTACAAGAGCTTTCATTTATTCTCTGTGTATTGGCAGCAGAGCAGGACAGCATCAGTATAGAGACAAAGATGCTTATACTGTCAGATGTGTGTGTGTGTGTGTGCGAATATATTTCATCTTATCTGTTCTCAATTTAAATAGTGCTCTACCAGCCCAGACAAGATGATACGGTGGGGCATAATTCATCACTTTGGTTCAAGTTACACTAATAAAGCTCAGTGCTGCAGTGCTGACAAACACAAACTCCAAGTCTTCTAAAATTTAAGTTGGGTGTCACCCTCACTTCTCAGAGCAGGGGCATCCAAGGGGAGTTCATGAAACAAATTCATCTTTTCATTTCATGCACAGAGAGAGGTAAACAGTGCTCTTCTTGCCTAGTGTGATTGCTAGGCAATCTCTAAATCCCTGTTCTCCACGCTGTGTTGGGGGGGCATTTGGTGACATTTGGGACGCTCTCACAACTAGCTGAGCGGGCTTGACAGTCATTGCTATGCTGGGGAATGAAAAAGTAGGGAACTAAAACATCTAGGTAAGCAATCAATGGATATACATACACATCTCATTAATCTATGCTTTGTTCTGTTTTTTTTTTAAGGCTTCATGGAACTGCAACTATTCTAACATATACATACATACATACACACACTACATGTATATGCCCAGTTCTTGTAATTCAGCAGAGCCCTGAAAAAGTAAAAGGTAGGATAAAGAGTTCAAGTATGAACATAAGGAGAACTATTTTCGACATTTAAACATTCCTACAGATTTTTCCTCTTTTGAGGATCTATGCGGTTATAAGACTTTCAATATGTCGCCTTCTATGAATGTAGCTGTTGAATATACAGGTCATAACCGAGAATGTGCTTGAACTTCTGCAAATAAAAGAGCCTGATAGGTGAAGTGAGTTAGGTTGGCTTTACCCTCAATGATCCTTACATCCCATAAGGCAGCTCTCAGCATTAACACGGATATGCCGTAATTGTGTGACAGAACTGAGATTGAGACATGCGACAATCAGTGTGCAGCTCACAAAAATGAGTTCCCTGACATCAGTACTAGGCTGCACGCCGCACCGTAGACTTGACCGTGCACTACTAGTCCTATCAATTGCGTCTCAACGCGATGTTGAGCCCACGGCGGAGATACAGCACAGCTCGGGGGAAGAGACAAAATACACACTTTGGCACGGGGATATTTTCACCTGCTGCACCGTATCGCTGCTATACGCGCCTGCAGTCAGACCCACTGAATCTACCCTGGCTCCCAACAGCCCTTAAGAATGTTCCTGAAAATGCACAAATGCAAGAGCTGTGCTAAATGCGCAGGGCAAGTTGAATGAGTTATTATCAGGGTGGTACTGTTATTTATGATGTATTAGCCGGGACGCAAATAAAGCAACGTTTTATCATCCTGAATGATAGTAACAAAAAAGATGCTGACTTCCAACGAGACATCTCACACTGGATAGAACAGAATGACGAGGGAATCCAGATGATCAACTCTTTATCATTCATGAATGATGTCTTTTAAGGAAAAACGGAGATTTATATCCAGCAACTGCACAACATTTGGCGCCCGCAACAACACCAGACCGTACTGAAGACGGCCCGCGGTGCCAAGTTTCATCGGACTGCGCATTCCCGACGGCCCGGTTCCTCCTTACCTTTTTCCTCGTCCGACACTGTCGAGGGCTCGGCGCACGGAAATAATCCCGAGAATAGGGCTAGAAAGGCGATTAGAAAAAACTCGGACATGTTTACGGAGAGCGGGCTATAAGAAGCCACGGTGCTTCTCCTGGTCCTGGTCCGGGTCCAGTCTCCCCCTCCACCACCACCCGGTTGTCGAGCGCCGTTATTCGGTGATGTCCAGCGGAACCAGTGCGCAGAACAGTGCAGCGCTTCCCCCGGCACCCCGACACATGCACACCGCCGCTCTATATAGTGAACAGACGCACGGAGACAGCAGGGGAGATGCGAGTCAGTGGCAGAGGGACAGAGGGAAGGCGGGGTGGGAGTGTAGGAGGATAAAGAATGAGTACGTTTCCTGTCTTTTCTCTGTAATTAAATGCCGTCAAGGTGGCGCAGCTCGTCTGAAATTAATCATATTGGTTAGCTGTACAGTCAGTGCAGTGGGTGTCACTCTGAGGTTCTAGGAGGGTCCTCAAAAAGAGAAAGTCGGGGGGTAAGGAATGGGTAATCTCAGCTCTCACCGCTCTCTCAGGTACAGTCAAGTACAGTGTATAGAAATATACAAAACCCCACATCCTACAGGATTAGGTTGTAGCCTATTAATCTTACCACATAGCAAAAGGTGCAAATGTGACATTAGACAGTGCTGAGCTGTAGAACTTGTTCACAGTCACTTCAAGAACACCCCAAAACTGTCACCCATTGAACCACATAGAGAACACTGCAGCCAGGCATAGATCTAAAAGAGCATGCCAGTAATTTAAGCTGAGCCTTCTTAAATACTAGCCTACCATATGCACATGGATCTCATATAGTTGTGTCAGATGCTGTTCTCATTCTACCATTGTTCCAGGTTTTTGGCTTTACTCACTACCTGTTTATGAAGTGACTATGTGCTCACATTGTACTCCTGTCACCTCACGTTGCCATAAAAACTCAGATATCATTTTTATGCCACCAGCCTTAAAGCCATCCACTCACACTGCTGCATTTGTGTACTTATGTGTGATTATTTGTCTCAAGACAGCAGAGGCACAGCAAGAGAAATTAACTTGAAAGCTCTGTGACTAACATGTTGATTGTTGTGATGAAATTTCCTTTGGTCAACCACTGTAATCTTCTTTTTCAGCTCTATTATGGAATGTCTGTCTGCCATTAGGATTCCTTAACTGCCTCACGTTTTTATCTGTGAGACTCACATTGTGTGACATTTGTGACATTTCAAGGCCATAAAATTAAAATTACTTGGATTCTCAAAATGCCATTGTTAACATGTTATTCTAGTTTATCAATTAAATGCGCTCTGGGTTGTTTTTCAAAGCTACTGACAGGTGTCTGGTGCACTGGGCAACATAGGAGGAATCACTATAATGTTTTCCATTGTTTGGTATGGATGCTGCATCTGAGCAGAGCGTGGGAGAACAAAAACAGCATGGCAGCTTTGCATTTCACAGATGTGATAGGAGAATAAAGTGAGTGCACTGAATGAAGCAGGAAGGAATATACAAAGTGGCAAAAGTCAAAAGTTCATTCATGACCTTAGAACCAGCAGTTAACAGTCCTCAACAACCATAAACCAACATGGACAAAACAAGTGATTAAATATCTACAATTTCAGAACTGAGAAGAACTGAGCAAACTCATTCTGCTAATGAAGATCATGTAGTATGATAGGTACTAAACAGCTACTAAATGGACCTTGATGTAAGCATTTTTCTCAACATGTACAATAAACTCATACAAGGTACTTTTTATATCTAACAGAAATTACTGTAGGTCTGAAAGGCAAGTAATTGGCAATGCATTGTAAAGACTGCTCACACAGCAGACTGCCCACTGCCTGACCACAGGATACTACAATCCAGCGAAAACCCCCTATAAGCACTCTCTGAACCTTAAGGATGGTTTGTTACCTTCATTAACTTACTGCATGTTGTGCAATGCTTTAAGCAATCAGAATAGACTGATTGCAAATAAAAGACCTAACACTAATACAAGTTTCATTGCAATATAGTATGTAATGTCCCCAATATGAATATGATGTACGCATGAAGCGGCACCTAAACAGAATATTTTTATGTATCCCTAGATGGCAATAGTAAGTTATATATCAGTGCTTTGCCCGGTGAGGACTAGTGCTAATGACGTCAGTGAGCGTAGTCTCTGTTGACATCTACCTCTGGACCTAATGGCAGAGAGAGAGAGAGGCAGAGAAACTGAGAGCTATATCACTATAAACTTGAGGCTTGAACGAATATGATAACGCAACACGTTTATTATCCACCGCCGAACCAAGCTGTTAGTGCTGCTCAAATATGAGCAGCCATGTCCTGTCATGCTGTTATAAATTCATTAAGCGAAACATTGTTTAAGCTGACAAAGAAATGTATCTTAGATGAGATGGCAACATGCCTAACTTTCATGCTGAACTATCTGTCATGTTTTATTATTGAGTTGTCACAAAGAAGGAGGAAGTCCAAGTCTTCACGTGTATATTTTTCTACTGAATATCTGCTATTTCTCAGTGCCAGGAATGGAAGAAACACACACACACACACACACACACAGACACACACAAAAACAAATGCATATTTTCATGAGGCTTTCTTTTTTTTTTCTTTTTTTGAATGCTGAGAGCAGACAGCATTTTTCCATCGCAATCACAGTGGCTACATTGTGATTGAAATGCTCCAACTTTTTCTGACCATTGTAAAGTGTTCTACTTGTGTCTTGAATGATTCATATATGCACTAACACTAGAGCTGTGTAAGCTGTGAATGTGAGGTGCTTGTCGGCCTCTTCTTTTCACCTTTGCCTTTAATTAGAAAAAGTCATCCACCTCTACACAATCACACCAGCTTAAATTTGAGTGTTGCCATGTACAAAAGAGGCATGCACCTGTCAATAGGAGTAACACTCAGCCTGGTCCAGCAGGCTTGGCTTTAGTGCAAATGCATCAGAGGGAATCAAGAGCTTGTGGCAGTTGCACCACTGAATGGCAGAGGCTAAGGCAGCCTAATGGGCTACTCATGCATTGCTTGTCACTCACTTGCAGTACAGGTCCTGACATACAGGACTGGATGGGGCCTGTTGACCTGTTAAGAGTACACACTGACATACAGGTAGACAGTCGCACGGCATACACACCCCACACCCCACATGACCTCAGGGTCATACATCTGTATGAAGTGACGCTCTGCGCATTGTTTTCTAGCACCGTGCCCTTGGAGCTCCTGCCGCTGACTGACATGAGTGATGACTGCTTCTCACTATGTCATTTCTCGCACCGTATTCAGCCACACTTAGCTACTCCTGCTTCGGATGACGGTGCCGTTCTCCAAAATTAGCAGCAGCTATTGACTCTGCTTGACCCTGTCATAGTTGCAGGCTCATTATCAGGCTAATAACGCCGCTGCTGTGGTTTTTGCCTCAGCTTATAGCCTCAGCACTCTTCCCAGCGGCATTACTACAAGATTCCCCTCAGAAGTCAAAAGCAATTTTAGAAAATGAGGAATGAGCAAAGATCAGCTGGCAAATCTGGTCCGACATGTGTTTTGTTTCTTTTGACAGTTATTAGTCGGAAAAGCAGGGAAAGCACTGAATGGAGGTTAGTTCTGTCTTGTTGTGGAGGGTGAGCGCAGTCCTCTGTCAGGGCCATAAAGTGATGAGGATCCACGGGTGCTCCCCAGGGTCTCTCTGCTTGTTAATCAAGCAGTGGGATGACAGGCCATTTGCTGCATGAATCACTGCACTCTCATCATGCTGAAAATGACTTGCATTTTCTGAAAAGGCAAGTGTAAACTGCACCTTTGTCGCTCTTTGTCAGGGTAATGTGAGTGTAGAGCTGTTTCATCTGTGTGTGTTTCAGCAGCATGTACTGCCATCAAGCTGATTTAAGAGTCTTCATTCACAGTCAGTTGGCCATAACTAAAGCAATGCTATGTTTTTGTGTTTCCTCTTTTTTTTGGCTAGATATTACTTGTTTCCTACGCACAGAAGCCCATCAACAGCCAGAGTAAATGTGAACAAATGTTATTTTATGAGAGCTGATTGTTCCTCAGTGCAATTTCATGCACATCACAGGGGAGATGTGCATCATACATTTAATTCTCACAAATACAGAGTAGCTGTGATGCCATTTCCTGTGCTTGTACTGAGCTGTTTCAGGAGCAATTGCAACAAAGCAATTTCAAGTTAATTGCCTTTGTGTGAGAAAAAAAACAAAAAACAAAACAACAAAAAAAACAAAACAAGAAGCTTCCGCAATCTGTATTTATTCATGAGTGAAGGAGAAATCCTGGTCCTGTAAGTGAGGAACAGCAGGACACCAGGACCATTTTGAAAATACTATATTTTTTTCTTCTGTTATTACTTTCTGTTTAATTTTATTTTTGAAATTATACCAACACACTTTATCAACCTCAAGGGAAAACAAACAAGCAGACATATGCTCATACACATTCAAAGACATACTCCTCTCTGTTGCGGGCAAAGCACTGATATATAACTTACTACTGCCATCTAGGGATACATAAAAATATTCTGTTTAGGTGCCGCTTCATGCGTACATCATATTCATATTGGGGTCATTACATACTATATTGCAATTAAACTATAAAATTAAAACACAAAAAGGACAAATAGAGAGAACACTCAATGTGATCCTATGTTGAAAAATAAAACTGCCATGTAAACAAAGAGCTCTGTTCCTTCACCATTAGGTACTCTATTGACAAAAAAAAGAAAAAGCTGCCTGTCCATCTATGTGTGACAGTTAAAGTCTTTCTCCTTTGCAATATTTTGTGCTGGTTCCCAGTGGACAGCAGGGTTGGAGAAGCCACAACACAGACACAGACAGAGCAGCTCGCCATCTCTCTCCTCTCACAGCTGGAACCCACTCCTACTGAATAATGAACCCAATCTCAGCTCTGCCTCAGGGGGGGACCTTGGAGCCACCCTCAGCTTAGTGCAAGGCTTTGTTGCTCATGTGCGTGTGCACACACACACACAAGTATGCCCTCACACATTCCGACTCCGTCATTTTTTGCTGCCACAAGTAGCTTTGTGAGAAATGCTCCACTGATTGGCAGCAAAGGAGAAAAAAAACAGAGAGAGGAGCAGAGCCAGGAGACATCGAAGGATCGTAATGGTTTCAGCGTGGAGGAGGGAGATAGGGAGGTGGCAGGGGAGAGGCGGGGTGGTTGGAAAGTGTGTGTGTGCGCGCGTGAGCTGGAGGGGTGCAATTGCAGTTTCCCAGTAGTTTGACTCGTGGTACCTCCGGGGGGGGGGGGGGGGGGGGGGGTGTTAAGTGTTTCTACTGAGGAAGGGGAAGGAGGCTCAGAAACGAAGGGGCAGCAGAGGCATGGTGGTGGGCACCTGAGGGGTAGGATGAAAGGAACAGCCTCTGGATACCAAGCTAATGAATGGCAACACTTCCCATCTCTGATTGAGATTTAAGAGGTGTGGGTAGGTAGAGCTGAGGGGGGTCAGCAGCAGTGGTGAGTTAGCTGACCTTTCAGAAAGCCCTTCACCTCACCAGCCTCCATTAACTGCAAAAATATGACAACTTTCAATTAGATCCACCGTAATCAACTGAGACACTAATGAAATTTGTGGGCTGCGGCGTGTAGTATCTCAAAAACAGCAACCACAACCTTTAAAAAAAAACACAATGTCAGAGTGCAAATCTGTTCACTGAGCATGAACACGCAGTTTGTCTCTGTGGCTTTGATAGTTCAGTTTAGTGTCCTGTGCCTTTTTTTTTGTCTTGGTCGGCAGCCATCCTGTGTCTCTAACTCATAGTGACAGATCCACTTCATGGTGCTTCTTTTCACAAGCTGTGGCAGCAGGCCAACATGCGCGCGGGAACACACATATACACACACGCACATCTCCTCAGCAACATCTAAATAGGTAATTATCTGACTTGTAAGAGTGGTTTGAGGGAGTGGGGGTGGCAGCCAGTATGCTCCACGTGATCAGCCTAAAACTAAAGCCTCTACTCAGCAAAGGAATATTAATTGCCTTTTCCAAGTCGACAGGCAGCAAAGGAAAGAGAGAGCTAAAGAAAGAGAGTCGCCTATCAACAAGAAATGGCTAGCAACGTCCCAGTAAGGTCACTGAATAGTGTTATTGTTGTAGTCTCCTTGTTGAGGGAACAGCACGCCAATAATGTTGGCGGTTATGTTTGTCCGTCCTGTCTGTTCTACCTGTAAAGACATGGGATATTTGTTCAGCTCTGAATGGAAGAGAGGAAGAGAACCAAGGAAAGAGAGAGTGAGAACAATGGGGGAGGGGGGGGCTTGCTGGTTTTCTCAGGTAAGGTGACTCAGAGCGGAAATAATCTATCATACTGCAGGTTTTCATCATGCCTATGGGAAGGGTCAGAAATTGGTTTCCTCTGATCAGTGAGGAAAATCAAATACAATAGTGATCTGCAAATCCTCCCCCCACAGAGCTTCCAGGTACTGACATCAAAACAGCCTCATAATGAAGAATATCAACCATGTGCCGCAGGAACAGATTTTTTTTGGGGGGGGGGTTCTCTTTGCCTGGGCTTATTGATATTCACTGTGGTTCTACACTGATAATTGCCTGCTGAGCTCCAGATCAATTCTGTAATTTGCTATCAAAACTCCATGTTGTCATGTGTGTGCAGTCTTATCAGACTAAAGTAAAAAAAAAAAAAAAAAAAAAAGACAGGGACAAAGGAGAAGGTTAAAAGCAAAGAGCAAAAAAACATGAGTATAGAGTCGATGGGAGAGTGAAGAACATTTCCTTTACGAGTCTCGTTGGCTCTAGCGACAGGATACTGTGGGGACATTATGGGCTTCAGTGACCCATGATCATACCTGCTCTTACAGTTGTTCAGTTTGAAAATAAATGAATCATGAGGGTGTGTTACAGTACAGTAGTATTGTAGTGTCCATACCTTTTGAACATGACTGGCAGGTAACTGAATTATTATTGTAGACTAGGATGTAAGTTAAACATTCACTCTGCAAATAATTCACACAAAGTTTTTTGTTTGTTTGTTTGTTTTTTTAATCCCCATTAATGATGAGAAGGCAAAATTATATATGGTTTCGCGCCAGTGTAACTTCAGTCGTATTGACTACAAATAACATCAAAGGACACTTTTTTTAAAAGCAGCATCATTTTTGTTGTGATAATTTAAACAGAGGTTTAATGCCTAACATTCTCTATCCAGAAAATGAATAGGAATTGCATGCCTGAATGCCAGAATTGCTCCTCACAATGCCAAGTTGTTTTCTTTCTTTGATCATTCTTAAATGCTTCAACATGATCCTGTGGTTTTCTAAACAAGGATCTGATCCTGTACTGGACAATAAAATTTGACTAACTTATCAACCCATCATTTTGCTGAGATAAAACAATGACTCCTTTGTTAGCATCCATCAGGTAAACTTAACACTGGAGCTGTGGTTGTTCAATGCTGAAAAAACAGGGTAATAGTCATGCCTAGCCAGTGAATGGAGGTCTTAACTTTGCAGTCAGTGAGGTAGACTTGTATTAAACTAATTTGCACTTGTCATATCACCAGACGAGCCTGTGCTGTATGTGTAAATGCCTGAATTATAGCAGATTTTACACTGCGTTTGGTGGGCATTTTGTAATTTGCCCACACAGACCTGTTTCAAAGCAGATATGATGATTTGTCATAGCAGTAAAAACATAGGTGTTACTATTATATTACCAATTTCGATTCATTCTATTCAATGAATGTCCCAGTAAGCCATGTCAGTGTGACAGTAAGCCAGGACCCTGAAACTGAGGAAGCTAAATGGATTTCAGCCATCATTAATGTCATCATTCACACATGTGCTTTTCTGACTGCAACATGTCAAAATGTCTTCTTTTAAAGAGACACTGCATACCCACACAGCTGTAAGTAAAAACACCTGTGTGGGTGTAGCAACAGGTGTGCTGGGCAGATTTTAACGTGGGAGCAGTTAGCTGAAGTTGCCCAATAAATATTCATACTTAGTTTGGACTTAAAGTAATTTGTGACTTTAAGAAGTCAATTTTGTTAACTGTTATTGTAAAGTCTATGCTTACTGGCTAGAACAATAACAAGGCTAAAATTCTACAAATATTTTTGAGTAAATGTTGATATTAGATTTAAGAAGTGATTCAGTAAAATCTGATGAATAAATTGTGACTCAAATTAATTTGATGTTTTTATCTGCATACTGCATTAAGACTTACAGAAGGTAGTAAGAGGCTAATATTACAAGTCTCTGTTGCTACTAGCCATAGGAGCTAAATTATTCAGGGTTAGCTAAATTTCCTTACTTTGAGATTCAAATAAATCGGTGGTTCTTTGGCTCAATGAGGTTTAACTCAAACATTGATACTGTTTCTACCCCCACAGCAGCTCTTCCTCCTGGATATGTTTATATAACTAAAACTAAAGTCTTCAGTTGAACTGCATGGTTGCTAAGAGCCCAGATGCAACTACAGGCAAGAACCATCTTTTGCGAAATTCATGTGGCGCTTGAAAGGCAGTGAGAAGAACCCTTGAGAGGGAATGTGATCTCCATGTTACAAAAGCAGTGGCATTCACAGCTGATCATTCATAGAGTCTTTATCTATAGATGACTACGCTTGCACTTCCAGCGTGGTCATCAAAGTCATCTCTAGCTTCCTTCACCTTGTCCACTCCCTCTCTGCTCTTTCTGTTGTTTATCTCTCATGAGCTGTGTTGATAGCATTTATGGAAGCTGACAGTTTGTGGTTGTGGCTTGCCGCCTCACCTAATGGCCCATTATGATTGATGGGTAGCTGTTGAAAAAAGTCGACCATGTCTGGACTTTCCTCTCTTCACGTTCACCCTTTATGCAGCATTAATTCAACTCTGAACAAGGTTGATGGTCAGATGATTGTTATATTCTTTGTTATGATCTGTACATTTGGAATTGTGCAGGTATCTGTTTTTCAGGAGGTGATCGTGTACTCTTGCTGCAGGTTAATAACATGATCTGAGGAAGAAAATTGCTAGTTGGTACAAATATATCCAACTGCAGCTGCAGTATAAACGTGAGTGACTTTCAAAACTTCCACAAACAAAATACAATAAAAGGTGTGGTGTAAAGGGAGCATGATTTGTAGGGTCTGCAAGGCTGCAGCTGGACACTTCTCGGTTTGCTTGAAGCAAACATTCTCCATGTGTCCATGTCTCCATGAGCTTTTTATAGTTCCCCTTTCTGTTCTTCTCTCTTAGACTGCAATCAGACAAATCAGTCTTGACAAGTGCAGTTGAGGCTAAACAAGTGCTCTTGAGAAAATGCCTGGCAAGCTGTAGCGGAGGTATGTACACAATACAACAAGGGACAGAGGAGAATATTCTTTAACATTAACCCATCTGTACAGAGCACCTCAGTGCTGTTATAATTGCAAATTTTGTTGCAGAAACAAATGTGTGGTGCATTACTATTTTGATATCATTATAAGGAAAACAGTGAAACAATTTTTCATGTGACTTCTTTCTCTTAATTTACTACTTCTCATACCAATTTATTTGAGGTTCACTCCCCGAAACTCTGAGTCTATTTTAGAGCAACTGAAACTAGGCATGGCTGGCCTGAAAAGCTTTGTATTTCTATGCATAATTAAGCAGTGGTGTTTTGAGGTGGAAGAAAGCAGTGAGGCAACAGCTATTTTGGACAAATGCAGGATCACGACATTACAAAGTTGTACAACTTATGACAGCTTCTCTGCATCTCCCTCTTCTATCTGCTTCTCTCTAGTTCTCTCCAGTGTCTTCTAGAAGTGACAGTGTTAAGAGGTCTGTCAGAGTTGGTTGGCTGCACCTGGAGAGGAAGTGACCCAGGGATATAAAAGGGCTGCTATCCTATATATGTGGATTGGAACAGAGCCGAGGTGGTGAACGTTTGGTCATGCTGGTGTCGCATTGCAATCAACTGTACTGTGAGTGCAGAATAGGTGAACGTTTGGATGGCTGAGATCAGAAAGATATGTACTGCATCAAATAGAAGAAGGAAAAAGCAGTGGAGGAGAGATGTAAGCGCAGCTTGGTCAGATCTAAGTAGACAAGGAGAAGAAAACAGTAAGGGCTAATTGGGAAGACACAGCATGCACAGCAGGAGATGGAGAAGGAGTCCAAAATTGTAATGGCATTTTCACCCAATTTCATAGACAAAAGCAATTGGAAAAGGAATCAGAAAAATCTGATTTGCCAAACTCCTTAACAACCAAAGAGTCTCTATCTCTGCCACAAACAGCGACAAGACGACACCCTCAAGTGTAAAGATCACAACACACATACCTGCAGTGGTGGCAAAAGTGAGAGGTGTCATTTCAAATGTTCTACCAGAGGAAGAAGTTAAGGAAGAAATCAGAGGGGGGAAAGTGCACAAGACTTAGCAAACAAAGACAGTGTAAAGGTGCGAAGGGCACCACACTAAGATGCTGTAACCGTGCATTTGGTGGGTGTCCAGATTAAAGCATAAAAGGTACAGAAATAAAAAATAATAATTAATATACCGTATGGAGAAGCATTAAAGAGAGTGGCGGCCCTGGGCCCCTACCCCAGAGAACGAGTAGGCCTAGAATGCAGCTAGAGGACAGAACAGTTACAGAGCCCCAATAATGCTGGGCTGTTAGGTGACAGTGCTAAACACTGCACCACCGTACTGCCCTTGCCTTCAGTTGTAAAATAATTAATATGGCTACCAAGCAAGAGAAAAAAAAGTAATAGAATGAACACTGAAGAATGTGGCAGAAGAATTCAGAGCAGAGAATATTCAGTAAATGTCCTAAGTAAACACTGATGGAAGTTCATGGAGTGGAACATGAGAAGCAAAGAATTTGAAATATTGTATGTATGTATCTGACGGACATCTTATGTATACAGTCTTGACTTTATTGTACAAGGATATACCTCAGCTTGGTATGACAGGGTACACAATCAGGGTGGTGGCTGTGTAACACTAGCATAGTCTTTTGAAGGTTACGACAACCAGCATGAGACATGTAATTACTGAAGTGTGTAATGCAGATGTCAACCTCAAAATAATCAACTTTTACAATCCTTGCAAGAAACTGAGTGTCAAAATGTTTAATGCAATTGAACATGACAATAGAGGAGAAATCTGTTGCAGTGATTTTAACACACATGATATCCTATGGGGTAATAAACACACAGACAATAAAGGTAATGTGGTGGAAGAACTGCTGAAAGAAAGATGGTGATGGTTCATGTGAATGGAGCATATAGATGTTAGTTGTAGCATAGGATATGATTATTTTCCAATTTTTTGATCCATAAATCTTACGGTGCATGCTCAAGAAAGATACATGAAATGGTGCTTTGAAAAAGCTAACTGGGGAAAAAATTTGAGTATGCTGTATGGAGAAAGCTAATTTGATTTCAATGGATGGTCATGTTGAAGGATGTGCTTCTATAGTGACTAATTAAATTTTGAATGCTGTGTTAAAGAGCATACCCATGAGCAGAATAACTGGGAAAACGAAGGTGGTGTCATGGTGGAATGAAGGTCGACTAAAGCTGTTAGAGAATGAAATAGTATTAAGAAATAATTTGAATCAAGAAAACTTAATAGACTACCAAAGGAAAAAAGCTCAAAGTCTCAGAGTTGTCAAATCTTGGAAAAAGAATGTGTGGAGGAAACACTGTTTTATTATAGATAGTGAAATTAGGTGATGTATGGCTAATGTTAAAAAAAAAACGAGTGACAATAGGAAATACACTAAAACGGAGGAGAGAGAGACAAAAGCTATAACAGATGAAGAAAAGTCTAATATGCTGGGCAAGAGCTTTGCTGATATACACAGTGGGAATCACTTAGATCATCTGCATAAAAAGAGTTGATAAAAATCGTGATGTAATTAAGAGAAAGATGATGAAGACTCAACTCTTGACGCTGAGCTGACTACGAATGAGTTTGGAATAGCATGACATGACATGAGTAAGTTATGCTATGTCCTGTGAATTACCAGATTAAAAAGATTTGGACAGAAGGATTGATGGTAAAAAGAAGGGTGCACTTATCTGACCTTCAACTAAACCCAACAAACATCCAAATAATGTGGGAAACTAAAGAGCCATCATCTTAACATCACATCTGTGCAAATGCACAGAAAAGATTATATATCCTAGAACATCCATCCATCCATCAATACGGCTTATCCTGGAGCCAATCCCAGCTGACAATGGGCCTGAGGTGGGGTACACTCTGGATGATCATAAAACACCATCATAAAAGAAGGGATACAGGGAAGGAAGATTTACTATGGATGGATCACTTAATATGAAAGAATTCATGGCAATTGTTTTTTTCACATTAAAAAAACCCTGTGACTTTATGTGAGGGGAGAGGAGGTCAATTCAAATGAACAAAAAGCACTGACGGAGGGTCAGAATGAACGTTTAGAATGAAAGTGGGGCTTGATATAGTTAATGGAATCCCTCAAGGAAACATCATTAGCCCAGTGTTATTTAACATGACTGATTAACATTAATGATCAATAATATTTCTAATGAATCTAGGCAGGAGGATACATTCATTACTACATGCAGATGGTGGAGTTATTTGGATCAGGGAGAGAGATGATGCAAGTGTGCTGAGAAAGACTGAGGAGGTTATAAAGGTCATTATAGAGGTCATTGTTCTAAAGGTAGGACAATGATCATATAATTGGCTATTTAAACTTTCAACCAGTGAGTCTGGCTATATGTACTTCACATGGAAGAGAGAGGCAAATGAGCAGAGGCTTCATCTATATGGGAAACCAATGGAAAAAGTAAAGGGAATCTGGATTGATGAAAGATGTACATGAAAAACTAGAAACAAAATGGAAAAAATCAATCTAATGAGATCAGCAATTGATTATGGGTGTTCTATTTATGGGCCAGCAGCCAAAAATCAACCAAATAAAACTGATAGAATACAAAACAAAGCATTGGTGCATTGGTGCTGTGCTGACAGAATTGGGAGAAATCCCAAAAGAGCTCAGAAGGGACACACTTTCATTAGCTTACTGGATTTGTATTAAAAGGATGAAAATACCACTGACATTATTTTAAACGAATGTTGGAAGTATAACAGATTTAAGAGAAACGACTTTGGATGGAAGAAAAAGGATAAATCAGAAGAATGTGATGTGAAAAAAACTTTTCAGACTTAACTTTAACTCCAAGAGGTACTGTTACTGACAGCTCAAAAGATCAGAATGATCATGTAGGAACAGGAGTCTACATCTCACTATTTCAAATTAATTTAGGGCATAGAAATACAGAGTAATTATTGATTCATACAGCTGAGATGATGGCAGCGACCGTTGGTCTTCAGTGGGTGGAAGAAGTGAAACCTGACAGTGGGGTGCTGTGTATTGACTCAGCAGCAGTTCTACTAAGACTATGAAGTCAACCAGGGAACATCTAATTTCTGATTTATTTATTTTTACTGTATAAGAATACAGAGGCTGGGAATAGATGTAGAATTTTGTTGAGTGCCTACACATGTGGGAGTAAAGGGTAATGAATTTGCAGACAGGATGGCTAAAAGTAAATATGAGGCATATAATGGAAATTCCATTTGGAAAAGGGGAAGGGAAATTACTAATCAAAAAAGAAAATACACACATAGAATATATAAATTCACATGTATGTACACATTGTAATAGAGAGGAAAATACTGGACACTAAATAATGCATCATAATGAATAAAGAGTGAGTTATTATTATTCAACTCTACATACTCAGCTGGTACAACAGATAGAGGTATGGAAGTAAATATTGCAATCCATCTAAACAACGGAAAGAGAATGAAGAATTTTCTTTTTTGTTGCTTCCTTCCAAAAGACCTTCAATTTAGATTTGTTTGCTTTTATGTTATTTTCCTTTAATTGCTACCATCCATAATTAAATTATGCATACATGCTTTACACCACTTATGCCTAACATTTCAATATTTCATTGAGAGTTGGTATGTTTAGTTTAATAAATACCTTTCATCAGTATGTCGACATTTGTTGCAGGTTTATAACAAATGGGGGCTCATCCAGGGTCAAAGTAACCAAGTGGTCATTGTCTGTACATCCATGTGTACAGTGCAAACAGGAACTGAAAACAAACAAATTCAATTGTGTAGTTATGGATGTTTGCAGGTCATCATAATTTGAGCTTGAAGAGTGCTACAATGACAGACAAACAGAAAAGCCTCCATCATTCTAGTCTTAACTCAGTCCACAGTGTCTTAGGCACAGTTTACTGTGGAGTTCTTTATTGTACACTCGCCTTTGAGCACAGCCTCAAGGATAAGCCACTCTGTATTTCTCTGCACATACTAAATGCGCATGGGACAAACAAAACCTTTGAATCTGTAAGTGTTTCAGTTGCCTAAAGCCAATGTAATACTTTGTCAAAAAGACAAAAATGTTCCCTCCAAAACGTAAAAAGCAGAACCATTTGATAGCAGATAAACATAACTTGTAGGGGACAGGGATGTGTGTGACCACATACGCATATGGTTTTCATCTCTTGTTTTTGTCTCTTCTTTGTTTTATTCTTTTGCTTCCAGTCTTTAACATAACACACAGAGAAAGCTGTAATGGAGACAGTGAGACTCATCCCTTTTCATCAGAATAGACAGAATTATTTCCAATTGAATCCGGTGCCAAATTGGACTGATTTACTCAGGAGGAACCTGGCTCCCTTCCCCAGAGGGCTGAGGGACCTTCTGCCTCTTCAGGCTGCGAGATGAGCTGGTAGTCTGTCCTATTCTACCATCACCTGAAACAGGGAGGGAAGCAACAGGATTACCTGTGGAGTCCTTTTGGCCACTAACCATTGAGTTTCACCATCATGGGAGGTCTGAGAACAGACACAAAACACTTACAGTATTTTCTGTGTGGTTTTACCTCACTCCCAAAGAAGCTAGAAGAAGAGTTAATGCTTCTATGTGGATTTTTGTGAGAAATGTTTTTTTTAAATCAACAGCTATGTTTCTTGTGTTTGTGTGTTTTAAATCCACATTTACTTACCCAAGCCAGTTGGTCTGCTGACTTCTTGTTGCAGCTTTGTTACAGATTTGTCCCAACTGCGGTACTGCAAAAAACAAAACAAATAAAAAACAAACAAAAAACCCTGCTGCCTAAAAAGCATTTTTGCTCTAGACTTCCACTGTATCAGTGTTGCCAAAGTTGAGTAAAAGCCTTGCACCGATCCAATCATAGTAAAAGTATTCCAATTTTTCATTTTCATTTAGGAGAGATATATACAGTATATGTTGAATACAAGCTGAAAATCAGTATATATATATATATATATATATATTATTCCTACAAAGTCTTTTGGGAGGTATGCATGAGAAAAATCTAAAAACGCAGGGGTCCTTGGGCAAGTTCTGGAGTTATAAGGAGCAACTTTTTCCTGTGATATCTAAGCAGGTTTAAGGATGGTTATATGCAGTGGACATTAGTGATAATGTTCTAAGTCATACTGAATGTACAAATATGCGTATCTGATTTTTGGTTTCAGTACCAAAACTGTAATATTTTACTTTGAATATGTAGAGTTGAATAATACAGTTTTTCCCAAGTCCAGAACGCTAAATATAGTATATGGTTAATGTGAAGCAGTGAAACTTGTATGAAACTTAATGTGTAGTAGTCAAGGACTCCTGCAAGTTCTCTTTTCTGGTTGTGGGTTTGGATGTTGTTGCAGTGGCTGGAGCATCTGAAGAGGCGACTCTGCAGACAAAAACAAACTTAACTAAACTTTAACTATGGCTAAATTGCCTGAAGCAGTTGTTATGAAGGATAAATCCTCTCTTGTCTGCAGCAAACCACAGTGTTTTACTATGACTACCAGGATGAAGACACTGTGGGCCTTGTTGATAGGATTCAGAGTGATTTCTGTACCTCTGCTGTGGGCCGGAGTGCTGTCCACTTTCAACTCTCACAGGTTTTTTTTAAACTTGTTTCTTTTTTCTGTACAATAAAAAGAAAGGCAAACGGTAAAATAAACCACAAGAAGCATCTTCTGTTTCCACAGTCCAAATACAAATTTTACAAAGAGTTAAAATGGGGTCGATGTACTGTAGGTCAACCAAACAGTCTGTAAAGCAGAGGAGTCCTCTATCTGTATGGGTGAGGGTATGTTTTCAGTTGTAAGCCAAGTCTGAGTCTGAGAAAATTATAAGTTGTCACGATACAGGTCTTTCAGCTCTCTGTCCTTTACACTAAACATCGGAACATTTTCTGTTCAAAACAAGAGGGACACAAAAAAACAAACCCATGTACAATGTAATATAATGCAATATAATAGTCCTGTAATAGATCAGAGGACTCATTTGACTCATTTTTAATGCACTGTAGTTACTGTTGTACAAATAAGAGAAACAGCTTTCAGTAGACAACATATATTTATTTTCTTCTTGTCAGTGTCTTCACCAAGGAATTTTTCTTACGTCTACACTTCATTGCCAATGTAACTATGGAGCTTCATTGCTTTTCAAAACTATTAAAAACACATCATTGAGCAACACTGTTGTAACATGTTGTGACATGTTCAGTCATTACTATGAACACCAATGTCATTTATTTTGAGTAGTAACTCTGTAGGGATAAAAATTCCTATTAATAATCAATAATACATGAAATGAAAGAAAATACTTATTGTCTATATGTTTTGATGGAGTAAAGTTTGTGTCCTCCAAAATGGTGCAGGGCCCAAAAATTAATTAATTAATAAAAGTGATCTCGGGCCCTGCCAATGTTACAGACATATAGTATATATAAAACACAATACCTTTGTTCAGTTCATTCAGTTATTCACTCAGGACCCTTTCATCCCCATGTGCCCTGCAGTAACCCCAGCCCTGCCCACCTTTCCAGTCATCCGATTCCCCCACGGCCACCTGCTCAATTGTTCCCCATTCCCCCCATTACCTAACAAGTATATTCTCTACACTGGTCCACTTGCACTCTGCCAGGTTGTAAAGCATTTTTAGCAGGAGCTTTCCAGTTTGTTTTATTTATGCATTCTCCCTGTTTTTTCCCTGCCTGCCAGTTTTTGATCTCCTGCCTGTTTTTGGACTTTGCCTTTTGCCTGCCCCCGTTGTGCTTGCCTGCCTGTTGCTGACCTCTGCCCGCTTGCTGATTTCGCCCCATGCCATTCCCCTCTAACTGACTTCATCTGCATCTCTGTGAATAAAAGTGAACTGGTTGAACTTTTACACTCTGTCTCTGAGTCACGCATTTGACTCATGTTTTTCTGTGCCATGAGTTTGTGAGTGTACGCACATTTGAATTAGTGAATCAGCAAATTTAAGATAAAATCATTGCAATTGTTACATCCCTTCCTTAATGGTCATCACAGCTGTGGATTCAAGGCAGCTACATTTAACCAAACTCTCACATCAAGCATCCATATTCATCGAAATATCATCAACTTACTCTTAAATGTTGGCAATGAAATTACTGTGAAGTATAAAGTTTAATTATCCTAAAATAACACATTAGAAAACATCTGAGTTTGCAGCCATTCAAGCAGCACTAGGGAGTTGTCCTCGGCAGCTTTAGCATGCTAACAGTCTCGTAATGGAAAGGGCAACATGCTGCCATTGTTATTGTAAACTGCATATGTGCTGTGCGAGAACAGACAAGACAGCTCGACAGGCGTAGTAGGGCTTAACAAACTATCTGTTGGTTATTAGGGGCACCAAGGGGTG